>JAWHQI010000397.1:1800000-1985000 GCA_033032865.1 Dactylorhiza incarnata
GGTTCGCCTCCGTCGTTCGTTGATGATTATCGTGCACGCGAGCAAGTTCTTGATGTAAATCTTGACGAAGGTGTAGTTCGTTGCGGAATTCTGTACGAATCTCCTCATTATGATCCATGTAAACTTCGTGACGGCGATCAAACTCGCGCCGTGTGCGGTCGTCCAAATCTTGATTTGACGTAGATGCCATTTCGCAGCGTGTTCGTATGCCACCAGCCGGCATAAGGGAGGAAGAGGGTCAACGAGAGCACCAATGTAACCAAGGAGTCCGCCGGCGGCTCGCCGGAATCCTTGACTGAACCTAATTTCTACGAAGAAAAAGATAACAGCAGCAAAATAAAAGAAAGAAACATTTTATTTTCATATATTTATCTCAATTACAATGTACAACTATATATAGACCTGGCACAGGAAAATAGCCGTTGGTCTTTAATACAAATATAAAAGACTAATATCCTGGACTGCTGCGCTGTCAGCTATTATGTGGACTTCGGTATATGTGGACTTTAGTGTTTTGTTGTTTGGTGTTTGCTGAGCTGTAATCGGCTGGAGTTGGTGTTCTGCTGTCTTGTCTCTTATGTAGCAGATATCAACGGTTCTGCTACACTGGACAGGGAGGCGGGCGGCTTGGAGGTGGCTGGGCAGGGGGGATTGGCGGCTTGGATGATTCAGGCGGCCAGTTCACTGGAAATAAAACCATAGTAAATGAATAGGAAATTTCATTTTTGAATAGTGGAAGGGAATGGAAAGAGTGGTTTTTGGACAGCAGTTAGGCTGCCTATTTGGGGGTTGTAGGGGTTGCGGATGAGGGTTTCGGAGGGGGAAGGAGTCTAGGGTTAGGGGGTAACTTGGGGAGGGAGATACAAGCCTAGGAGTCGTCACGTAGGGTTCCACGGAGTCGGCACCGTGGCGGGATCGCGGAATTCCGGGAATAAGCTTCTCCAAAATCTGCAATGTCTAGACCAGTCCCATATCACATCTATTTATAATAAAACAAGGATTATGGCATCCCCCATCAACGGCTATGATTGGCCGGAGGTGGGGCTACCCAAATACATCAAAATAAATGCAAACATAGTAAAATAATATATCAAATCGATTCGCAACGCGAATCCGGACACATCTGTGGAGTTCGATCGTCGATCCGGGCACGCCATATATGGTAAGTCACCAAATCAGCCCCGAATGGGCCCAAAACTCGTCCTCGTCTCTGCTCCGCATCACTCCTGCTTCGGTATCTGAGAGTATAGCTGACATTGTGACGCACAACATCGCCTCGACACCTGACGGACACACTATCTGTTACCTAGTCCACTAGAGGAGGCGGTTGACTATTGATGATACATGGATGTCATGAGCTCGATCCTCATTTGCCCATGTTTTTCGTAAGGAGTATAACCACCTGCATTCCACAAAGATGAATGTTTCAAGTCGGGGGAATTGATGAGGATCAAAGTTCATGGACGGGCCGACTCATATCGGAGCCCACTCGGGTTTACACTGGAGTAGGAGGGGTTAGGATCACTGTATGGACGATCTGAGCCCGTTGTCTCGTTCGGAGACCGACGGGATGTTATATGTATTTTTGCATTTTTCCAAACATTATTCATGTATCGTTTGTATATTGTTGTGTCGGTCAATCACAGGAGCATGTTGTGTGTGTGAGAGACTATAAATACTTGTTGTGGAATTTCTTTTAATTTATTGAGGAATATTGAGAAGTTCATATTCTTGCGATCATTTCACGATGTCGATGTCATGCAACGTTATGTGTGAAGCCTATACAATACGCCTCCATCAATTGGCCGCCTATTTTCTCCCCTCAACCCACTGTAACTGTTGGTAACCCACTATCTTTCATAAAATGAGCCATCAACTACCTAAAAACGGGGAGATAATTGCTAGAACAAGCGGTTATTCATGACTGCTTCATCGTATAACCTACAAAACACCTCAAATTGACATTCCAACAATTCCTTTCCTTGTTTTTGACTAAAACAAGCACTCCACCCTCAACCACAGTTGCGCCTCCTTCTCACGACCCCCAACTCGCTGGCTACAGAGAACTGCCCTGATCATCTCCCTGCAAAGGCATCTGCTGTTGGAATTGGGAATGACCTTTACAATCCTACTCGTCGGCCACCGCCTGACCTCAACTTGTCACCAAATCTCTCGCTGACCTCCACATTCAACCACCAACAACCAGCGACCTATCGTGCCTTTGTACGTTAGCCGGAATTCCAACAGTTCGTGAAACTCAAACTGTGCAAGAATTTGACGCTTAGGTTCTAAAGTCTACATCCTAGCATCTTTCAAACCACCCTCACTCATTGCTAGCACCAGCAGTCCCTCTGAAGGTCCAAATTGCCAAAAATTTACCACTTTAGCGTTCGAACTACATCAACCCCATTTCCCCAGCCTGAAATCAGTAATATACGCCTTTGTCGAACCTCAATTACTTATGTAAGTTATTACTTGGAAGTTCATATACTTGATATTGAATATTTTGTTGGAAAACATGTTATTTGAGATTACAATCTTGTAGAAATTTGCTTAATCTTTTGTTTTATTTGAAGGATGTGTACGCTAAGTATTTAATTACCGCACTCTTATTTTAATTGTAACTTGATCTTGCTTGTCTTACTTAAAGTTTAATCTTGATTGTGTGTGTTTGTGCATTCCCATAATAATTTCAAAATTATTGCAAGCGAATGCTAGACTACTGCGTGCATCACATTCATCTAAGTCTTCCTACACCACTACACGTGCATTTATTCATTGGAATTCTCTTAGTGCATATTCACACCATAGCCTTCAATTTATCCTACATCACCAACCCATCACTCCTTTTTAAGCTCATTCAGAATAACTAGCAATTAAATGTCGAAGTAACATACCTCTTATCATCTTGCAATAAAGATTAAAGAATATCAAAAGAGCACTTCGAGGGTGGAACAAGAAATGTTTGGTTGGACCTTATCTCTGAAACAAATAAAGATTTGTACAAAGCTAAAAACAACAAGGATAGTGATGGGGAGAACAAACAAAATCTTCAAGATATCACCTCGAACCACAATCAAGTTGTAATGACCAAACCTGTAATATCAAAGGTACACTTTGGCTCATCCCAAGCCAAACTAAACTGAACATAATTTTGCATTTTCCTAAAGTGATCTAAGGGTCCGTTCGTTAGGTCGGAATTGGAGCGGTGGAATGGAATTCAATTGGCAATTCCAGTGTTCAACGGCACTAAAATTTTCTAGGAATCGGCATTCAATTCAATGCCTATAGGAATTGATTATAGAGGAAACATGCCCCATCTAATTCCGACCTCCCGAGGTCTTCATTCGCGATTCCGACTTATCGGCATTCGTCTCCCGACTACTCTCCTCCCGTGATCGATCGGTGTGCTCATTCCAGCAACCAGCGGCTTCGGATTTCTCCATACCATTCCCGTCGGCGAGCTCCTTTCGGTCTACAAACTCCTTCCCTATCGGCAACCAAACTTCGACAGCCCCGTAGGCAAGCTCCTTCCCTGTCGGCATTCCTTCATCGTTCCAAGCGCTCAACGATGCAATAAGCTTCTTTATCCATCGTCCACGACTCCTCTACCTCCGACTCAAGCAAAGGACCCCATCACATCCAGTTGCCGGAACTACAAAGGTACTCCCGCCTCCTCCATTTGCATGATTTTATTCTTCTTTTTTGTTCAGATCTTTGCTTCTACTAAGGCATCAACATGAGATTTAGACCTCTGATTTTACTATGGCTTGGACAAAATTGAAAGATCTTCTGATTTTGGGTTTTCTTTAGCCGGAATTGTTTGCCTTTTTGTTTTAGGTGCTATGAATGTGTTCTTCTGATTTCAGTTTCTCCTTCATATGGTTCTATGCATGTGTTTAATGGTGCTATGTTTGTGTAATATGGGTTAATGTTATGTGTGTGTATATGGTTTGTGTATGTGTGTATATGGTGTGAATATGTGTGTTTATATGGTGTGTGAATGTGTATGTGTGAAATTGTTTGGGTGTGTATGTATGAGTGTGTGTTTGTGTAATGTGTTTATGTTTGGTGTGAATGTGTATGTGTGTATATGTTTGGTGTGTGTGTTTATGAATGTATGTATGAGTGTGTGTAATACGTGTTAACGTATGAGTGTGTATGTATGTATGAGTGTGTGTGTGTGTGTGTGTGTTTTGTGTGTAAGAATGTGTATGTGTGTGTATTTGTGTGTTTGTGTATGTATGTGATGTGTGTGTATGTATGTGTGTATTTGTGTGTGTATTTTGTGTGTGTTTGTGTTTGTGTGTGTTTGTGTTTGTGTGTGTGTGTGTGTTTGTGTGTGTGTGTGTATGTATGTGTGTGTATTTGTGTGTGTGCATGTGTTTATGTGTGTGCATTGGTTTTTGTGTAGGTGTCTAAGCGTGTGTCTATTTTTATGTGTTTGTATGGGTATGTGTTTGTGTATTTTGTGTGTTTATGTGTGTGTATGTATGTGTGCATGTGTGTGCATGTGTGTGTAATTACTTTTAAATTTGGGATAGAGTGTAATTACTTAAATAGACATTGTATTTTAATTATTTTGAAATAAATTATAATATATGCTAAGTCATTAAATTTAAAAAATAAGGGCATATTTGATAATTTTGAGTGTTTAACCAAATGCAACTTTTCCATTTTTAATATTGTAAAGATACATCCATGCTCGGGGTTCCCCCCTCCCCCAATGCCCGACAGAGTTAGAACCCACAATTTGGATGGCATGTAGTGAGGGTACTGTAGTTGTCGGGGTAGGGGAACCACGTGCATGACTACTTGTACACACACTACTACATAATAAAAGTGCAACTACTACTATCACATGGTAATTCATGCTTGATAACAAGATGTAAATTGCTAACTATTGTCAACCAGAGGGAACGATTATATCAACAATCCCAACATCACACTAAGCACAATCATGATTCATTCAATGGAGCTCTTTTAGTGAACTAATTGGTTAACGGTCAATTGCATGAATCAGGATTGTGCTTAGTGTGGATTGCTGATATAGGCTATGTTTGTTTAAGCGGCAAACTTCCGTTTCGTTTTCCCCAAAACTTCGCTTCCCTATTTTTAGTTGTTTTGGCAAAAAGTTTGGAACTGTGCATTTTTTAATAGAAGTAGTGCCTAGGGTTATTTTCAACCGCAGTTAATGCGTACTTTTCCAACCCTGCGTTTCTTCTTCGCCGCTCGCCATTTCCTCCTCCCGATTTTGCGATAGATGAAAACCAGCCTTCCCAATCGCGCTCGCTCCAGATCCGCTCGCCGTGCATCCTCCTCTCTTCTCCAGATCTGCTCGCGCGCCTAGGGTGTGTTTCTTCTTCCTTCTCCCACGACAGATTTTTTTTCTAGCTTCTTTTGTTCTCCTCCATTCGTATTTACAATATCTGGAAGGAAAAACTTGTTCTTCAAGATCTAGAATAACAAAAACTGTAGGTTTCAAGATTTTTAATAATAAAAACTGTAGGTTTTCTTCCACCCATTTTTCGTTCTTCCCTAAGAACAAAAACTGTAGGTTTTAAGATTTTTAATAATAAAAACTGTAGGTTTTCTTCCACCCATTTTCCGTTCTTCCCTAACGGTCCGTTCGGCCCCCTGGAATTGGAATTGAAGATTTGAATTCCATTTTGGGCGTTCGGCGCCTAGGAATTGGCCTGGAATTGGAATTCCGCCAATGCCTTAGGTTTTTAAACAACGCTAAGCCCAATTCTTGTCTCCCCACTCGGTTTTTTCCGGTTTTGGCGAGGCGAAGCAGCCCTACAACCCTACCTCCCGTTCTCGCCTTCCGACAACGACGCTCGATCGATCCGCCGCCTGAGGTAAAAATCTCCTCTCCCCCTTCTTCTTCTTCTTCTTCTTCGTCTTCGTCGGACCCCGTCGGCGTTGATTTCCATCGATCCGCCACCGCCCGACAACCTCCCCCTGGCCCGTAAATGGATCGGCGATTTCTGTGATGTTGGCGGCGGCAGATCGACGGTAGACAGCAGATCGACGGTAGATCGGCAGATCGACGGCAGATCGACGCTCGATCGACGGTAGATCGGCGGCAGATCGACATTTGACGTCCATCCTGTTGGGTTATGTGTAGTGTAGTTGTGTTCTGTTTTCAATTTTTAGTTGTGTTCTGTGGTTCTGTGTTGTGTTCTGGGGCCGGCCTGTTCTGTGTTGTGTTCTGGGGCCGGCCTGTTGTGTTGTTAGTGTTCTGTATGTTGTGTTCTATGTTGTATGTATGGTGTTGGTGTTAGTGTTGTTAGTGTTCTATATGTTGTAGAATTTCAATATAGATACATGTTAATATGTGTTTTCATTTCAAAAAATATTTAGAGGGATGACTCTGAATTTGACTCGGATTCAGAATGTGAATTCGAAGTGATTATTAAAGGTGCTGTCCTGACAACGCTTGCTGCAGCTACAGCGGTACTAGAGATCATTCGAAAAGAACCAACACACAATGCATCTAATAATGCGTTACGATCTGTTTTATTAGGTCGAATTTATAATGGAACGAATGTCAATTGTTTCAATTTGCTACGTATTAGTAAATCGGCTTTTGGAGAGTTATGTGATATCCTACGCGCAACGAATTTAGTTCACGAAAGTTTATATGTTTCGTTGAAAGAATCCGTTGCATTGTTTTTATATATCTTGGCGCACAACAACAAATTTCGTGATGTTGGTTTTAACTATGTTCAATGATTATCAGACGTCAATCCTCCTACAACTATGTTTATTTTTAATGTTTAAGCTGATGTTTAATGTTTAATGTTTATTGTTATTGTTAAATGTTAAATGTTTAATTTTAATGTTTATTGTTTAATGTTTACTCAAGGCCATGGATATACTCTCTCGCGATACCATTAAGTTTGGGGTATTCATGACTTTGTCAGACGATCTTAAGTTGGAGTGGCTGCGCATGCAGCTTAATTAGTAGTATTTGTGGACTGTTTTTTGCGGTCTTTTTCTATATGCTGAAACTTTTTAATGTGTGCGGATTTGAGGACTGAAATTATGTGTATGAACTTTCTTTTATTATATGTCTGGACTTTATCTTATGTGCGTAGATTTTATTTTAAGTGTTTGGAGATTTCATATAATTTTCTGTATATTAGTTTTTCTACTCTGTTAATTTCAATTCCAGATTTGAATTCCATTCTGCATCCGAACAACAGAATTGTCCAATTCCAATGCCCGATGCCCAATTCTGCACGTCAGCCGAACAGCAAAATTGGAATTCAGCCAATTCCAATTCCTACTGGTTTTGGAATTGGCTGAATTCCAATTCCTCAATTCCAATTCCAGGGGGCCGAACGGACCGTGAGAACAAAAACTGTGGGTTTTATTCTGGATTTATCTGCAGGATTTTTTTCCCACCATTTGCTGTTCTTCCACGATTTTTTTATGCCAGATTTTCAATTGGGCAAATGCAAAAAATTTCTGTTTATATGGAACCTCATCTGGGAGTTTTCTGTTTTTATGCCAGATTTTCAGTTGGGCAAATGCAAAATATTGCAAAAAAATTCTGTTTATATCTTGCAAATTTTTTATGCCATTTGGAAATTCCTGCAGGTTTTTTATGCCAAATTTTTCAATTTGGCAAATCCTGCAGATTTTCAATATGGGAAAATCCTGCAATTTTTTTATGTGAAAATCCTGCTGTTTTTGTTGCACTCCCTAGACTTTTTTGATGCAATCACATACTGGGTTATTTTTACTGGATTCACAATTTTTTTTGTTAGATGGGAAAACAAAAAGGGGGAGTATCGGTCATTTGGGAATTAAGCGACGAGTTGATATTTTGTGATTTATGCATCAAGGAGATAGAAGTTGATAATAGGTCAACGACTCATTTCAGTAAGGATAGGTGGAATAATTTGATGTTGAAATTCCACGAGCGGACAAGAAAGTCCTATGATAAGATTCAAATGAAAAATAAATGGGATCACTTGAAAAAAAAATGGAAATTATGGCATGAGTTGAAGCGAGGGGAGGGGAGACTGGACTACTAGGTTGGAATTCTTCGAGAAAAACTATAGATGCATCAGATGAGTGGTGGGATGAGCGAATAAAGGTGAATTTACTAATTGCTTATATAAAAATATCAATATTTATTATAAGTACCTAATTTTTATTTTTGTAATTAGGTGATGTCAAATGCGAAGAAGCTTCGATATGGAGGAATACCTCCAGAGTTGGAAGAAAATGAATTTAGTGTTCTCGCCCACTTGCTGAGGCGGGACCTCCGGACCACCTCCTCTCCTAGGTGAATTTAATGCTTCGATATGCGAATGCAGGAGAGGAGGTGGTCCGGAGGTCCCGCCTCAGCAGGTGGGCGAGAACACTCCCGGCCAGCAATCCAGGAAGGAGGTACCAGCGGGGGGGAGTGGGGAGGCATTCGGCCCCCACTCGCCCGGTCCCCTAGGAGGGGCGAGTGGGGAGGTGTCAGGCCCCCACTCGCCCAGCCCCAAGGGGGCGAATGGAAAGGTGTCAGGCCCCCACTCGCCCAGCCCCTAGGAGGGGGCAAGTGGGGAGGTGCCAGGCCCCCACTCGCCCAGCCCCAAGGGGCGAGTGGCGAGGTGTCAGGCCCCCACTCGTCCAGCCCCAAGGGGGGGAGTGGGAAGGCGTCATACCCCCACTCGCCCATCCCCAAAGGGGGGCGAGCACGGGAAGTCCTTTTTGTAAGCTGGTTCTCTCAGCCCCGGTTCCAGAGGGGTTCGGGGGGCCGGAGATGTCTCACTACTCCGGCAAGGATGACCCAGTCCTGCACCTGCAGTGGTTTGAGGACATGATCTCCATCAGGCCCATGTCGGACGCTTTCAGGTGCCGACTCTTCGCGACAACTCTGAAGGAGAAAGCGAGGGATTGGTTCCACCAACTCCCCGTGGGGTCTATCTATGCCTTCGAAGACTTGCGTCGAGTTTTCTTGCTACGCTTCTCGACGTCAAGGAAGAGGAAGAAGGACGTCGAAGCACTCTTCAAGATCAAGTAAGAGCCAAGGGAGTCGCTGGCTCGTTATGTTGACAGGTTCCAGGAAAAGGTCCTACTCATCCAGGAAGTGCCAGGGTTCACCCTCCAGCTCGCCTTTATGGTAGAGCTGCGGGAGGGGTTCTTCAAGATGAGCTTGAAGCGGAAGTCCCCCTATCTTTCGAAGAGCTGATGGAAAGGGTGGCGGAAGAATTTGAGAGTGAGGAGGCCAACCCGGAGTTCGCAAGAAGGTTGGCCGAGCTGAGTGAGCCGGAGGCAAGGCAGCAGGGGGGGGAGGCTCCCAAGAGGAAGTTCGACCGAGAAGAGGGCAACTTCCAGGGAGAGAGGCCCGACCCCCCAGGGTGAAGGCAGGGATCGAAAGCACCCTCTCCACCACCTCAGCAAGCCATGGCAATTGGCGGAGGAAGAAGGAGGAGAGCCAGGAAAACAGAAAGAAGAGGAAGAAGATGGGATATGGTTGAGGTACCCTACTGTGACTTCCACGATGAGGAGGGTCACGCGACGTCCGCCTGCCCTGAGTTCTTGGAAATGAGGGAGGCGAGGGGTCCGAGGCAGCAACAGCAACAACCGGAAGAGGTCGAGGAAGACCAGGCCTGAGAGTAGGAGACCAAGTTTTGGTCTCCATACTTAGTTGTTTTTCTGCCCTTAAGCCCATGTATCGCGATGTTTCATTTTCAGACTTTGTTTTTCTCGCATGAATTGTGATGACTAATGTAATGACAGTTTTTAAAAGTACGTAGCCCCGATGCTGGCCCGCTGACCAGGCTCCCATCAAGTTGGCAGGGCCGAGAACCGCTCGGTGGCCAGATGTTTCAGAGGTACTTAGCCCCGATGCTGGCCCGCTGACCAGGCTCTCATCAAGCTGGCAGGGCCGGGAACCGCTCGGTGGACGGATGTTTCGGAAGTACTTAGCCCCGATGCTGGCCCACTGACCAGGCTCTCACCTAGCTAGCAGGGTCGGGAACCGCTCAGTGGCAGGAAGGAATGTACTTAGCCCCGATGCTGGCCTGCTGACCAGGCTCCCATCAAGCTGGCAGGGCCGGAAACCGCTCGGTGGCCGGATGTTTCAAAAGTACTTAGTCCCGATGCTGGCCCGCTGACCAGGCTCCCATCAAGCTGGCAGGGCCGAAAACCGCTCGATGGTCGGATATTTCAGAGGTACTTAGCCCCGATGCTGGCCCGCTAACCAAGCTCCCATCAAGCTGGCAGGGCCGGGAACCGCTCGGTGGCCGGATGTTTCAGAAGTACTTAGACCCGATGCTGGCCCGCTGACCAGGCTCTCACCCAGCTGGCAGGGCCGGGAACCGCTCGGTGGTCGGATGTTTCAGAGGTACTTAGCCTCGATGCTGGCCCGCTGACCAGGCTCCCATCAAGCTGGCAGGGCCGGGAACCGCTCGGTGGCCGGATGTTTCAGAGGTACTTAGCCCCGATGCTGGCCCGCTGACCAGGCTCCCATCAAGCTGGCAGGGCCGGGAACCGCTCGGTGGCCGGATGTTTCAGAGGTACTTAGCCCCGATGCTGGCCCGCTGACCAGGCTCCCATCAAGTTGGCAGGGCCGGGAACCGCTGGGTGGACGGATGTTTCAGAAGTACTTAGCCCCGATGCTGGCCCGCTGACCAGGCTCTCACCTAGCTGGCAGGGTCGGGAACCACTCGGTGGCAGGAAGGAAAGTACTTAGCCCCGATGCTGGCCCGCTGACCAGGCTCCCATCAAGCTGGCAGGGCCGGGAACCGCTAGGTTGCCGGATGTTTCAAAAGTACTTAGTCCCGATGCTGGCCCGCTGACCAGGCTCCCATCAAGCTGGCGGGGCCGGGAACCGCTCGGTGGCCGGAAGTTCTCTAAAGTGTTTTTCCCCCGAGGTGGATCCGCTAGCCAGCGAGGTCGGAAGGCCTCTCGGGGAGGCTAAGTATTTTTTCCCCGAGGTGGCTCCGCTAGCCGGGCTCTCGCTAGCCGGCGAGGTCGGAAGGCCTCTCGGGGAGTCTAAGTGTTTTTCCCCCGAGGTAGCTCCGCTAGCCGAGCTCTCGCTAGCCGGCGAGGTCGGAAGGCCTCTCGGGGAGGCTAAGTGTTTTTCCCCCGAGGTGGCTCCGTTAGCCGGGCTCTCGCTAGCCGGCGAGGTCGGAAGGCCTCTCGGGGAGGCTAAGTGTTTTTCCCCCGAGGTGGCTCCGCTAGCCCGCGAGGTCGGAAGGCCTCTCGTGGAGGCCAAGTGTTTTTCCCCCGAGGTGGCTCCGCTAGCCGAGCTCTCGCTAGCCGGCGAGGTCGGAAGGCCTCTCGGGGAGGCTAAGTGTTTTTCCCCCGAGGTGGCTCCGCTAGCCGGGCTCTCGCTAGCCGGCGAGGTCGGAAGGCCTCTCGGGGAGGCTAAGTGTTTTTCCCCGAGGTGGCTCCGCTAGCCAGGCTCTCGCTAGCCGGCGAGGTCAGAAGACCTCTCGGGGAGGCTAAGTGTTTTTCCCCCGAGGTGGCTCCGCTAGCCGGGCTCTCGCTAGCCGGCGAGGTCGGAAGGCCTCTCGGGGAGGCTAAGTGTTTTCCCCCGAGGTGGCTCCGCTAGCCGGGCTCTCGCTAGCCGGCGAGGCGGGGAGGCCTCTCGGGGAGGCTAAGTGTTTTTTTCCCCGAGATGGCTCCGCTAGTCGGTCTCTCGCTAGTCGGCGAGGTGGGGAGACCTCTCGGGGAGGCTAAGTGTTTTTCCCCCGAGGTGGCTCCGCTAGCCGGGCTCTCGCTAGCCGGCGAGGCGGGGAGGCCAATCGGGGAGGCTAAGCGTTTTCCCCCCGAGGTGGCTCCGCTAGTCGGGCTCTCGCTAGCCGGCAAGGCGGGGAGGCCTCTCGGGGAGGCTAAGTGTTTTTCCCCCGAGGTGGCTCCGCTAGTCGGGCTCTCGCTAGCCGGCGAGGCGGGGAGGCCTCTCGGGGAGGCTAAGTGTTTTTCCCCCGAGGTGGCTTCGCTAGGCGGGCTCTCGCTAGCCAGCGAGGCGGGGAGGCCTCTCAGGGAGGCTAAGTGTTTTTCCCTCGAGATGACTCCGCTAGCCGGGCTCTCGCTAGCCGACAAGGTGGGGAGGCCTCTCGGGGAGGCTAAGTGTTTTTCCCGAGGTGGCTCCGCTAGCCGGGCTTTCAGCACCACTCGCCGAATATGCGGGGTTGGGCTTTTCTTTCCGAGCTTGTGCCCCGCTCAAAAAGAGCGGGGATTGTGTACAACCATGTATTCGCCAAGTGGGTCCCCGGGGCATAAGATGTCTTTAGGCCCAACAGTTTTTAGCGCTGACCCCAGGCAAGAAGAAGGGGGCGAGCGGTGGAGGCGGAGGCCTCCGGCTCGCCCCGCCCGTAGGGGGGCTAGCCCGGAGGGAGGCGACCTCCCGGCTCGCCCTGCCCCAGCAGGGGGTGAGTGCAGGAGGCGCGCGACCTCCCGGCTCGCCCCGCCCCAACAGGGGGCGAGCCCAGGAGAGCCGCGACCTCCCGGCTCGCCCCGCCCCAGCAGGGGGAGAGCCCAGGAGGGGCGCACCCTCCCGGCTCACCCCGCCCCAGCAGGGGGCGAGCCCAGGAGGGGTGCGGCCTCCCGGCTCGTCCCGCCCCAGCAGGGGGCGAGCCCAGGAGGGAGGCAACCTCCCGGCTCGCCCCGCCCCAGCAGGGGGGGCGAGCAAGAGAGGAGGCCAGCCCCCTCTCGCCCGACCCCCGGGAAGGTGCTCTGGACAGCGTTTAGTGCCTCCGAACAGCGGGAGCTGGCTGTTCGCAGGCCAAATCCGGGGGTATTTTCATAATCTCGTAGGCCAGAATCTGGCTATTTACAGACTCGTTTCCAAAAACTATAAATAAGCCCAAGGGGGCACCATTTGGAGGACTTCTCTTTTGGCCTCCTCTCCCCCTAAGTTCCTTTGTTGGGTGGAGAGAGCCTCCAAAGGTGCCCAAGCTTAGCATTGGCTTGGGAGGGGAAGCGCTCTAAGATCTTCCGGGTGTGTGGTGGGACCTCCTTGCTAAGTCCTTGGCCTTGTTCTTAGTTCCTTAGCCTCTTAGCCTAGAGCTCTCCCTTGGGAGGAGTAAGTGTGAGGTCACCCCTCAACTTGTTGAGGGCCCGAACTCCTCGAGAGACCGGTTATTGGTTTCAACATTTAAGTTCATTTTTATATTTTTATCTTGCTTATATGTTTTCGTACCATTTACTATTGCTGGAACAACTATCATGTGTATGATGAATGAGATGCCTGAGTTTATGTTTATGTTTTTATCTACTGCTGAATGAGATGTCCATGTTCTTGTTCATGCTTATGTGCAACATGAATTAAATGTTTTCGTTCTTTTTTATCTTGTTGAATAATTATATTTTTATAGCAGCACAATGTCAAGTGACGATACAGATTATTCGAGCGATGAATATAAGCTTGCAAGAAGACGTTATTGTGCAGCTTATCATCAGATATTAACGTCGACGATATTTGTCTTACAAGGATCAAATTATATATTGAATGCCCCAATTCCTTGTATGACATCAAAGCAAACTGGTGATAAATGGGTTCAAGAGCTACTAGGTGGTGCTCCTGTTAGATTTTATGTTGCTTTCAGGATGTCGCAACAAATCTTTCTTGATCTATTACAAACATTGAAAGAAAGTTATTGACTAAATGGATCTAGGTGCACCACAGCTACAGAGGTGCTTGCAATCACACTGTATACATTGTCACACAATGAAACAATGAAAATGTCTAGTGAGCGTTTTCAACAATCAATACAGACCATCAGTAAATACTTTACTCGTGGTATTCGTGCTCTGCTGCGGTTATCTGAAGATGTAATAAAGCCAACAGATCAGTATTTTACTAGTACTCCGCCAGAAATATCGCATGATGATCGATACATGCCTTTCTTCAAAGACTGTATCGGGGCAATTGATGGCACTCATGTACAAGCTTGCATAGCAGTTGAAGATCAAATTCCTTTTATTGGGCGACATGGAAGTCCGACACAAAATATTATGGTTGCTTGTGACTTCAATATGTGTTTTATCTTCGTTATGGCTGGCTGGGAGGGATCAGCACACGATAGTCGCATAGTTAATTATGCAATCAGTAATCCCATGCACAACTTTCCACACCCACCTCGAGGTAATTAGTGAATTTTTTTTAATATTTCAGATAACAAAAAAACTTGTACGATATATATTTTTTGAACAGGGAAATACTACGTAGTCGACGCTGGTTATCCACTACAATGCGGTTATTTGAAACCTTACCCAGAAACTCGATATCATCTGCCAGATTTTGCACGCGGTAGTCATCCTATCGAAGGACAAAAGGAGATCTTCAATCAAGCGCACTCATCTCTGCGAGGTGTGATAGAACGAACCTTCGGTGTATGGAAAAAAAATGGGCAATACTGAGGGACATGCATCCATATAGTTTCTCAAAACAGACTGATATTGTGATGGTGACAATGGCAGTGCATAATTTTATTCGAAGGCATCATTCACGCGCAGATCCTGATTTCAGTGAATTCGATGATGATGATGATTATGTTCACCCAGAGCAAAATGACATGCAAGGACACCTGGATACATGCACTAATACAGCTGGAGGTGTTAACGAGATGATTGCGCTGCGTGAGTCTATCGCACACCAATTGCATGATGCTAGAAGGTAATTTTCAATACAAATAGTTTATAATGTTGACGATAAGTGATGAATCTAAACTATTTACGTATTCATTATTTCATGTGAAACAAACAGCGCGTGATTAGCAAGTGGTGGACCTGCTACCGAGGATTAACTTTGTTATATTTTATGTCGTACAACTTACAAAACTTTGTTTTTTTGTTTTATTTCGTGAACTGTTCGTATTTTTGCATTTTAAAAAAAATATTTTACAAAACTCAGTTTTTAACAAACGGTTTTTACGCACTGCTTTTCTAACAGCTCTGCAAACTCCATTTTACACAAACAGAATTTCTGCTGCAAACTCCATGTTCTAAAAACAGTTGCTTTTCAAACTCCATCTCTAACAACTCCTTCTCGATCAGCAACAGCTGAAACAAACGGAGCCATAATCATTCCCTTTTGTGGACAGTAGTTATTGATTCATATCTTGTACTTATAAATGAATCGCCTTGTGATGGTAGTGCTCTTTATTGTTTACTTTAGTATGTGTACGCGCGCTCAAGCGCTCCAACAGTTGTAAGGCAAGTGATGGCGAACTTTGTTATGATCGCTTGTGCTTTTTGAGACAAAAGGGATGAGATTGCTATCTTAACTAGATTTAGCAACCAAGCTCGCTTTTGTATCCATTCCATTAGTGTCATTGTCCAACTATACCAATTTTGGTGAACAGAAGGTGCCAACTCAAGCAGATCATTTCAGTACATATCCATATAAATAAGATATTTATATATAATTCATGTTTTTATTGCAACAAAGTAAATAGAATGCTATTCTAAAATCATAAGACTAAGCACACTCTACATATGGTTGGGAGTGTAGTACAATCTCTCTTCTTGCATACCTAAGTGAAACTTCTCGTTCTAAAAAAAAGAAATTATGTAACTTCTCTCTTTCGGAGTGACTTCTCATAAATCATGGGTCAACTGAGCGTTCTCGGGGGTTTGCTTAAGAACAAGAAGGGAGAACCTTATGCAAATATCATGGAATAAGGTTTGCTACTCTACGTAGGGATTCCGTAAATATCCTATTCCAAAAAATAGAAAGTTTGAAACAATTGGGCTTTGCACACTTCTTGTAACATGCATATATGGTCCTAGAATATGGGTGTTTGATCCTTATGGACAAATTGGAAAAGTACAATATGTAAATCTAGTGTGGAGTGTGAAAGGCTTTAATATACACACAGACATATATTAAAGTAAACAATAGAAGATCGACAACTACTATCACAGGGTGATTAAGGAGTGAGTTCAAGATAAAAATTTCTAACTACTATCTATGAAAGGGAACAATTATATCAGCAATCCCGAAATCCAACTAAGCACAATCATGATTCATGCAATAAATCGCTAACTCATTGGTTCGCTAAAAGAGTTTCATGCATTCCGTCATTATGAACGCTCTCACAGTGTCTCATTCATGAAGCACTTAGTTCCAAATAATTTTTATTTGTTCGTATTGTCTCCATGACCTAATTCCTCCAGAACCTACCTCCCCCCCCCCCCCCCCCCCCATGGTCATTCGTCAACAAAATACAATTTTATGTAGGCCACATAGAATGTAACCAATGTCCGCGTACAAGCAAGACATTACTGGTTTTGTTAAGTTGCATATTATTTGGATTTTGACATTTTGCATTTTATATTCTATAAGTTTTTATATTATTAGGATTTAGGAGTAAAGCTTAATTCATATAAATTATGTATGTATTATCCTGATATGGTCATATTATAATCATTCAGACATTTTGAATGCATGAAATTCACCCATATGATAAATTGATAACATCATATATAAATTCTGAGAGTATACTATAATATGAGTCAACATCACTGATCTGCAGGTTGCAGTTTCTATGGACCTATATATGGCATTAAATTTTTCATGCATTTAATAATTGTTGTCGTGCACAGATTGATGAAGAAATTTTCTTATGTCAATGCAACTTTTAGGCTAACACATTCACTATTTTCTTTTACGTATATTTAAATCTACTGACAATAGTCCAGTCTCCAGTTTTCTCATCGTATTTAATGTAGAATGGGAATTTTTTATTAGTTCCATTTTCATTTTTGCAATACAAACTCCCAAGATGGTAGGCAATCATGAATGGGATGATGGGAATATGGTATAAATCCCACTTTCATCTAGGAGTTTTCTTTATCAGTTTATGTACTTCAAATTTCAATATATTGGACTTATACCTATATGGCTATATACTCGTGTGGATTATAAATGATAATAAAAACTAAAACAATGTTTTCTAAAGTACTCACTCTCAGTCATCAATCGCTCACACAAATTTGACACATTATATAAAATAGGTCTTCTAAAAAATAAATATGTAAGTCTCTAGCACACAAATTTAACTTATTTTTAATTTAAAATAGATCTGCTCAAATTTTAATATTAACATCAGTAAACAGATATCAATTTAAAAATTAAATGAAAAGGGTGGTCAATATTTTAGAGCCAGCTTGAAACAATTTTGAGTTGGCTTGAAACCTTCTATTTTTTCCCTATCTGCCTTTGAGCAGAAGTTGGACAAACCTACCCTTTGGGTATTCATGTCTAGGTAGCCTGCTTCAGCCCATCATAACATCCTTCTGTTTATCCAAAATTAATTTCATGTGTTATCCAAAATTAATTTCATGTGTTGGGATGGATCAATGTAGCCAACTCAACCCCTAGGCCAACTATTGGCAGTCTTGTAGTGGTGGTCATGCCACATGAGCCTTGGAACCCCTGGCTTGAGGTCAATCCCATGTTGTCGTTGATGCATGCAAAGTGTTCAAATGCATGCTTAATAGAGGCTACCATGGCGTGGTTTCGCACTTGGCTACAATGTTAGACAAAAACTTCTAAAGCATTTCCTTGAGTTCTAGGTTGTCAGCTGTGTAACGGCCCCTTTTTCGGCAACCGATACAATTTAACAATTTGATTTCATGTATCATCATTCATGAGAGGCACAAGGTTAGAACATATAGCGTGCATATAAATATTCATTGCATGAAAGAGTACTAAAAGAAAAGTGTAGTACAAAATAGGACATTTCATTAAACATGTAGCGGGATACATAGAGTAGTATAAAAGTTAGCCAACTAGCTTGATGATAAGTAACTGTGGCATGCATGCAGACATCAATTTAGTAAACTTAAGACACACCCGACTCTTCCAAGCCATCTATTAGAGATATATCTATCCCCTTTTTATCTTGATTCACATACATATATCCAAATGATCGACTATGGCTGCATGAAGTCCACATTAAAATGAACGGTGACTACTTGGTGATGTTGATTTAAGCCATTCAATGGAATCTTACAGCTAGAAAGCAACAAGCGAGAATGTCGGTAGAGGGTATGCATTCAATTATGTCGTAGACTTCCTCATTTCCGCTCGAGTCCGCTTCAGAAAGAGCTTCCTTCTGCTTCACTGTTGGACGCCGACCACTGCTTCTTTTTGAGGGAATTTACACAATTAGCGAATTATGTTGCGTATCTAGTAAGGAAGAACGGTCCTTCCAACTTCAATGGGGCCGGAGAAATAACATTCGCTTATTTTTTAATCTCACAACGGATTAAGAAATTTAATGATCTAGTACAAATGGCGGGTTGATTGAAATAGATAGTGAAAAATACAAAAGAGGAAAGATTATCAAAAGAGAAGGGCATTTTGAGAATTAAAAGGGCACTTCTTCATGCAATGGTAACTCCAAATGAAAGAAACGGGAAAGTGCTCAGACATCTATATGTGATAAAAGTGTAAATCAACAGACAACAAAAGAAGTGTTGAAAGTGTAGGAAGTCATGTGCAAGGGGGTATTTGGCTGGTTTTAGGGTATGTTTCAAATATCACCGCCCTGGACACCAAAAGAATGAACACCCATTATAGAAATATACTACAAAAAGAAACACCAAGGGAGCACCTCAACAATCTCAGAAAATGTAACGTGGGTTCCTAAGGCCTAAAGGACAATGGAGAGGGTATTAAGTGTGAATCTTTTGGACTTGTTGAGGCAACAAAGGACAAGCAAGTTCATCCAAGGGATTTTAATTTAAGCCAACAAGAAGCTAAGGAAAATGAGGGCATAGTTACTGGTTCGATTTACATCTTCAATTATTTAATTAAAGTTATGTTTGACATTAGATCTAGTCATTATTTTACTTCAAAGGCATGGGGAAATTGGAACCCCGTCAAACCTCCAACGAATTAAAATTGTAGATGTTTAATAACATTACAATGAATACAAACCTTAGATGCAAGATTACCATATTGATAGAAAGCAGACAAATTGAAGTGGATTTTGTCATTCTACCTCTAACTTAGTTTGATCTCATATTAGGAATGGACTGGTTAGCCAATTTTGAAACGCTGATAAATTGTCGTAAAAAGGAAGTCAAAATCAAAGTGCCAGATCAAACACGGGTTTGTTTTTAAAGGAAGGTGCGGTATAGCACAAGCAATGATTTCAGGAATGAAAGCTATTAAGAAAATACAAAAAGGTTGTGTTAGTAATATGGAGAAAGTAATCAAAAGAAATAATTTAAAGATGAATCCATAATTTGTGAATATCTCGAAGCATTTCCTGAAGAATTACCGACTATCCTCGTGTGAGAGAAGTGGAATTTGGAATAAATTTGGTTGAAGAAGGAAAATAACGAAGACATCATGTATTGAATCCAAAGAAAATGAACTAAAAAGTCAGTTACAAGAACCCTAAACCATAAGCTGGACATATTTTAAAAAACTTAAGTTATTTAGATTGTATGTGTGCATAGTGAGATATTCGCATAATCTCATCTGCTTTTTTTTGTTATACGCATCACAGTTTACTCCTCCGCAACACCCTTAAGATGCTTCATTTTTTAGCAGCTTTATAATATTAGAAATGTTTTAAATGTACGATAAGATTCTAGAATTTAGAAGGAAACTGAGCAATATAGTTACAAAAGTAAAACAATATATTTAGAAACTAAGGCAAAAAAACTATTTTTGTAGAATAAAGAATAGCATCTCATACAGATGAATGGAGAACAATGGTGATTAAATTACAACAAGTGCATAATAAAGATAAAAAATATAATGATTGTAGGCCATGAAATTGCTAAATGTCAATCTATCAAAAGTAACAAAACAATAGATCAAAAAATGAAGATGCTCAGGATTAGAAAGAAGCATGCAAGAAATAAGAAGTAAGAAGAAACAAATACCATTTGCAATATCTAGAGAAGATTCTGTGGTAGCTCCACCTGCATAATACATGTTTTTGGCGTTTTTTGAAATAGCAATAGCCTTGCAATAAAGTGCATCCTGCGTGAGCTCGGCTGGGGTACATGACTGAAAAGGGATGTCATCATAAGGGAACACCTCTAAGATTTGTGTTGCATTGTAGTCGGCGAGCTCTGAAAAGGCAATTTGTGGATAAGAGATGGCGGTGTGAGAGGGCGCCACCATTGAGAAGACGACCGTTGCGATGAGGAGAATGAAGTTGTGTCTCATGCTTGATAGTTGAAACTGATTTGGTTTCTTGGAAGGGTATGGAGGATTCTAGGGTTGTCGTTTCGTTTGTTCTCGGTTCAAGTGATAGGCAAATCACATCTGTCCATCAATTATTAAATGAAAATAAAAAATTTAGGTGAGCTTTAAAATTGTCTTAAGAGAAGGTAAATAGAGAGGATCAGGTAGCATGCAAACTCATAAAATATGAACATGAAAGATTATAATTCTTAAAAATATTTATTACAAATAATGATTAGAACAATATATAAATAGGTTACAATCATCAAAATTGTTATATATATATATTGAGTGTGTGTCTGTGTGTCTGCGCATGTGTGTATCTTTTTATGCATGTTCAAATTATTTTATTTAATTATAAAATATATATGCTATCAATTAAATTAATGAATCATTTGTCTTACTATTCAATGAGGTAGCAATAAACAATCACTCTGATGATTAATTTACATCATCCCCTCAAACCCTCTATCATTATAGGACCATCAACATGGTCAGTGCAATGTTGACATCCATGGCTTAACAAAAGGATTCGAGTTCAAGACAAACATGATTTCGTATCTCTAAAAAAATAATGATGTTCAACCATGTTACTGCTATAACATGGGAAAATCTAGATTTTGATATTAAATTAATTTTGCGGTCGTTCTTAAACTAAGTGGCACAAATTAGATTCATTGAGTAATAAAAGCGTAATCCACTTGCTTAAGGGGGCTAACAATTGAACAATGAGTAAGCATGAATTAACATTCCGCGTGCATGAAAATAAATCAATGAAGACACAGAAATCTGAAGATTAAAGACAAGGGTTTTACAAAAACTAAGGCAAGCAACCTCTGAGTTAAATGATTATTAGAACATAAGCAACAAATTAAATCTAGCAAAATATGAGACGAGGAAGAGTGAAAAGTATACAATGGGCTCAAGCACAGCATCAGATCCAACTTCTCGCTGTACTGTCTGCAGAAGTGAAGGCTAGGTCTGTAGAAAACTTTGGAACAGTGAAGAGGGGGCCCTGGTCGCGGTTGGGTGTCGGGAATGGTGGAGAGTTGGTCGGAACTGGCTGGGGTTGGTGGGGATTGGAAGGGGAGGTGTTCTATAGACCAATCGAAGGTGCAGGAGGTGACCGTCGGCGGTAGGGGGATGAACGTCGACTCTAGCGGAATGCAGTGCTCAATCCCGACGGAGGAGGACCGAAATCTCTAGAACAGGCTCGGAGGTGGGTCTTCGGAGCCTAGGGGGCGGCTAAAGGCGGCGGCGAGGTCCGGCGGGCAATCGTCGACGGAAGGGAGATCGATTTGGCTCCCGTTGTTATGAAAATTTCAAGTTAACCTATTTTGATATTTTCTTGATAATAATATAATTCTGAGAAGGAAGCTGTGGATTTATATTAGCAGTCCATAATGCGAGATTTTTAGCCAATGAAAATAAAACATAAAAATATTGATTTTTCTACTCTAAGGGTCCGTTCGTTTGGATGGAATTGGCTTTCTGGAATTGGCATTGGAGATTAGAAATCCAATTCTAGTGTTCGGCGCAACGAAATTTAAGCGGATATTGGCTTTCATGTGAAAACTCATGGCTTTTACTATAAACTAAAAAATCAAATAACAATTCTTACCTCCGCCCATAGGTTTTCCGCATAATCAAATGTTTACACTAGAGTTTTTCAACCTATGCGCGAGTTTTTCGCCCGAGCGTGCATTTTCCTGCTGGGTGTTTTTCGTCCGGGCGCATATTTGTGCCCGGCGCGATTTTTTCGCCCAGGCGCGTTTATTTCGCCCGGGCGCGTTATATTTCGGCCGGGCACGTTTATTTCGGCCCGGCGCGATTTTTTCGCCCGGGCGCGATTTTTTCGCCCGGGCGCAATTTTTTCGCCCGGGCGCGATTTTTTCGTCCGGGGCGCGATTTTTTCGTCCCGGGCGTGATTTTTTCGTCCGGGCGCGTTTATTTCGCCCGGGCGCATATTTTCGCCCGGACATGATTTTTTTCGCCCGGGCGCGTTTTATTTCTCCCGGGCACGTTTATTTCGGTCGGGCGCGATTTTTTTGCCCAGGCGCAATTTTATCGCCCGGGCACGATTTTTTCGTCCGGGCGCGATTTTTTCGCCTAGGACGCAATTTTTTCGCATGGGCTCGATTTTTTCGCCCGGGTGCAATTTTTTCGCCCGAGCGCGATTTTTCGCCCGGGCGCGATTTTTCGCCCAGGCGCGATTTTTTCGCCCGGGCGCGATTTTTCGCCCGGGCGCGATTTTTTCGCCCGGGCGCGATTTTTTCGCCCGGGCGCGATTTTTTCGCACGGGCGCGATTTTTTCGCCCGGGCGCGATTTTTTCGCCCGGGCGCGATTTTTTCGCCCGGGCACGTTTTATTTCTCCCGGGCACGTTTATTTCGGTCGGGCGCGATTTTTTTGCCCAGGTGCGATTTTTTCGCCTAGGGCACGATTTTTTCGCCCGGGCGCAATTTTTTCACCCTGGCGCGATTTTTTCGCTGACTGCGATTTTTTCGCCCTGGCGCGATATTTTAGCCCGGGCGCACGCTTTTAAAATTTTGAATTTTAAAAATTTCAATTCCAGAAAGCCAATTCCATCGTGCAGCCGAACAACTTACAGATATCAATTCCAATTCTGTTCACTGGATTTCATCCTGCAACCGAACAGCAGAATTGATTTTATGCACAAAACCAATTCCTGCAGATATTGGTTTTCTGGCCAAAGCCAATTCCAGAAAGTCATTACCTGCGCGTCGAACGGACCCTAATAGTTTTTGCCTCTCCCGGCTCCACTCCGCGGCATCCTTAGCCCATCCCGCCGCCCGGCCTACATCTTCCGCCGCCGACCGCCGATAATGCAGGAGAACGCTGCCAGCCCTTACTCCCGCCGCCCCCTTGTGGCTGACCGATAGAAGCCCTAAAGTGAAGATTTTAAATATGATTTTCACCGAGTTTTGAACAAGTACGAGAAAGTGGAGATGCGCTCATAACTCCGAAGAAGATCCGGTTGGAGCAAGAGGATGAGGGGATCCCAAGCACTGCGATCAACGAGGATCTCTGCTGAGCACCACTTACACTCCAATGGATTCGGATTCAAGTTCATAAATATATTTGTCTTTTTTTATGGTGTTATTTGCAAGTCAGTTGTGACGGTTGGTGTCTTTTATGAAATTGCATGCTTGGTGTTTGATTATATGCCTGATAGAGTATTTAATTTTGTAAACATGGAAATTATGACCTCTCAAGGGCATTTGTTTTACTATAGATGAATTTTGATGCTTTTTCTACCGTCTTTATCTCTCCCTTGCTTGTTTTATTTTATTCTTATATTGAATCTTTTTTGCATTCATTAAGGCCCCGTTCGACCGACGGAAATTGACATTCAGAATTGGATTTGGATGAGTTGGAATTCAACTCGTGTGTTCGGCAGTTTGAAATTCACGCGGATTTGGATTTGGAGCCAATTCCAAGACATTCAAATGACTCGTGGACCAAATCATAGGGGGTAAACCCCAATATTGACTGGTTTTGGCGGAGCGGAACCCTACCCGTCCCTCACGCGGCCCTGCTCCTTCCTCTTCGCTAGGTATGAATCTGATCGCACGCCTCCTCTTCTCCATCACCTTTCTCATCTTTCTCTTCCACACCATCTTCCTCTCGTTCTTTATCTTCTTCTTCGTTCTTCCGCTCTCCTTTCTCCATCACATTTTTTTCTTCTTCTAATCTTCTTCCTCTCGCCCTGTTCATCATCTTCTTCTTCTTCATTTTTCCAGTTCATCATCTTCTTCTTCAATTCGTTCTCTCGCCCTTCTTCCTGCATCTATTTTTTTTCTTCTTTTAATTTTTTTCTGAAGAAATATGACAGAAATGGCAATACAGCAGAATGCAGGAAATTTAGATAGAAAGCAATATATCATTTTCGGGAAATTTCTGGCTATGTTTCAGTTATTCAGATTATGTTTTTTCTACTTTTGTTTGCCATCAAAAATTGGATTACATCAGAAATTTTTATTTTTATTTTGATTACCTATGAGATTGTTGTTGTGATTGCATATGAGATTGTTCTAGAAACCATTTTGTTCTAGATCTTCAATATAGAACCATGTTAATATATGCACTCATTTCATTTTTTAGATGGTTGAATCTAATGTTGACTCGAGTTCTGAATATAAATTCGAAGTAATTATTAAAGGTGTTGTCTTGACAACGCTTGTTGCAGCTGCAACTGCACTACATACCATTCCAAAAGAACTAGTACACATTGCATCTAATAATGCATTATGATCTGTTTTACTAGCTCACATTTATAATTGACGAAATATCAATTATTTCAATTTGCTACATATCAGTAAATCGACTTTTGGAGAGCTATGTGATATTCTATGTGCAACGAATTTAGTTCACTAAAGTTTATATGTTTTAGTGAAATAATTAGTTGCATTATTTTTATATATCCTGACACACAACAATAAATTTCGTGATGATGGTTGTACTTATTTAAGGTACACTAACACTATTAGTAGACACTTTGGTATAGTGTTGAGAGCAATTCTACAAATAGGAAAATATTATATTAAGTAATCTGAGTCCAGACAAGAATTAAGTTGGAGGTGGTTTGAGAACTGCATCGGTACACTAGATGGAACTCATATTGAAGTTACAGTTCCAACGAAAGATCGTGATAGATTTAGAAATTGTAAGCAGACAATCAACACTAATGTTCTTGGTATTTGTGATAACAACATAAAGTTTTTATATATTTGCACTACAAGATAAACCTCATTTAGCAAAAGAAATTAAGAAGGCTAGATAATTCATTCCTAATTAGCATCATATTTAGCTAGGTAAATGCTATTTTATTTTACCTACAAAATTTGCAAGGAATTTTTTTGTTGAAAAAATAGTAACAAATTTTTTTGTGGCAAATTTTTTTGCTAAAATAACAACAAATTTTTTGTTGCAAAATATTTTTAAAGGTGAAAATTTATTCCCTACATAATATTTCATCTCTTTCTTAAAAAATATAATTTTTATTTCGTTATCTATCTCTTATAAAATATATTTTTATATATATATTTATAAATTAGAAAAAAAATATTTACATCCAACGAAGTAATTACTACTAATATATTTAATTTGTTTATATGATTTTATAAATTATTTATATATATTTATAAATTAACATAAATTATTAGTATCTGTTGAAATAATTATATATAAATGTATTGTTTTTTTATATAATTTAATAAATTATTAATATATATATATACTATTCTAAAAAGATATATGTGATGGCTTTTTAAAGCCATGAATTTAAAATCCATTGAATTAATCTTGACCATTCATTCTAAAAAAATATCATGGCTATGAAATTCATGGAATTTAAATGTCACAAGGCTTACCAAGACCGTTCGATCTAAGGGCTTAGAAATGCGCCCGTCCAATTTCGCTCTCGTCTGATGCTTAGAAAACCCTACCCGCCGCACTTTCTTCAGCCTCTTGCGATTCCATGCAAAATCGCTGCAAGAAGCCTAACAACTCACGTGAGTTCGGCATTCAGCTTCACCTCCGCCTCTTTGTTCTCTGCCTATTCATCCTCTCTTCCTCGCAGCCCTCCACAAGCCTCTTCCGCGCGCAACCCTCAACTTCATCATCCTCAAACGTGAAGAGCAGTGGCCTCTTCCGCTCGAACGTGAAGATCTGCGGCCTTCTCAAACTGTAAGATCTCGCAGTACTCTCTTTCTAAGTTTCCTCACAGTCTTTTTACATTCTGAGGTTCGTTTCACTTTCATTTTTCATTTCAACCTCAGATCTACAGGCTTCTCAAACTGTAAGCTCTCGCATTTTGGTCCAACGAATCAACTCTTCTTCTAAATTTTTGCATTTGAGCGCATTCCACTTTTGTGATATTTTCGTTCCACTGTACCTTTTAAAGCACAAGACCGGTTGTCTCATATCAGTTTTCCTACATTTCACATTTCTACGCTCTTCAGTTTTCATATCTCATATGCAGTTTTCTTGATTTCTTCTTCAAAGCTTTAGGTGCTATTATTTTATTTTTTTTAAAGAAAGGCAATGATGATTCATGGATAAGCCATGGCAATGGTCATAGTATTGAGGATGGCCCGGTGCTTCGATGAAATTGGAGAACATGGATATCTGAGCCTTCATGGAAGATTTTGGAGAACATCTGATCCTTTCTTTGCATAAATTGGAATGGATGGATATCCGATCCTTCAACCAGTGAGCATCGATTAGTGTTGTACAACGGGCTTTAGGTTTACTTTCAATCTATTTTAATTACCTTGATGTTCTGTGGTGGACTTACTAGAGTAATTTTTCTAAGATATTTCATGAGATGGAGATCTACTTTTGAGAGTTTTTTTTTCCATTCAAAAAACTATGTTCGGATTGTTTTCATTTTGGTGTTACATCTCTTAATTTCAATGTTTCATTTTACATCCATTTAACTTGAAGTATCTTAAAACATGAATGTCAAGTATTTGTAAGTAATTGAGAATGGCATGATGCGATGATAACCAAGTGAATGCTTCTGAGCGCGCTCAGAGCACTTTAACATTTCGGGCACGCTCACTTTTTGTCTTTCTAATTTCTCAGATTGCAGGAACGACTTGTCGCCTTTTTCGCCTTCAACAAAGCTGCCCGAACTGCCCGAACTGCCCGAGGGCGAGACGGTCATTTACGAAAAATGGCGATCTGTGTGTTACAAACCGGAAAACGTGATTGGTCCGCCAGATGGTTACGGTGGTTACAACGGCGAAATTACCGGGCTACCCCCGGCCAAAGCTATAAAAGGAGCCCAGAACCTTCATTTGAGGGGACCTTGCCTTCTGGACCCGGGGAGCTCCTTTGAAGATTTCCACGGAATTCTCCTTCGGCGCTTGAAGATCTCCTTCGTGGACTTGAAGATTTCCTTTCTCTCGAAAGGCGACTGAGCATTCTCACTTTTGTTCTCCCGAAAGGCGACTCAACATTCTCATTTTTGTTCTCCCGAAAGGCGACTCAGCATTCTCACTTTTGTTCTCCCACCATTCTCAGAAGGAAAAAGACTTAGTTTTTCGGGAGGTGGTCTGTCACCTTCGGAACTCTCTCTCTCTCTCTCTCTCCCTCTCTCTTTATTATTGTAACGAGCAGCGGACTGTCGTGCTCAAGTTCTAAGTCTCTAATTGTAACCCCCCAGAAGATAGTGGAAGTTGGTCGGCACAGCTCCGACCGCGTGGTTTTTTACCCTTTCCGTGTTTTCCACGTTAAAAAATCTCAATGTACTCAACGAATCTCTAATTGACTGTTTGCGCGCTCGGTTCGCTTCCGAGCTAAGGTGGTTCAAATCAATCAGTCTACCAAAGCACCCGAGCGACCCGCAACAATTATTATTATTATTAAGAAAGGCAATGCCGATTCATGGATAAGCCGTGTGCAATGGTAAACGTATTGATGATGGCCTGGTGCTTTGATGAAATTGGAAAACATGGATACCAATTAAAGAGAGTTATATCTCTTCATGGAAGATTTTGGAAAACATCTGAGCCTTTCTTTGCGGACATAAAAATTCTATATTAAATATTGATTTAAACCATTTCCCGCACAAGGAATTCATTGTAAATTATAACCACTGAGAATCATCGAAAATCATCATTTACATATATATACATATGTTATTTTAGTGCTGAGTTATGTAAATCTTATTTGGATTAGTAATTTATTGATGCAGCTCATGCCCAAAAGCTTACCACCTATTTGTATGTAAATTTTATTTGGATTACTAATTTATTGATACAGATCATGTCTTTCTTTTCTAAAGGTATGAGAATATTTGAATACACCCAAACATAATTATAAGAAAAGTTGTTAAGTATTTTTTGCTCTAGCTTTCATCTCTTAGTTCAATCCTATAGGTACTCCTAATGCGTAATCTCTTATCTCTTCTTCGCTTTTTCATTGATTAACTTCTCAAAATTAGTTTTTATTTAAAATATATAATAAAGACTCATTTTAGTGTTTCCTTCGACGAATGACCATGTGCGATGATAACCAAGTGGTGTTTTTGATTTATTGTCAAAGCTTTAGGTGCTATTATTATTATTATTATTTTGACAAAGGCAATGACGATTCATGGATAAGTCATGTGCAATGGTAATAGTATTGAGGATGGCCCGGTGATGAAATTGGAAAACATGGATACCAATTAATGAGAGTAATATCTCTTCATGGAAGATTTTGGAAAACATATGAGCCTTTCTTTGCGGACATAAAAATTCAATATTAAATATTGATTTAAATCTCAGGTGCTACGGCAGGGAGGTCCCACCACGTACCCAGAAGCTCAGAAGAGACTTCTCCTCCACAATCAAATATGGTCGAGCATGGTACGAGGAAGACACCAACTTGACGAGTATCTAGGATGACGGTCGAGGGTGACGATCAAGAACTCGGGGGGACAAGTCTTCGAAAATTGGGTTCCGAAAACTCAACCAAAGGTGTCAATCCAAGTACCGTTGAGGTCCTATTTATAGGAAAACCAAAGGGGACGGGGGCTATTTATAGCCCTAACCCTACCCCGCGACTACGTGACATTAAGGGAATCTCGTCTGGCTTCGGCGAGCATCCACTATGGTTGAAAGAATGTTAGGTTTGTAGTCTAAATCACCTAGGGGGTGAATAGGTCTTTTGAGTTTTCCTTGATAATTATAGCCTGTTAAAACTATTCTAATCAAGCAACACAGAAAGCACACAAGTATGTATAGAGGTTCCTCAAGACAGTGTGTCTTGAGTAGTCCTCTTTCCCCCTTCACCTTTTTAACAATGTGTTAGACAAGGCCAACTCCTCCAAACTCGGCTCAAAAGAGCTTACAACTCAGATCCCTCAGGATCTCTCAGGTTTTCCCAAACCCTACCTCAGGCTCAGCAGCCCTACAACTCAGATCAGCTCCTGATCCTACAGCTCAGACCTCAGCAGGTCCTACAACTCAGACCACAACAGGTCCTACCTCAGGCTAAACAGCCCTACCTCAGATCAACTCCTGATCCTACAGCTCAGACCTCAACAGGTCCTACAACTCAGAGAATTTCTCCTCCTACAGCTCAGGCAATGAAGCCCTACAACTCAGATCAGCTCCTGATCCTACACTCAGGCCTTCAGCCCTACAACTCAGAACCCTCAGGTTCCTACAAACTCAGACCAGAAGGTCTTACAGCTCAGGCAAAATGCCCTACAGAAAAATGGTTTAGTAATTTATTACAGCAGAGGTACTCTTATGCATATCCTGCACAGACTGTGCTTCTTGTTGCTAAAGATGTTGATTACAGCAACAACTTGATCTTCCTCTTCAATAGAGTGATGGAAGATCACCTTGCCCCTTCTGGTGGAGGAGCTAACTTCTTCTCTCTGATTCTTCTTCTCTTTCAGTGAGCAGAAAGAAGGTCGAGAGCTGCAGCCGTCAATGAAACAGTTGATTTCGTTTTGCACGCGACGGAGAGAGATGGGTTCAAATGTGCCCTAACTCTTCCTTTTATACATCTCTGATCTTCAACGGCTCTTAGATGTCCTTCTAAGAAGTATGGGAGAAGCTGGTGGACCCCACACAGATTTTCTGCAACTTGCCTTAGCCGCAGGTCCCGCCGCCCTACTAATCCGTAGGGAATGTCTGCGCTCGACGAACGCGCTGCACTCTGCGTTCGACGAACTCGCTGTATCCTGCGTTCGACGAATTTGCCAGCTCTGCGTTCGACGATCTGCCTTGTCTCTGCGCTCGACGATCTGCCTTGTCTCTGCGCTCGACGATCTGCCTTGTCTCTGCGCTCGACGATCTGCCTTGTCTCTGCGCTCGACGATCTGCCTTGTCTCTGCGCTCGACGAACTTGCCTTTTGTGCCTTCTCAGCGGCTCCTTCTTTGATCTCGTCTCAGCGGTCGACGAACAGAATTCTGCGTTCGACGAACGGCACTCTGCGTTCGACGAACACGCCAATTATGCCTTCTCAGCGGCTCCTTCTTTGATCTCGTCTCAGCGGTCGACGAACAGAATTCTGCGTTCGACGAACGACACTCTGCGTTCGACAAACACGCCAATTATGCCTTCTCAACGGCTCCTTCTTTGGTCTCGTCTCAGCGGTCGACGAACATAGTCCTTCGTTCGACGAACGACATTCTGCATTCGACGAACGACATTCTGCATTCGACGAACACGCTGATTCTCAGCGTTTGAAGAACTTATCAGCGGAGACACCTTCTCAGCGGATCCGCTGAGATGGCTCCTCGTCTCAGCGGTTTTGACCCTTCGTCTCAGTGGTTTAGCTGAGACAAATCTTCATCTCCTTGTAGATGATTTCTTCACATCTAAGGGCATGTTTGGCCCTTTCATTTGAGTCACCTAAGCCTGTTTGACTTACAAAAACAAAGCTTTATCAAATACAATATGTCCTTAGCATTGAGAGTGATGCCTCTTCAAATCAAGGTACTATTGAGGGCAATATACCCAACAATGGTCGCCCACCTGGCGACATTGAGGGAATCTCGCCTGGCTTGCTCGCACATGCTCGCATAGGCCTTCTACTGTTTCTGTTTGTCTGTCTGTCTTTAGTCTTTGATTTTTTTGTCATCTGTGTTGACCTTTGACTTTGACATTTTGCCTACATGGCTCAAACTGGGTCCCATCTTCGGAGAATATGGGTTGTACAGTTATATCTACATCTCTTCATGGAAGATTTTGGAAAACATCTGAGCCTTTCTTTGCAGACATAAAAATTCTATATTAAATATTGATTTAAACCCTTTCCCGCAAAAGGAATTCATTGTAAATTCTAACCACTCAGAATCATCGAAAATCTTCTTGTACATATATATATATACATATGTTATTTTAGTGCTAAGTTATGTAAATCCTATTTGGATTAGTAATCTATTGATACAGATCAATCCCAAAAGCTTACCACCTATTTATATGTAAATCTTATTTGGATTAGTAATTTATTTGTTGAAACCGATTTCTCGGTCTCTTGTGGAGCTCGGGGCCCTCAACGAATTGAGGGGCAGCTAGCCCTTACCGGTCCCTCAGAAGAGGTAGGTAGGTAACTCGGACAAAGAACAAAGACCCTGGTCTCAGCAAGGAGGTCCCTCCACTAACCCGGAAGATCGTTGAGCGCTTCCCCTCCCAGGCCAAAGCTAAGACTCGGGCACCTTGGAGAGCTAGAGAGCCCAAACCAAAGCGACCTAAGGAGAGAAGAAGGCTCAAAGATTCTGAACCCATCTCTTCCAAGGTGCCCTTTAAGGTATATTTATAGATTTTGGTTTTGTGGTCTGTCAATAGCCAACTCCCGCTGTCCATTCTTACTATCCGCACCCCAAATTGGTCTGCTAACAGCCAAACTCCGCTGTTCAGAGGGGCTAACCGCAGACCACCAGGGGTCTTCTGGTAAAAGACCACCCCAGGTACCGGCGAACCAGAGACCCTTGACCTGTTCAGCGAACATGGGGCTCGCCAAAATGACTGGCTGGCTCGCCTGCCGAACCGCTCCTTAGCGGGTCGGGCTCGCCAAAATGGCTAACTGTACCCCAGAAATGGCTATTTGCACCCCAAGGTCCCGAACCAGCCTAGCGAACTCCTTCGACCGGCTGGCTCGCCTGCCTCTATGGCTCGCCTGCCGAACCGCTCCTTAGCGGGTCGGGCTCGCCAAAATGGCTAACTGTACCCCAGAAATGGCTATTTGCACCCCAAGGTCCCGGACCTGCCTAGCGAACTCCTTCGACCGGCTGGATCGCCTGCCTCTATGGCCTCCCGCTGAACCGCTCCTTAGCGGGTCGGGCTCGCCAAATTGGCTAACTGTACCCCAAAAATGGCTATTTGCACCCCAAGGTCCCGGACCTGCCTAGCGAACTCCTTCGACCGGCTGGCTCGCCTACCTCTATGGCCTCCCGCTCTCCCTGGGCTCGCCCCGCCTGGGCTCGCCCATCCTGGCTCGCTCCCTTGGGCGTGCGAACCAGAGACCCTTCCTGGCGAACATCGGGGTTGTACACAATCCCCGCTCTTCGCGAGGTTGTCTTGAGCTCGCGAAGAAACATCCAACCCCTGGTGTTCGCCGATTCGGCTGACGTGGCGGGAATCTTTTTGTGGGTCCCACGCCCAAAACTATAAATATCGTCCGTCGCGGCTAGTGATCAAGCTTTTCCTTCCCCTTCTTCCTCGCGGAAAACAACCTCTCCAGAATGCCTTCCAAGCCGAGCGCGCGGGATCGACTGAAGGCTTCCAGAGAGATGGCGAAGGCCCAGGCCGCCGAGCGCAACGCCTGGATGTTCAACCCAGCCACATCCCCTTCCCCCCAGTCTAAGAAGGCCAAGACGGTTTGGAGGTCGCAGGGGGAGGACGTGTCGTCACCTCCTGCCTCGCCCCCGCCGCTGAATACCGGGCTCGCGCAACAGGTATTCTTCGTCTAGACTTTTTATATCGACTCCCTATTCACTCCTTCCCCTCTCGCAGAATCCTCCACCTGAGGAACGCATGGGGGGCCTCACACTGACCTCTTCTCACGCTCCGTCCCCAGCGAAGCTAGGATCGCTAGATGCTGGGACTGGGACCTCGACCCAACAGGCGCCTCTCTCGCAACCCCGTAAGTCATAAGTACCCTCCTTTATCTCTGCTTAAGTCTGCGATATCCATGGGTTTGTGGCCTATACAGATACCCCACCGCCGAGCCCCAAGAAGAAAGGCTCCACACCGGCGCACTCGCCGATTCCGCCTAAGGTTAACGTGGAGACCCCGGGCTTCGGTATCGTGGGCAGGCGAAGCCCGGGTGGCTCGCTTCTCGACGGCGCCCAGGTCGCGGAGAGGGTGGTGTATCCCCCTGGTCTGGGGAAACCCCATGTTCGAGGGTTCCGCGAAAACTTCCAGGGTCGACCGGAGTCCTCTCGCAAGCAACGTTGCGAGTCCCCCTTCTCCCAAGGTTAGTACGTTTGTGCGGGCTCACTTTCTCGCTCGCCCCCTGGTCCTACTAACTCTTCCTTCGCAGAAATTTCAGGAGCCACGCCTGAGTCAGAGCATGGGAGGGTGGAGATATCACCGCCGCCCTCGCCGAGCCAGATGGAAGACTTCTTGGGCGACCCGAGCGACCCCGCGCGGATGAAGAGTCGGGTGTCAGAGGTGCTTCAGAAGCATGGTATGATGCTGCGCGAGCTGGAGGAGCGGTATGACGCGGACCGAGCTTTCTTCAATGAGAGATTCGCCGCGATGGAGGACGCGAATGCGCGCTTACTCGCCGAGGCGGGGCCGGTGACTCGCGCGGACGCTACCTCGCCTGGCGTGCACATCTCGCGGGGCGAGGACCAAGCACACCTAATCCTGCGCGAGCTCAAAGTACTTCGCGAATGCCACTATCCGAGAATGCCACCGCGCGCGGGGAAGCGAGGCCGGGGTCGCTGGAAATGGCTTCCTTATCCCTGAGCCTGCCGTGGGTTTATTTTTATTGTCCCCTTGCTTTTATTTCTTTCATGATGCTTCTATCGAACGATATCTGTGGTGTGGTAATACTTGCGAGTCCATCGTGACTCGCCTTTTATCAATTTTTGTTTTGCCTTTTATTTTTGTGGTGCGCCTGTGGCTTATTCCGTTCGCTCGCCATGTTTGATACGATTGCCCTCGTGGAGCGCTCGCGAACTTCTGGGCGACGTTGTGCCCAAACCCCCTTCCCTCACGGGCCGGCCTCAGGCGGGGCTTAATTACCGCGCAGTGGCGAGCCCGGGCTCGCAATACTGTAGCCTTATCGAGAAGAAATCTGCTTTATTTTCGCTATCCGCACTCCCGACGCTTCGATTCCCGTGCCCATCCTAGTTTCCTATAAATAGTTCGGATTCACTTTTCCATCCGTCGCATTTATTTCTCAAATCCTCTCGCGTTTACGCTCATTTCTGTTCTCGCAAGCTCGTGCTCGCGTTCGCTGCTTGCAGGTTGCCTCTTCCTGACTCGATGCGAACAAATCAGTCAATGGGAGCGGATGGCGAGAGCGAGGGGCGGTCAAGATGCGCCTCAGCGTTTCAAGCTCACGAATTCTACTGTGCGAACCTCACGGCCGAGGAATACAAATATGTCGTGGATCGTTATCTTCCGGAGGGCTATTCAGCTCGCTGTCCAAGCGAACGAGGAATACAAATATGTCGTGGATCGTTATCTTCCGGAGGGCTATTCAGCTCGCTGTCCAAGCGAGAGAGATACACTGAACGAGACCGAGGCTGGCGAGCTCGCGATCCCTATTGCTCACTTCGAGAATGGGTTGCGACTCCCCTTATGGCCAGAAATTCGTCAGGTACTTCGCTTAGCCTTCTCGCCGTTCGCTGTTCGCCATCGCGACTTTTTCACCGTTCTTTGCAGGTGCTGCGGTATTATGGGGTGCTGCCGAGCCAGCTGACCCCGAATGCGATCGCGGACATTGTCGCGTTCGCCAGTTACATGCGGGAGGAGAGGATCGAGTTCAGCCTCCTCGTCTTCCGCAAAGTGTTTTCCTTTCGCGGCTTCCAGGACGGGACCACCTACTTCGCGAGTCAGCACGTCACCGTCTTCGAGACGGTCAACAAGAGTCACTACTGGACTCAGAAGTTCATCCTGGTGAAGGGACCCTTCGGTAACCTCCACTTCACCCCTCTTCAACGGGATGACGCCACCTACCGCCCTCCGAGCTCGCTGGGCGGCGCCGACGCCAAACTCCTCCAATATCTCTCCGGAAAAAACTTCGAGGTCGCCTATCTGCGGCGCAACGTCGATTCGCTACTCGTGGTTCCTCAAGGGGAAGGTACGGCTCGCTCTCGCCCTACTCTCCTTTCCTTTTCTTCGCTGTGTAACGCTCTTACTCTACAGGCGAGCGCGAGATCCCCGTTAATCCTCCGCACGCGCAAGGCACCACTCTTACGGCGGACACTCTTGCGACCGCGGCGGCAGAGGCTTGCCGCGATCTTCCTACCACCGGGTCTGGCAAGAAGCGGCCTCCGTCTGCGAATCAGCCCGGTTCGCAACCCTCCTCCAAGAAGTCGAAGGGGAAAACCTGCGCTGTCAAAGACAAGAGCGTGGTCGTTGATCTGAGCGAGACCGACGGCTCGCCCCCTTCTCCTGCGAAACAGACGGACCTCTTGGCGAGCCAGGGCGTTGGGAGTTCTTCCGCAACCCCCCAACCCAAGGGCCACAAGAACTTCGGTCTGGGTGAGAAGGTTTCTGATATCCTCGGCGAGCCCTTGCTCGCTTGGGATCCCGATGCCAACCGGATTTCTTGCTCCACCTTTCACCCCTCCTGGGTGGAGCTCGGTAAGGCCTGGGAGGAGGCGTTCTCTATCTCCTTCGGCTTATACGGCCGCGAGGACGCCGCCGCCTATAAAGAGATGGGGCCAAGGCAACTGGTCTATGAAGAAATGCGAGCCCAGTTCCGCTCGACGGAGCTCGCACATATGGCGGGGCGCCGTTATCTGCAGGTGGATAGGGATATCCGCGCGTACAGGTAGGAGCTTAAGAGAGCTCGCGAGGAGATCAAAGGCCTTAAGGAGAGAGAGGAGGCGTCGGAAAGCCTTCTCGCCGGGATGCAGGGCAAGATGGTAAGCGGCCCTTGGGCCTCTTTTCTTTGTTGTTCGCGACCTCCGACTTTTATCTAACTCATTTTAATGCTAACTCAGGAAGCCGACGTAGCAACCAAGCTTCTCGCTCGCAACGGCGAGCTGGAGTTGGAGAATACCATGCTGAAGGCTCGGGTGGACGAGCTGGTTCGCAGCGTGCTACCTCCTTCTCCTGGGCGAGCCGGGTCTCAATAGAGGGTTGCCGAAAGCGAGGAACGGAGGCGGCGAGATGCATAGTAGGTCGCTAACCTCGTCTTCACGACCCTTAAGAACGCGAGTCTACTAGCTGAAGACACGATGGAGTTTACAGCCGAAGACGTCTGCCCGGACCTCTTCGACTTGGCTCCATGGTTGGGGACTCGCAAGAATGGCGAGGGTCCTCCCGAATGAACCCCCTTAGCTTCCCTTCTCCCTCTCTTTCGAATGAATGTATATTATTCTTTTTGGGCTGGCGAGATCGCCGCCGAACTTAGAGAAATCCTGGGGAATGACAGTTATGATTTTTTCGTTAGCATTTATGCGCCTGTTCGCGTTTATTGTTTCTTTCGCACTTGGTCTCTTTCTTTTGAACTATCATGACTGGTTGTTATGTGGCAGTGCTTCCGGGGGGCTCGCGAATGCGTGTGTCTGGGCTCGCCTCGCCAAGATTCTCCTCTTATGGATCTCGCGAACCCGGGTTGTGGCCGCCAGCAGATACTGCCCGGCGAACCCGACCTTGGCGAGCCTGGACATAGGTATCCTGCGAACTAAAACTTCCTTACTTTAGTATCTCAACCCGCTACCTTAGGCCTCACTGGCCTCAACCCTTTCAATTTTGCGAACCAAGCCCTTCTGGCTCTAACATCCCAACCTTGTCAGCCTCTCCAGAGATCAATCTGAACCCCCCGTCTAGGTGAGAGCCCGGGAGCGGAATCGATCTGGGGCATTTCAGCACCAACATGTCCAACCTTGTCAGCCTCTCCAGAGATCAACCTGAACCCCCCGTCTAGGTGAGAGCCCGGGAGCCTAATCGATCTGGGGCATTCCAGCACCAACATATCCAACCTTGCCAGCCTCTCCAGAGATCAACCTGAACCCCCCATCTAGGTGAGAGCCCGGGAGCGGAATCGATCTGGGGCATTCCAGCACCAACATATCCAACCTTGCCAGCCTCTCCAGAGATCAACCTGAACCCCCCGTCTAGGTGAGAGCCCGGGAGCGGAATCGATCTGGGGCATTCCAGCACCAACATATCCAACCTTGCCAGTCTCTCCAGAGATCAACCTGAACCCCCCGTCTAGGTGAGAGCCAGGGAGCGGAATCGATCTGGGGCATTCCAGCACCAACATATCCAACCTGTCCAGCCTCTCCAGAGATCAACCTGAACCCCCCGTCTAGGTGAGAGCCCGGGAGTGGAATCAATCTGGGGCATTCCAACACCAACATATCCAACCTTGCCAGCCTCTCCAGAGATCAACCTGAACCCCCCGTCTAGGTGAGAGCCCGGGAGCGGAATCGATCTGGGGCATTCCAGCACCAACATGTCCAACCTTGCCAGCCTCTCCAGAGATCAACCTGAACCCCCCGTCTGGGTGAGAGCCCGGGAGCGGAATCGATCTGGGGCATTCCAGCACCAACATATCCAACCTTTGTCACGCCGGCACGGCAGTAGTTATAAGCATTATAAAAAAGGAGTAAGACATTCAGTAAACAACATAATAAAGCTTTTAAGGGTAAAATCGTTTCAAATTATCCCCACTCCTGGCTCGGTCGAGGGGCACCCCCTCCACATCCTGGAGGTGATACCCCCCGACTTGAGCACCCCGCTTACAATATATGGACCCTCCCAGTTGGGGTTAAGCTTACCCACCGCGGCCCCTCTGCCGGTCGCATCGACCTTCTTCAGGACCAGGTCTCCTTTCTGAAAGTGCTTTATCCGGATATGTTTGTCAAAATATCGAGCCATCCGCCGCTTGACCTCTTCCTGCCTGATGGTGGCCAAGTCCCGAAGTTCTTCCACCAGGTCCAAAGATAGCCTCTGCTCTGCATTGTTATCTTCTAGCCACTCCTCATCCCCCTCGCTCGCAGCGATCACTCGTGGGGTCTTTACCTCAAACTCTATGGGGAGAACGACCTCGGACCCGTGAGAGAGCTTGAACGGAGTCTCCCCGGTGGCGGTATTCGGAGTAGTCCTCATGGCCCAGAGGACGGAGGGTAGCTGTTCCACCCAGTTCCCCCGAAGGTTCTCCAATTTCTTTTTTAATAGGTTAACGATTATTTTGTTTGCTGCCTCCACCTGCCCATTGCTCCTCGGGTGGTGGACCGACGCGAACCTGAGGTCAATGCCGAGCTGAGTGCAGAAGCCAACAAACTCTTCACTAGCAAACTGCGGCCCATTGTCCGTCACTATGGCTAAAGGTAGCCCGTGCCTGCAAATTATATCTCCCCACACAAAATTCCTTACCACTTGAGAGGTTACCTTAGCGAGTGCTTTCACTTCTACCCACTTGGAGAAGTAGTCGATCATGACCAGCAGGAACTTCCTCTGGCCGCTGGCTTGGGGAAAGGGACCGACTAGATCCAACCCCCATATGGCGAAGGGTCAGGGAGTCGTGATGGTCCGGAGTCTTTGAGCTGGGAGGAACTGGAGCGGGGCATAGAGCTGGCACTTTGGACACTTCCTTGCGAACTCCGCCGCTTCCTTGCTGAGAGTGGGCCAGAAGTAGCCTTGCCTCAACACCCTTCCCTCCAGGGTCCGACTCCTGGAGTGACTGCCGCACTCCCTAGAGTGGATTTCTTCCAAGACTCTCGGAACCTCCTCCTCGGAGACACAACGGGCCAGGAGTCCCGAGAGAGTTTTCCTATATAGCCCTCCTGCATGCAAGGAGTAATAAGCGGACTTATACCTGAAGCGTCTCTTGTCCATATCCTCTCCAGGGAACTGCCCGGAGGAGAGGAAGGTGATGAATGGGTCCATCCACGAGGCTTGTTGATCCACCTCCATCAATTCTCCTTCCTCGATGGATGGCCGGAAGAGTTCTGAAGCCGTCCCTCCCGCTCGGAGACCGAACTTGGCTAAGAGGTCCGCCTGGGTGCTCTCCTCCCTCGGCACGTGCTTGATGGAGAAGGTGCGGAACTGCCCGATGACCCCCTTAACCTTCTCCAGGTATAGCAGGAGGGTCGGGTCCTTTGCTTCAAACTCTCCCTTGATCTGGCATACTACCACCATGGAGTCCGTGGAGACCTCCACGTCCTGCACTCCCAGTTCCTGGGCCAGCCGAAGGCCCGCTATCACTGCCTCGTACTCAGCCTGGTTGTTGGTAATTGGGAAATGGATGTTTAAGGCTTGCTCAATCCGAGTCCCCTGAGGACTTACCAGGACCATTCCCCCTTCATAGGAGTATTTTCCCGACGCTCCGTCCACCAACATCTTCCATGCCTCTGGGGGAGGTGGCTCGTGCTCCCCCACTTCGGCCGCATAGTCGGCCATGAAGTCTGCCACCGCCTGAGCCCTGATGGACGTCCTGGGCACGAACGTGATATTGAATTCACTTAACTCCACGAACCACTTTGCCAACCTTCCTGAGTGCTCCACCCCTTCCATGATTTTACGGAGCGGGTGGTCCGTCACTACCTTGATTGAATGGGCTTAAAAGTTAGGCCGGAGCCTCCGGGCTGACACCACCAATGCGAAAGCCAACTTTTCCAAGATCGGGTACCGGAGCTCTGCCTTCTTCAGCACTCGGCTGACGTAGTAGATAGGGAACTGTTTCTTCCCCTCCTCCCGGATCAACACGGAACTTACTGCTTCGGACCCTACCCCCAGGTACAGGGATAGGTATTCTCCTGGCCTCGGTCCCTGGAGCAGAGGGGTTTGGGTGAGCTGTTCTTTCAGAGCCTGGAAGGCTTCCTCGCACTCCCGGGTCCACTCAAACTTCTTGTTGCCCCGCAGCACCTTGAAAAAAGGTGCACACTTTTCCCCTGCCTTGGAGAGGAACCTGCTGAGCCCGGCCAACTTCCCTGTAAGGCTCTGAACCTCCTTTGGATTCTTCGGCGACCCCAACTCCATTACCGCCTTAACCTTGTCCGGGTTAGGCTCCACTCCTGCGGGGGTGAGTAAGTGGCCTAGGAACTTTCCTCGGCTTGCCCCGAAGACACATTTCAAGGGATTGAGCTTCATTTTGTAGCGCCGCAGGGTCCCGAACGTCTCCTCAAGGTCTCGGAGGTGAGACCCAAGGTCTCGGCTCTTTACCATGAGGTCGTCAACATAAACCTCCAAGTTTCTTCCCTTCTGCTCGCGGAAGACCCTGTCCATCATCCTTTGGTATGTGGCACCTGCGTTCTTGAGCCCGAACGACATCGTCTTATAACAGTAGCATCCATCCCCCGTGATGAAGGAGACATCCTTGATGTCCGGGGGGTGCATGCGGATTTGATGGTAACCTGAAAAAACATCTAAGAAAGACATCACAGGAAAACCGACGGCTGAGTCAACCAGCGCGTCGATCCTAGGCAGGGGGTAACAATCCTTAGGGCATGATTTATTAAGTAAAGAAAAGTCGATACACATCCTCCATTTACCTCCTCCCTTCTTTACCATAACGACGTTGGAGACCCAGCCTGGATACTGGATCTCCGTTACAAAGCCTGCCTGTAGGAGCTTGCTCACCTCCTCGCGGATGGGTCCTTCCAGCTTGTCGGCGGTGGCCCTTTTCTTCTGGTGGATGGGGCGAGTGCCGGGGTCGAGGTTGAGGCGATGGCAAGCCACGTCCGCGTCGATCCCGGGCATTTCCGCGGCGCTCCAAGCGAAGACGTATATGTTCTTATGCAAGCACGCCAGGATCTCCGCTTGATCTTCCGGGTTGAGTCCTCCGCTGACCCGGACCTTCTCTACCACCCCTAGCCGGGTGGTGACCTCGAGCTCCACGACCTCGTCCATAGCCTCCAGCCGGGACTGATCTCCCCAAGCCCTCTCCTCTTCGGCACAAGTGAGAGCATGGGTTCCTTCCTCGACTTCCTTCTCTATCACCATCAGCTTCTCCGCCCCTCCCTCCTGGGCCTTCTCTTCTTCTTCTTCTCCTTCCGCCCGGGGTCCCTCAGCTACCCCTTCCTGGGCATGAACTTCATCTCCCTCCATCTTCTCCTTGGCTACCTCCTTACCTCCGGCTTCGGCCGCCTTCTCCATCATCTTATCCGACTCCTCAGCTTCTCTCATCCAGGAGATGGTGTTTACAGCCATCACGTAGCACTGCCTTGCCACCTTGGGATCTCCCCTGATCCGCACCTGAACCCCCCCGTCGTTGAACTTAAGGCATTGATGAAAGGTGGAGGGGACAAAGCGGAACGCGCTGATGAGTGGCCGTCCGAAGATGGCGCTGTAGCTGCTTGGAGCATCCACTATGACAAAACGGCAGTTCCTGGACTGCCCCCCAGGGTTATATGGAGTCCTACTCCCCCTTCTACTTCTTTCCTCTCCCCCGAGAATCCAAACAGAGGGCCATCTGAGGCCAACACCCTTCTGGGCTCCACCTCCATCATGTCAAACGCCTTCTTGAAGATGACGTTGACCGAACTCCCGTTGTCCACTAGGATTCCGGAGACGGTGAAGTTCTCGATTGCCGTCTGAATGACCAGCGCGTCGCAGAATGGGTCCTCATAGCCCGGCATGTCCTTCTGGGTGAAAATGATTTTTTCGGCCGGGGGTGGAGCGGTGGATGTTGAAGCTACGCTCCGGCGGTAGATGGTATGGAGGCTAGCCTTGCGGGTCGCCTCCACCCCTACCCCCCCATGGATCACCCCAATTCCTCCTCTATTCCCCACATCGTTTCTATCCTCACACCTTTCCTCATCCACCTCTCGAGGTTCGACCTCCACAATCCTCACCGGCTGCAGCTGCTGTGGCGCGGGCGCTCTGCCCCTCTTCACTTCCAGGAACTCCGGGAAGGTGTCCGTTGCGTGACCTTCCTCATCATGGAAGATACAATACGGCAACGTCACCTCCCCTACATCAGCTTCCGCCACCTTATTCCTTCTCCTCCTAGCGGCTGCCGCTTCCACCTTGCCTCTCCTTCCTCTTCCCCTTCCCCGGCCAATTGCCATGGCCTGTTGAGGTGGGGGAGGCATCTGCATCAGACCCTGCCTCCACCCCAACTGGGGGGGTCTCCATTGACCTCCGAAATGGTTACCCCTTCCTGGGCCGTAACCCCTTCCCTGCCCTTGCATTCCTCCACCTTGCGGCCTCCATCCCCCCTCCGGGGCCCGGGGCTCTTCCCTTCTCCTGACCTCATGCTGTCTCACCTCCGGCTCACTGAGCTTTGCTAGCCTCTTGGTGAGCTCCGGGTTGGCTTCTTCACTCGCGACTTCCTCCGACACCCTCTCCATCAGCTCTTCGTAGGAGACGGGGGCTTTTCTCTTCAACGCCATCTTGAAGAAAATCTCTTTCAACCCGACCGTGAAGGCGAGTTGGAGTGCAAACCCAGGCATCTCCTGAGTGAGCTGTACTTCCTCTTGGAACCATTCGGCATATTGAGCCAGCGACTCCCTGGGCTCCTGCTTCACTGCGATGAGGGAATCAACGTCCTTCTTCCTCTTTTTTGAGGTCGAGAACCTCAACAAAAAACTTCGGCGCAAGTCCTCGAACGCGTAGATTGATCCTGCAGGGAGTTGATGGAACCAGTCCCTGGCCTTCTCCTTGAGGGTGATGGCAAAGAGCCGACACTTGAAGGCATCTGACATCGGCCTGATGGAGACCGAGTCTTCGAAGTTCTGCAGGTGCTGGATGGGGTCATCCCTACCGTTGTAGTACACCCGGTCCCACTCTCCGAACCCCCCAGGGACGGGTGCGGAAAGCACCAGCTCGCAAAAGGGGCTTCCCCCCTGTCACTCTTTCTGGCTCCACTCGCCCCCAAGCTCTCTCGCCAAACTTGAGCTCGCCGAGACTGCACTCGCGAGGGCGGTGCTCGCCTGAACCACCCCCGACCGTCGTCGCATCCTCTTGGCGCGTACTTGCCTGCTCCACGCTCGCTGGGACGGAATTCGTCAGCACTGAGCTCACCGACACGGAGCTCGCCGACAAGGAGCTCGCCGGACTGGCGAACAACACTCGCCCTTCCCTGTCCTGACCTGACCCAACGACGACTTCCTTTCTAGTCCTTCCCCCTGGAGCATTCACGCCGACCGTCGTTGAGGGAGGGGTCGCCTGAGGTGCTGGGGTCGCAAACTCGCTTCGCAGAGCTGCGACCGTGAACCCCAAGGTGTCGAGCACCTCCTTTCTGAAATCTGCGAGCATTCTGGACATCGCCTCCAGAGGTGTCTCGCCGAACTCCTCGCCTTGCTCCTCATCTCCCGCCATAACCCTTCTCTGGAACTTTCTTGAACCAGCCACACTCCACGCTCACCGCACCAAAATGTTGAAATCGATTTCTCGGTCTCTTGTGGAGCTCGGGGCCCTCAACGAATTGAGGGGCAGCTAGCCCTTACCGGTCCCTCAGAAGAGGTAGGTAGGTAACTCGGACAAAGAACAAAGACCCTGGTCTCAGCAAAGAGGTCCCTCCACTAACCCGGAAGATCGTTGAGCGCTTCCCCTCCCAAGCCAAAGCTAAGACTCGGGCACCTTGGAGAGCTAGAGAGCCCAAACCAAAGCGACCTAAGGAGAGAAGAAGGCTCAAAGATTCTGAACCCATCTCTTCCAAGGTGCCATTTAAGGTCTATTTATAGATTTTGGTTTTGTGGTCTGTCAATAGCCAACTCCCGCTGTCCATTCTTACTATCCGCACCCCAAATTGGTCTGCTAACAGCCAAACTCCGCTGTTCGGAGGGGCTAACCGCAGACCACCAGGGGTCTTCTGGTAAAAGACCACCCCAGGTACCGGCAAACCAGAGACCCTTGACCTGTTCAGCGAACACGGGGCTCGCCAAAATGACTGGCTGGCTCGCCTGCCCAACGAACTCCTTCGACTGGCTGGCTCGCCTGCCGAACCGCTCCTTAGCGGGTCGGGCTCGCCAAAATGGCTAAATGTACCCCAGAAATGGCTATTTGCACCCCAAGGTCCCGGACCTGCCTAGCGAACTCCTTCGACCGGCTGGCTCGCCTGCCTCTATGGCTCGCCTGCCGAACCGCTCCTTAGCGGGTCGGGCTCGCCAAAATGGCTAACTGTACCCCAGAAATGGCTATTTGCACCCCAAGGTCCCAGACCTGCCTAGCGAACTCCTTCGACCGGCTGGCTCGCCTGCCTCTATGGCCTCCCGCTGAACCGCTCCTTAGCGGGTCGGGCTCGCCAAAATGGCTAACTGTACCCCAGAAATGGCTATTTGCACCCCAAGGTCTCGGACCTGCCTAGCGAACTCCTTCGACCGGCTGGCTCGCCTGCCTCTATGGCCTCCCGCTCTCCCTGGGCTCGCCCCGCCTGGGCTCGCCCATCCTGGCTCGCTCCCTTGGGCGTGCGAACCAGAGACCCTTCCTGGCGAACATCGAGGTTGTACATTATTGATACAGATCATGCCTTTCTTTTCTAAGAGTATGAGAAAATTTGAATACACCCAAACATAATTATAAGAAAAGTTGTTAAGTATTTTTTGCTCTAGCTTTCATCTCTTATTCCAATCATATAGGTACTCCTAATGCTTAATCTATTATCTTTTCTTCACTTTTCTGTTGATTAACTTCTCAAAATTAGTTTTTATTTGGAAAAACATAATAAAGAGGCATTTTACTGTTTTCTTCGTTATTTTCAGGTTATAATGTAACATCCCAACTTTTATTGGGCCACTAGACCCTAGTGAGCTCAATAAAAGTAGGCCCGAGCAGTAGAAAACTACAATTTTAAGTAATGTTGCGCGCCGCAACTAAATCATTGGAGTACAGAGACCAAACAAACCCCGATTTGACTTCTGTCAGTTCCGTTAGACTCGTATAGACAATACGAGCGCAACGGAATTCGTTGCACTTTGATCCGAGGTCGTTTGGAGAAAACGACCATTTCGGGTGTCGTAGCACGCCACTACCTCGTTATTATGAATAATGACCATACGAACCCCGATTGAACTTTCGTCAGTTCCGTTAGACTCGTATGGACAATACGAGCGCAACAGAATTCGTTGCACTTCGATCCGAGGTCGTTTGGAGAAAACGACCATTTCGGGTGTCGTAGCGCGCCACTACCTCATTATTATGAATAGTGACCATACGAACCCCGATTGGACTTCCGTCAGTTCCGTTAGACTCGTATGGACAATACGAGCGCAACGGAATTCGTTACACTTCGATCCGAGGTCGTTTGAAGAAAACGACTATTTCGGGTGTCGTAGCACGCCACTACCTCATTATTATGAATAGTGACCGTACGAGCCCCGAATTAACTTCTCTCAGTTCTGGTAAACTCGTACGAACAATACGAGCGCAACGGAATTCGTTGGGCCTCGATTCAAGGTCGTATGGAGAGTATGCCATTTTAGGACTATGCAGATCGCCTCAGTGCAACGCACGAGATATAAAGCACACGAACCCAGCATCGGCCCCGACAACTTGTACAGGAGGGCCTGAATGATACGGTACGATTACATTCAGAAGTGGCAAGACTGGCCACTGTCACCGACGGCCACATCGGTGAGGCCCGCGGGGTTAGCTCCCCTGCTTGAAATAAAGCGGTCTAAACTGTGTCGACACAGGGTCTTTTGTGTGCGTACAGGTTTGAATACCTGGGTGTGTGTATCTGCGCGTTATAGTGTTGTGTACTTACTATACGACGCGATTACGAGTTTTAGGGCGGGAGGCCCTATATATATGTGGATATATATATGTTTACCTGCTGCTAACCCTCTACCTTGCTTCGGCTATTTCATTTCTGTCCTTTAGCCGCCCCCGGAAAAGGATCCGTGGAGGGGATGTATTCTTCTACTTAGCTCTGTGACTAACGGTTATTTCTTATAACCAATCACAGGAAACGGGACATCACGAAGCCCCCACCCCGCAGGATGAGTTACGAGCCTTAGAGATGGCCCGATCAGACACCCCAGTCTCTCCTCCTATCTTCAGAGATGTGAGTTCGAGAGTATAAGGACTAGCCTAGGGCTCCCTTTTGTTTTAGACTATGTAGCCCTCGAGGCAATGTTTTGTAAAAGGATAGGCCCCGACCATATTTAAATATGTAATATAATCAGCATGCTTAGCTTTTCTTATTTCGATTGCTTCCGCTGTGCGTTCTGATGGTTGTGATGATTCTTGTGCCTGACAAAGAGACCGCTCAGTGCTTGAGAGGGTGGGACGTCGCCACCCGGAAAGCGCTGGGTAGTCCTCTTTGGGCAGTAAGATCCCCCCTCCCTGAACCCGGTTCAGTCTGGGGAGGGGGGTCTTACAAATGGATCAGAGCCACCACGATCCGACCACATGGGGCAGTCTTTCGATCCTCCCTTCCCCGGTTCCGTTTCTTGGTTCGGGACGAACCACGCAGCGGAAGCCTGGTGGACCCTTTAGGTTTAAGGTTAAGGATTCGAGACTGCACGGTAGTACACCCACACGCTTTCCGCTTCCTTTTCTTTCAGTCCTGCAAAATTCCCTTATTTTTGCAAGTTCTGATACCCGTTTGTTACTTCTCCAGATACCGGAGTCGAGTAATGGAAGGTCCTCCTCTCGGGACCAGTACCACCCTACCACTCCACCACCAGCCCCGGCCGCTCCAGCCACAGTTCCGTTCAGAGAGACAGAGCTCGGACAGACCCTGGTAGCCCTGTTAGCCGCCTTCCAGACAGCCACCTTACGACCACCACAGCAGGCCACCGTACCCACCGATCTGCTGACGACATTCCGGGGGCTAAGGCCCCCCACCTTCCGAGGTACCCAGTCAGCCATCCAGGCCGAGGAGTGGGTGGAGAGGGTAGAGGAGCTTCTAGTAGGGATGATGTGCCCCGCAGTAGCCGCAGTGTCCCTGGTGGTGACCATGCTGGAGGGCTATGCCCGGGACTGGTGGAGGGCCGCTAGCCGCTCTACCTTCAGAGGACGACCACTCAGCACGATCCTCTGGGGGGAGTTCCCAGAGGCCTTCTTAGAGCATTTCATTTCGGATGCAGACCGGATGGCACTCCAGGAGCGGTTCCTGCAGATCAGGCAGGGAGATAGGACGGTTCCAGACTACCAGAGAGAGTTTATCCACCTGGCCCGCTTCGCCGGGACCTTAGCAGGTACGGATAAGGACAGGGCGGCCAGATTTTACCGGGGTTTACGAGACGACCTCCGTCAGACCCTGATCATGATTTCCCAGGCATCCTTCCACACGATCGCCTCACATGCCACCGCTCTAGAGATGGATCAGCGGATGGTAGCCCAGCAGCGGAGGGGACACGTAGGTGTTCCCCGGACTCAGGGCCGAGAGAGAGGAGTAGGCCCTCGCAGGCAGGGCCGATACGGGAGACAGCGTCAGCGTCACCAGCCATATAGGCAGGCACCCCAGCCCCGACCAGCACCCCCATCCCCAGCACCTCAGGTCGTCCCAGCCGCACGACGAGATGTTCCCTTCGCAGGGAACTGCTACCTATGCCAGCAGCCTGGGCATATACGAGCTTTCTACCCGCAGGCTACCGGGAGACCCGGTTTAGGAGCAGTACAGAGAGCGGCGGAGAGAGGACGAGGTGGACGCAGAGGACGTCCCACAGGCAGGAGGGAGCCGGCTAGGCAGGGCAGAGCAGCACCGCTCGAGGCATACGCGTTGGATCTTCAGCACGGTCCTGCTCCTGACGTAGTGATAGGTATCTACTTCCGGTAGTACGATATCCTAGGAGATGTTATAGCTTTATATATTAGGACTTTTGTATATGTCATCCCTACTCCTGTATATCTGTGAAAAGCTTATGATCATAGTATATATATGTTATCGGGTTTACTTTTGGTAGAAGGTCATCCCGCTAAAACACTGTTCGATACCGGCACCACACATTCTTTCGTTGCACAAAACTTCATTGCTGACAAGGAGAACACGGTGCGATCATCCGGGATGTCAATTCGAATACGACTCCCGGATGGATCAGATATGACTTCCACCGAAAAGTGTTCCTTCCAAGCAATGCTAGGAGGCATAGAATTCGAAGTCAACGCAACCGTTTTGGCAATAACCGGATTCGACATCATTCTGGGGATGGCTTGGTTGGCCGAGCACAGCGCCCAAATCAATTGTTCAACTCGAGAAATCCGCCTCCAGAATCCGAATGGGCAATTTATCACGCTAGCAGGTATACCCTCTGTCACCCGCATTATCTTAACATCTGCACAAACCGTCAAGGCAGTTCGACGGAAGGACGAGATGTACCTAATCTACTTTGAGATGGAAGACACGACACAAGTACTCGCTAAAGTGCCTGTGATCAGGGACTTCCCAGATATCTTCCCAGAGTCCCTTCCTGGGTTGCCCCCGCAACGGGAAGTGGACTTCCAAATCGAACTTACTCAAGGAGCCCGACCAGTATCCCGAGCACCGTACCGGATGGCCCCGAGGGAACTGCCCGAGCTCAAGATTCAACTACAAGAGTTAGTCGACGCAGGATTCGTACGTCCTAGTACTTTTCCCTGGGGATCCCCAATACTGTTTGTTAAAAAGAAGGATGGATCTCTGCGTCTCTGCATTGACTACAGAGAATTGAATAAACTCACTGTCCGGAATACCTATCCCCTACCCCGGATAGATGAATTGTTCGATCAGCTGCAAGGCGCGTCCGTCTTTTCCAAGATGGATTTAAGATCCGGCTACTATCAACTCAGAGTGCGAGAAGAGGACATTCCCAAGACCGCCTTCAGCTCCCGCTACGGACTGTACGAGTTCATGGTAATGCCATTTGGGTTAACCAATGCCCCGTCCGCCTTCATGGCTTTAATGAATACTGTATTTAAACCCTTCCTGGATCATTTCGTAATAGTCTTCATAGATGATATCCTCATCTACTCGAAGAACAAAACCGATCACTCCAGGCATCTCCAAATGGTTCTGCTTAAGCTAAGAGAGCACTCGCTGTTCGCCAAGTTTAGCAAATGCGAGTTCTGGATGGAAGAAGTCAGTTTTCTGGGACACACAGTTAACAAGAACGGGGTAGCAGTGGATCAAGCCAAAGTACAAGCGGTACGAGATTGGCCGCCACTTAAGACAGCGGCAGACATCCGAAGTTTCCTTGGCCTCGCCGGCTACTACCATAAGTTCGTCGAAGGATTCTCCAAGATTGCGTTACCGCTTACCTCCCTCACCAAAAAGGATGTGACATTCCAGTGGTCTCCCGAGTGCGAAGTAGCGTTCATCGAACAGAAGAACCGGCTAATAGCGGCCCCGATCCTGACTCTCCCCTCAGGAACTGAGGGCTTCCAGATCTATGCTGATGCCTCTCTGAAAGGATTGGGAGCCGTGCTTATGCAACATGGCAAGGTGGTTGCCTATGCCTCACGTCAGCTCAAGCCGCACGAACTAAACTACGCCACCCGCGATCTGGAACTGGGGGCGGTAGTTTTCGCATTAAAGGTTTGGAGACACTACCTCTACGGGGTATGATGCGAGATTTTCTCCGATCATAAGAGCCTCAAGTATGTCTTCACCCAGAAGGAGCTGAACCTCCGACAACGCCGGTGGTTGGAATTTCTTTGCGATTACGACTTCGCCCTTCGGTACCACCCCGGCAAGGCTAATAAGGTTGCAGATGCCCTGAGTCGGTAGCCTCCGAGGACCGGGAGTTGGTTAGAAATGGTACCGGAGGAATTAGTCGAATCCTTGGCGGAACTGGATATTATCCTCATCACCCGTAGGAATCCGATGGAATACCAGGCCCAGCTCTACTGGATGGATATTCAGTGCGACATCAGGGACAGGATAAGAGAAGCACAGAAGATCGACGTGGAAGCAGCCCCGATTATTCAGGCCTTGCAACATAGTGCACAAGAGGACTACAATTTGTATGACGACATCCTGCAGTTCAGCAACATCTCCCCGTATCACCGACATCAGTACAATCCGACCGATCCGTCCAACTCGAACCAGTGAAGATAGTGGACTCCAAGATCAAAGAACTGCGAAACAAAACCATCACGATGGTCAAGATCTTGTGGTCAAACTGTGGACGCGAAGAGTTTACTTGGGAACCAGAGACGCTCGTTCGAGAAAAATACCCGGCACTCTTCCCCCAGGTATATCCTTTAAACCCCTACTTTAGCCAATTTTCGGGGACGAAAATCTCTTTATTTTTATTGGATTGTAACATCCCAACTTTTATTGGGCCACTAGACCCTAGTGAGCCCAATAAAAGTAGGCCCGAGCAGTAGAAAACTACCATTTTAAGTAATATTGCGCGCCGCAACTAAATCATTGGGGTACAGTGACCAAACAAACCCCGATTTGACTTCCGTCAGTTCCGTTAGACTCGTATAGACAATACGAGCACAACGGAATTCGTTGCACTTCGATCCGAGGTCGTTTGGAGAAAACAACCATTTCGGGTGTCGTAGCACGGCACTACCTCGTTATTATGAATAGTGACCATACGAACCCCGATTGAACTTCCGTCAGTTCCGTTAGACTCGTATGGACAATACGAGCGCAACAAAATTCGTTGCACTTCGATCCGAGGTCGTTTGGAGGAAAACGACCATTTCGGGTGTCGTAGCGCGTCACTACCTCATTATTATGAATAGTGACCATACGAACCCCGATTGGACTTCCGTCAGTTCCGTTAGACTCGTATGGACAATACGAGCGCAATGGAATTCGTTGCACTTCGATCCGAGGTCGTTTGAAGAAAATGACTATTTCGGGTGTCGTAGCACGCCACTACCTCATTATTATGAATAGTGACCGTACGAGCCCCGAATTAACTGTTGGGTTTTTCTAGAACCATACATCAGATGTAGGCGCAGCGGAAATAAACAGAAACAACCCAAAAATGCTTGGATCGGCCATGAATGTTGAATCAAGAAGTTAATAAAATACTAGGTAAAAATTACCTCAATGGGGTTGGATCAAATCCAACCAAGATGCTCCAAGAGTTGATTCCTGTCGGTGGCAAGAAGAGTTCTCACGTAGAATTATGTCTACGTCTCTACAGAAGTCCACACGAGCCGGGAGAAGAACGACTGCACCTTTGCACTTCCACGAACTGCTAGGTTCGCTCCAGGAAGAACACACACGGCGACGATCGCCGGAGAGGAGGTCGGCGGATGCGATCGAGCGACGGAACTCCTTCCGTCTAGGGTTCGGGCGAGAGCGGAACACTTCCGTCGGCCTTTCCTTTTATTAGTCCACTGAACCCTAAAAACGAAGTCCTATTTATACCCAAAGGATAAACAGCTTCTAGAAGAATCGCTATCCGCAGACCACACATCAGAATAAGGGCTTCTGTTACAATTCGTCGGAATTCCACGGGACAATCCGACGAATTCGACGAATCAGATCAAACGGCAACATTTGCCAAGAATGATCTCTGTAACAATTCGTCGAGTCTTCACGGGACAATCCGACGAATTCGACGAATCACAACAGACGGCAACAATTGCCTAGTCAAGGCTCTCTGTGATAATTCGTCGAGATTCCACGGAATGACCCGACGAATCCCGACGAATTCCGACGAATCCAGACAGACGACAACACTTTGTCGAGTGGAGGATCTCTGTCACAGTTCGTCGAGTTTCCACGGAATGACCCGACGAATCCCGACGAATCCGACGAATCCAATCCGTGTAAACCCGACGAATCCGACGAATCATATCCGACGAATCCAATCCGTGTAAACCCGACGAATACGACGAATCATATCCGACGAATCCAATCCGTGTAAACCCGACGAATCCGACGAATCATATCCGACGAATTCAGACAGCAACATTTGCTGGACTTCCCCATTCTATATATATGGTGATTGGTAACCTTTACCAACACAGTCAATCTTCCAACTTCTCCACATGCTCTTATGTGCGACCCTGCAGGCTCATATCGCGTTGGCAGTGAGATTACATGTTTGACCACTTCTAGATCACAATGGCAACTCCAACAGTCTCCCACTTGATCTTGAAAGTATCAAACCAAAAGCCTCACAAACAATGAGCGGCATCTAGCAATGCATCATTGCTCCCCAAGCAATAAGAGTTCATAACTCATAAGCCTTTATGACCAATGTTCCAGCGTTGTCTTTGTCCCTTTGTCCCTTACATCCGGAAAGAACTAGAGGTATGGACCGTGTCACCCTCATAATAGCTCAATCCAAGTTTCTTGATCTAGAACGGACTTCCAGAGAATGGTGAGCTCAATATCACATATTGACTCTACCAAGCATGGCCATGCATTTCTCAGTCCAATTCCATCAAGGGGCCCATGGATGCAACTCCTGTTATATAGGAGGACAAATCCCATATCTGCTCACACCCAAACACCCAAATGATTCGTAACGTACCCAACGACCACCCTTATCATCAACCTTCTTCAAGGAAGACTTTAGATGACATCAAAGCACGCTCTTCCTCACTCGGTGAATGCTGTGACTTCAGGTCAAAGGACCACAACACCATTGTCAAATGAGACCTACTTGTGACACTTTTAAGTAACAATCCACAAAGTAGTCTCAGGTTGGGTCTGTCCAGTACAACTTGTTCACTAACAAGTACCCATGTGATGACTTGATATCACAATATCATGACCTGTGAGAACCGGTCATCAGTCAACACACATGCTAGTCTTAATGTATCATCATCACCCTTAGCTTCTACGATGATACCTCGACCAGGGACCTTTTAAGAATGAAGCTTCAAAATCATAGGCTCTCACATTCAAGTCACGTACTTGATGTCCTATGGAAGCGAACATTCTAAGGGTATTTATCACGAATTTTATTCTATCATATAGAAACAGTATATCGTAATAAAAGAACTTGCCATTAATTGTAAAAAGAAATAATTGGTACACAATTCATCATATGAATAAATTTTGAACAGCCAACAGAATATTTATTTTACATGCAACCCACAAGACTCCCACTAGAGTTGATCATTCAGGTATCGTATACCCATTGATCTAGTATGACCATCATGCTTTCTCTGCGCGAGAGGCTTTGTCAGTGGATCCGCAATATTCTCCTCAGTCGGCACTCTGCAAATGTTCACATCTCCTCGTTCGACAATCTCACGAATAAGATGGAACCGCCGAAGTATGTGCTTGGAGCGCTGATGGGATCTAGGTTCCTTAGATTGTGCAATTGCACCATTGTTATCACAGTAGAGAACTACGGGACCAACAATGCTAGGAACTACATCTAGCTCGCCGATGAATTTCCTAATCCATACAGCCTCCTTCGCTGCATTAGCTGCAGCGATATACTCGGCCTCAGTTGTAGAATCAGCAACTGTCTCTTGCTTGGAACTCTTCCAGCTCACAGCTCCTCCATTCAGGCAAAACACAAACCCTGACTGAGACTTTGAATCATCCCTATCAGTTTGGAAGCTGGCATCCGTGTAACCACTTACAACGAGCTCTTCCTTTCCACCATACACCAAGAATACATCCTTAGTCCTTCTCAAGTACTTCAGGATATTCTTTACGGCTATCCAGTGACATTCACCGGGATCAGACTGATACCTGCTAGTCATGCTCAAAGCAAAAGAGACATCGGGTCGAGTACATAACATTGCATACATGATTGACCCAATTGCCGAAGCATATGGAATCAACTTCATGCGGTCCTTATCTTCACAAGATTTTGGACACTGGTCCTTAGAGAGATTCACACCATGAGACATGGGCAAAAATCCTTTCTTGGACTCAAGCATGTTGAACCGCTTCAACACCTTGTCAATGTACGTACTCTGGGTCAAACCCAGCAACTTCTTCGATCTATCTCTATAGATCTTAATACCGAGTATGTAAGTCGCTTCACCCAAGTCCTTCATAGAAAAGCAGTTCCCTAGGTTGTTCTTAACAACTTTCAGGGTAGGTTTGTCATTCCCGATCAGCAGTATGTCATCTACATACAATATCAGGAAGACAACAATGCTCCCACTGATTCGCTTGTAAACACACGGTTCATCTTCATTCTTGACAAAACCAAACTCTTTGATCTTCTTATCAAAACGAAGATTCCAACTTCTAGAGGCCTGTTTCAGTCCATAGATGGACCTATTCAGCTTGCATATTTTAGTGGCTTCATTTGGGGATACAAAACCCTCGGGTTGTGTCATGTACACTTCCTCAAGGAGGTTTCCATTTAGGAAAGCCGTTTTGACATCCATCTGCCAGATCTCGTAGTCATAATACGCAGCAATAGCAAGCAATATCCTAATGGACTTTACCATGGCAACAGGGGAAAAGGTCTCATCATAGTCAACACCATGAATTTGCTTGAAACCCTTAGCCACCAGTCGCCCTTTGAATGTCTGTACATTCCCATCCATGTCGGTCTTCTTCTTGAAGACCCACTTGCACCCTATGGGTCGTACCCCTTCAGGTGGTTCCACCAAGTTCCAAACTTGGTTTATATACATGGAGTCCATTTCGGATTTCATAGCCTCAAGCCATTTGTCGGAGTCCGGTCCATTCATAGCCTCTTGGTAGGTTGCTGGTTCATCATCATGATCCATAAGCAACACATTACCTATTTGAGACACGAGAAATCCATATCTCTCAGGCTCAAATCTTGGTCTACCAGATCTACGTAGGACTTGTGTTTCGTGAGCAGGTTCTCTAGCTACAACATCTTGTAGTCCTGGCTCAGAATCCAACTCTGGTTCATTCACTATTTGTGGTTCTTGAACTTCTTCAAGTTCTACCTTTTGCGTCTTTCTTGATAAGAACTCTTTCTCCAAGAAGACACCCGTCCTTGCGACAAACACTTTGCCCTCAGACGGTAGGTAAAAGTAATATCCCTTCGTTTCCTTAGGATATCCCACCAAATAACACTTATCTGATTTGGGTTCCAGCTTGTCAGGCATTTGACGTCGTACGTATGCCTCACAGCCCCAAATTTTAATGAACGACATACTAGGACGCTTCCCAGTCCATATCTCATATGGTGTCTTTAGAACCATTTTCGTCGGAGCGCGATTCAGTGTCAAAGCAGCAGTCTCTAAAGCAAAACCCCAAAAGGAAACAGGCAAGTCTGCATGACTCATCATCGACCGTACCATGTCTAACAGAGTACGATTTCTCCTCTCAGACACACCATTATGCTGCGGTGTCCTAGGTGGAGTGAGCTGTGATACAATACCACACTCTTTCAGATGATCACGGAACTCATGACTCAGGTATTCGCCACCTCGATCAGATCGGAGTGCTTTAACCTTTTTACCCAATTGGTTCTCCACTTCATTCTTAAACTCTTTGAACTTTTCAAAGGTTTCGGATTTGCACTTCATAAGATACACGTATCCGTATCTACTGAAATCATCAGTAAATGTAACGAAGTAGAAATACCCACCTCTAGCCATAGAACTCATGGGTCCGCATACATCACTATGTACAACACCCAAGAGATCCTCAGCCCTCTCAGTATAACCAGTGAAAGGGGCTTTAGTCATCTTGCCTAATAAACAAGACTCACATCGCTCAAATGATTCATAATCAAATGAGTCCAATAGTCCATCTCTATGGAGCTTGGATATGCGCTTCTCGTTTATATGGCCCAAACGACAATGCCAGAGATATGTAGGATTTGAGTCATTTGTTCTTAGTCTTTTATTACTATCTACATTATAGATCGGATGGTCCAGGTTCAAAACATAAAGACCATTAAACAATTGAGCTACAACATAACAAACATCATTCTTAAATATAGAACAACAATTGTTCTTAATTATAAAAGAAAATCCAATCATGTCCAAACATGAAATGGATATAATGTTTCTAGTTATGGCCGGAACAAAATAACAATTATTAAGTTCTATTACAAGCCCACTGGGCAAAGAAAGACGGTAAACCCCTACGGCTACAGCAGCAACTCTTGCTCCATTGCCGACACGTAGGTCCACCTCTCCTTTACTCAGCAATCTCCTCCTTCCTAGTTCCTGCACATTTGTACAAATGTGAGAACCACATCCGGTATCCAATACCCAAGATGAAGGAGCAGAAAGGTTTATCTCTATAACGTAAATATCCGAAGCGGAAGTCATACCTCCCTTCATTTTATGCAGACCCTCAATGTATGAAGGACAATTCCTCCTCCAATGACCAGCCTTGCCACAGTGGTGGCATTTCCCTTCCTTCACGGTGCTCTTCTTTTTCAGTGCAGAAGATTTGGGCTCAAGATGTGACTTAGGTCCCACCTTCGTCTTCTTGAAGCCCTTGGCCTTACCCTTGCCTTTATGTACCATCAATATGGGACTAGCAGGCTTGGCCTTCTTCATGTTTATTTCGGCAGTTCGCAACATGCCTAGGAGCTCGGGCAGTGTCTTGTCTATTTCATTCATGTTATAGTTCAAGACGAACTGCTCATAATTATCCGGCAACGATTGCAGGATAAGATCTGTGGCCAACTCTTGACCCAGAGGAAAACCCAGTCTCTCCAGGTTCTCTATATACCCAATCATCTTGAGTACGTGAGTACCAACCGAGTCTCGAGCTCCCATTTTGCACTGAAATAAGGCCTTCGTGACATCGAACCTCTCTTGACGAGCTTGCCCTTGAAACATTTTCTTTAGGTGCTCGTCAATCTCCTTGCACCCCATGTTCTCGTGTTGCTTCTGAAGCTCAGAGTTCATGGTGGCAAGCATAAGGCACTCGACGTCTAAGGCGTCATCGGTATACTTCTTATAAGCATCCTTATCAACACGGGACGAGTTCCCGGTCGGCACCTCGGGGGCTTCTTCTTCCAAGACGTAGAGCTTTCGCTCTTGCCTGAGAACAATTCTCAGGTTCCTATACCAGTCCATATAGTTCGTCCCACTAAGCTTGTCCTTCTCAAGGATAGCTCTTAGGGACAAGGTGGAGTGTGAACCACTTGCCATGGAATTCTACAAGAATTCATGCAGAATCTAATTAGTACCTTAATTTTAAAATACAATTTATTTTTAATTTGGACTTCAATTAAATACTCCCACTATTTTATTCAAAATGATAGCCCTCACTATCAATTCGGAGAGTCCATGCGAGCTACTCTCTTAGTGGACAAGATCCGTATTTCACCAACACCACGAGTCCGCTTTGGCGTTCCTCTCATAATGCGGTTATTTAGGTAGGCAACGCTTGCCAATTGCATCCTCATGCAATTCTTGTATGGCTGGTGAATAACTCCTTATTCGCATCCATCATATGGAGCATGCCAACCCTATGCCTCTAGGCACTCAACCTTTGAGGTCACCTAGTTAAGTTAGACCCGATGTCGACAGTGGGATATCACAATTATCCGCTCGCACCCTTACCAAGATAGATTAATGCACCTTGCTTTGGCAAGCCCACACTTCATCGATCGAGGCAGGAAGAGTGTCATCCATCGGAAGGCATCCGAACACTTAATATTTGATGAAGGGAATTTTAAAGATAGGTTAACACTTAACCATGATCAACATTTGATCAATGTGCACATCCACAGAAAAACAAACTTTCTAAAATCCTCATGCATCCCTTATGTGCACTACATAAGACTATCAACCTTTGATAGATGAAAGGGCTAAATCTGGACATTTAGAACTCTTCCAAATCTTCAGATTTACATGCATTGTACAAAGGCAAAGACAACTCGACTTAAAGCAGTAGACAAGCTCGTCTCTCATTGTTGGATTCAAAATCCAAAATAGAACAAGGGTTCATTAACCACTTGAGGGACGGTTACTGCTAAGGAGACAATAATTTCTAACAATTAGAAATTACCACGAAATCCCAGACGTTCCTGGCGGGGTTCCAAGACCCCCTTTTAAAATCATCAACATTTGATGTTCCAGGAAGAAATCTTGACATTTAGAACGCTTCTAAATACCTAGATTTGCACGTACTGGAATAACCAAACTTCTGAAACCACTGTTGGGTTTTTCTAGAACCATACATCAGATGTAGGCGCAGCGGAAATAAACAGAAACAACCCAAAAATGCTTGGATCGGCCATGAATGTTGAATCAAGAAGTTAATAAAATACTAGGTAAAAATTACCTCAATGGGGTTGGATCAAATCCAACCAAGATGCTCCAAGAGTTGATTCCTGTCGGTGGCAAGAAGAGTTCTCACGTAGAATTATGTCTACGTCTCTACAGAAGTCCACACGAGCCGGGAGAAGAACGACTGCACCTTTGCACTTCCACGAACTGCTAGGTTCGCTCCAGGAAGAACACACACGGCGACGATCGCCGGAGAGGAGGTCGGCGGACGCGATCGAGCGACGGAACTCCTTCCATCTAGGGTTCGGGCGAGAGCGGAACACTTCCGTCGGCCTTTCCTTTTATTAGTCCACTGAACCCTAAAAACGAAGTCCTATTTATACCCAAAGGATAAACAGCTTCTAGAAGAATCGCTATCCGCAGACCACACATCAGAATAAGGGCTTCTGTTACAATTCGTCGGAATTCCACGGGACAATCCGACGAATTCGACGAATCAGATCAAACGGCAACATTTGCCAAGAATGATCTCTGTAACAATTCGTCGAGTCTTCACGGGACAATCCGACGAATTCGACGAATCACAACAGACGGCAACAATTGCCTAGTCAAGGCTCTCTGTGATAATTCGTCGAGATTCCACGGAATGACCCGACGAATCCCGACGAATTCCGACGAATCCAGACAGACGACAACACTTTGTCGAGTGGAGGATCTCTGTCACAGTTCGTCGAGTTTCCACGGAATGACCCGACGAATCCCGACGAATCCGACGAATCCAATCCGTGTAAACCCGACGAATCCGACGAATCATATCCGACGAATCCAATCCGTGTAAACCCGACGAATCCGACGAATCATATCCGACGAATCCAATCCGTGTAAACCCGACGAATCCGACGAATCATATCCGACGAATTCAGACAGCAACATTTGCTGGACTTCCCCATTCTATATATATGGTGATTGGTAACCTTTACCAACACAGTCAATCTTCCAACTTCTCCACATGCTCTTATGTGCGACCCTGCAGGCTCATATCGCGTTGGCAGTGAGATTACATGTTTGACCACTTCTAGATCACAATGGCAACTCCAACAGTCTCCCACTTGATCTTGAAAGTATCAAACCAAAAGCCTCACAAACAATGAGCGGCATCTAGCAATGCATCATTGCTCCCCAAGCAATAAGAGTTCATAACTCATAAGCCTTTATGACCAATGTTCCAGCGTTGTCTTTGTCCCTTTGTCCCTTACATCCGGAAAGAACTAGAGGTATGGACCGTGTCACCCTCATAATAGCTCAATCCAAGTTTCTTGATCTAGAACGGACTTCCAGAGAATGGTGAGCTCAATATCACATATTGACTCTACCAAGCATGGCCATGCATTTCTCAGTCCAATTCCATCAAGGGGCCCATGGATGCAACTCCTGTTATATAGGAGGACAAATCCCATATCTGCTCACACCCAAACACCCAAATGATTCGTAACGTACCCAACGACCACCCTTATCATCAACCTTCTTCAAGGAAGACTTTAGATGACATCAAAGCACGCTCTTCCTCACTCGGTGAATGCTGTGACTTCAGGTCAAAGGACCACAACACCATTGTCAAATGAGACCTACTTGTGACACTTTTAAGTAACAATCCACAAAGTAGTCTCAGGTTGGGTCTGTCCAGTACAACTTGTTCACTAACAAGTACCCATGTGATGACTTGATATCACAATATCATGACCTGTGAGAACCGGTCATCAGTCAACACACATGCTAGTCTTAATGTATCATCATCACCCTTAGCTTCTACGATGATACCTCGACCAGGGACCTTTTAAGAATGAAGCTTCAAAATCATAGGCTCTCACATTCAAGTCACGTACTTGATGTCCTATGGAAGCGAACATTCTAAGGGTATTTATCACGAATTTTATTCTATCATATAGAAACAGTATATCGTAATAAAAGAACTTGCCATTAATTGTAAAAAGAAATAATTGGTACACAATTCATCATATGAATAAATTTTGAACAGCCAACAGAATATTTATTTTACATGCAACCCACAAGACTCCCACTAGAGTTGATCATTCAGGTATCGTATACCCATTGATCTAGTATGACCATCATGCTTTCTCTGCGCGAGAGGCTTTGTCAGTGGATCCGCAATATTCTCCTCAGTCGGCACTCTGCAAATGTTCACATCTCCTCGTTCGACAATCTCACGAATAAGATGGAACCGCCGAAGTATGTGCTTGGAGCGCTGATGGGATCTAGGTTCCTTAGATTGTGCAATTGCACCATTGTTATCACAGTAGAGAACTACGGGACCAACAATGCTAGGAACTACATCTAGCTCGCCGATGAATTTCCTAATCCATACAGCCTCCTTCGCTGCATTAGCTGCAGCGATATACTCGGCCTCAGTTGTAGAATCAGCAACTGTCTCTTGCTTGGAACTCTTCCAGCTCACAGCTCCTCCATTCAGGCAAAACACAAACCCTGACTGAGACTTTGAATCATCCCTATCAGTTTGGAAGCTGGCATCCGTGTAACCACTTACAACGAGCTCTTCCTTTCCACCATACACCAAGAATACATCCTTAGTCCTTCTCAAGTACTTCAGGATATTCTTTACGGCTATCCAGTGACATTCACCGGGATCAGACTGATACCTGCTAGTCATGCTCAAAGCAAAAGAGACATCGGGTCGAGTACATAACATTGCATACATGATTGACCCAATTGCCGAAGCATATGGAATCAACTTCATGCGGTCCTTATCTTCACAAGATTTTGGACACTGGTCCTTAGAGAGATTCACACCATGAGACATGGGCAAAAATCCTTTCTTGGACTCAAGCATGTTGAACCGCTTCAACACCTTGTCAATGTACGTACTCTGGGTCAAACCCAGCAACTTCTTCGATCTATCTCTATAGATCTTAATACCGAGTATGTAAGTCGCTTCACCCAAGTCCTTCATAGAAAAGCAGTTCCCTAGGTTGTTCTTAACAACTTTCAGGGTAGGTTTGTCATTCCCGATCAGCAGTATGTCATCTACATACAATATCAGGAAGACAACAATGCTCCCACTGATTCGCTTGTAAACACACGGTTCATCTTCATTCTTGACAAAACCAAACTCTTTGATCTTCTTATCAAAACGAAGATTCCAACTTCTAGAGGCCTGTTTCAGTCCATAGATGGACCTATTCAGCTTGCATATTTTAGTGGCTTCATTTGGGGATACAAAACCCTCGGGTTGTGTCATGTACACTTCCTCAAGGAGGTTTCCGTTTAGGAAAGCCGTTTTGACATCCATCTGCCAGATCTCGTAGTCATAATACGCAGCAATAACAAGCAATATCCTAATGGACTTTACCATGGCAACAGGGGAAAAGGTCTCATCATAGTCAACACCATGAATTTGCTTGAAACCCTTAGCCACCAGTCGCCCTTTGAATGTCTGTACATTCCCATCCATGTCGGTCTTCTTCTTGAAGACCCACTTGCACCCTATGGGTCGTACCCCTTCAGGTGGTTCCACCAAGTTCCAAACTTGGTTTATATACATGGAGTCCATTTCGGATTTCATAGCCTCAAGCCATTTGTCGGAGTCCGGTCCATTCATAGCCTCTTGGTAGGTTGCTGGTTCATCATCATGATCCATAAGCAACACATTACCTATTTGAGACACGAGAAATCCATATCTCTCAGGCTCAAATCTTGGTCTACCAGATCTACGTAGGACTTGTGTTTCGTGAGCAGGTTCTCTAGCTACAACATCTTGTAGTCCTGGCTCAGAATCCAACTCTGGTTCATTCACTATTTGTGGTTCTTGAACTTCTTCAAGTTCTACCTTTTGCGTCTTTCTTGATAAGAACTCTTTCTCCAAGAAGACACCCGTCCTTGCGACAAACACTTTGCCCTCAGACGGTAGGTAAAAGTAATATCCCTTCGTTTCCTTAGGATATCCCACCAGATAACACTTATCTGATTTGGGTTCCAGCTTGTCAGGCATTTGACGTCGTACGTATGCCTCACAGCCCCAAATTTTAATGAACGACATACTAGGACGCTTCCCAGTCCATATCTCATATGGTGTCTTTAGAACCGTTTTCGTCGGAGCGCGATTCAGTGTCATTGCAGCAGTCTCTAAAGCAAAACCCCAAGAGGAAACAGGCAAGTCTGCATGACTCATCATCGACCGTACCATGTCACTACCTTGATTGAATGGGCTTACAAGTTAGGCCGGAGCCTCCGGGCTGACACCACCAATGCGAAAGACAACTTTTCCAAGATCGGGTACCGGAGCTCTGCCTTCTTCAGCACTCGGCTGACGTAGTAGATAGGGAACTGTTTCTTCCCCTCCTCCCGGATCAACACGGAACTTACTGCTTCGGACCCTACCCCCAGGTACAGGGATAGGTATTCTCCTGGCCTCGGTCCCTGGAGCAGAGGGGTTTGGGTGAGCTGTTCTTTCAGAGCCTGGAAGGCTTCCTCGCACTCCCGGGTCCACTCAAACTTCTTGTTGCCCCGCAACACCTTGAAAAAAGGTGCACACTTTTCCCCTGCCTTGGAGAGGAACCTGCTGAGCCCGGCCAACTTCCCTGTAAGGCTCTGAACCTCCTTTGGATTCTTCGGCGACCCCAACTCCATTACCGCCTTAACCTTGTCCGGGTTAGGCTCCACTCCTGCGGGGGTGAGTAAGTGGCCTAGGAACTTTCCTCGGCTTGCCCCGAAGACACATTTCAAGGGATTGAGCTTCATTTTGTAGCGCCGCAGGGTCCCGAACGTCTCCTCAAGGTCTCGGAGGTGAGACCCAAGGTCTCGGCTCTTTACCATGAGGTCGTCAACATAAACCTCCAAGTTTCTTCCCTTCTGCTCGCGGAAGACCCTGTCCATCATCCTTTGGTATGTGGCACCTGCGTTCTTGAGCCCGAACGACATCGTCTTATAACAGTAGCATCCATCCCCCGTGATGAAGGAGACATCCTTGATGTCCGGGGGGTGCATGCGGATTTGATGGTAACCTGAAAAAACATCTAAGAAAGACATCACAGGAAAACCGACGGCTGAGTCAACCAGCGCGTCGATCCTAGGCAGGGGGTAACAATCCTTAGGGCATGATTTATTAAGTAAAGAAAAGTCGATACACATCCTCCATTTACCTCCTCCCTTCTTTACCATAACGACGTTGGAGACCCAGCCTGGATACTGGATCTCCGTTACAAAGCCTGCCTGTAGGAGCTTGCTCACCTCCTCGCGGATGGGTCCTTCCAGCTTGTCGGCGGTGGCCCTTTTCTTCTGGTGGATGGGGCGAGTGCCGGGGTCGAGGTTGAGGCGATGGCAAGCCACGTCCGCGTCGATCCCGGGCATTTCCGCGGCGCTCCAAGCGAAGACGTATATGTTCTTATGCAAGCACGCCAGGATCTCCGCTTGATCTTCCGGGTTGAGTCCTCCGCTGACCCGGACCTTCTCTACCACCCCTAGCCGGGTGGTGACCTCGAGCTCCACGACCTCGTCCATAGCCTCCAGCCGGGACTGATCTCCCCAAGCCCTCTCCTCTTCGGCACAAGTGAGAGCATGGGTTCCTTCCTCGACTTCCTTCTCTATCACCATCAGCTTCTCCGCCCCTCCCTCCTGGGCCTTCTCTTCTTCTTCTTCTCCTTCCGCCCGGGGTCCCTCAGCTACCCCTTCCTGGGCATGAACTTCATCTCCCTCCATCTTCTCCTTGGCTACCTCCTTACCTCCGGCTTCGGCCGCCTTCTCCATCATCTTATCCGACTCCTCAGCTTCTCTCATCCAGGAGATGGTGTTTACAGCCATCACGTAGCACTGCCTTGCCACCTTGGGATCTCCCCTGATCCGCACCTGAACCCCCCCGTCGTTGAACTTAAGGCATTGATGAAAGGTGGAGGGGACAAAGCGGAACGCGCTGATGAGTGGCCGTCCGAAGATGGCGCTGTAGCTGCTTGGAGCGTCCACTATGACAAAACGGCAGTTCCTGGACTGCCCCCCAGGGTTATATGGAGTCCTACTCCCCCTTCTACTTCTTTCCTCTCCCCCGAGAATCCAAACAGAGGGCCATCTGAGGCCAACACCCTTCTGGGCTCCACCTCCATCATGTCAAACGCCTTCTTGAAGATGACGTTGACCGAACTCCCGTTGTCCACTAGGATTCCGGAGACGGTGAAGTTCTCGATTGCCGTCTGAATGACCAGCGCGTCGCAGAATGGGTCCTCATAGCCCGGCATGTCCTTCTGGGTGAAAATGATTTTTTCGGCCGGGGGTGGAGCGGTGGATGTTGAAGCTACGCTCCGGCGGTAGATGGTATGGAGGCTAGCCTTGCGGGTCGCCTCCACCCCTACCCCCCCATGGATCACCCCAATTCCTCCTCTATTCCCCACATCGTTTCTATCCTCACACCTTTCCTCATCCACCTCTCGAGGTTCGACCTCCACAATCCTCACCGGCTGCAGCTGCTGTGGCGCGGGCGCTCTGCCCCTCTTCACTTCCAGGAACTCCGGGAAGGTGTCCGTTGCGTGACCTTCCTCATCATGGAAGATACAATACGGCAACGTCACCTCCCCTACATCAGCTTCCGCATCTGCATCAGACCCTGCCTCCACCCCAACTGGGGGGGTCTCCATTGACCTCCGAAATGGTTACCCCTTCCTGGGCCGTAACCCCTTCCCTGCCCTTGCATTCCTCCACCTTGCGGCCTCCATCCCCCCTCCGGGGCCCAGGGCTCTTCCCTTCTCCTGACCTCATGCTGTCTCACCTCCGGCTCACTGAGCTTTGCTAGCCTCTTGGTGAGCTCCGGGTTGGCTTCTTCACTCGCGACTTCCTCCGACACCCTCTCCATCAGCTCTTCGTAGGAGACGGGGGCTTTTCTCTTCAACGCCATCTTGAAGAAAATCTCTTTCAACCCGACCGTGAAGGCGAGTTGGAGTGCAAACCCAGGCATCTCCTGAGTGAGCTGTACTTCCTCTTGGAACCATTCGGCATATTGAGCCAGCGACTCCCTGGGCTCCTGCTTCACTGCGATGAGGGAATCAACGTCCTTCTTCCTCTTTTTTGAGGTCGAGAACCTCAACAAAAAACTTCGGCGCAAGTCCTCGAACGCGTAGATTGATCCTGCAGGGAGTTGATGGAACCAGTCCCTGGCCTTCTCCTTGAGGGTGATGGCAAAGAGCCGACACTTGAAGGCATCTGACATCGGCCTGATGGAGACCGAGTCTTCGAAGTTCTGCAGGTGCTGGATGGGGTCATCCCTACCGTTGTAGTACACCCGGTCCCACTCTCCGAACCCCCCAGGGACGGGTGCGGAAAGCACCAGCTCGCAAAAGGGGCTTCCCCCCTGTCACTCTTTCTGGCTCCACTCGCCCCCAAGCTCTCTCGCCAAACTTGAGCTCGCCGAGACTGCACTCGCGAGGGCGGTGCTCGCCTGAACCACCCCCGACCGTCGTCGCATCCTCTTGGCGCGTACTTGCCTGCTCCACGCTCGCTGGGACGGAATTCGTCAGCACTGAGCTCACCGACACGGAGCTCGCCGACAAGGAGCTCGCCGGACTGGCGAACAACACTCGCCCTTCCCTGTCCTGACCTGACCCAACGACGACTTCCTTTCTAGTCCTTCCCCCTGGAGCATTCACGCCGACCGTCGTTGAGGGAGGGGTCGCCTGAGGTGCTGGGGTCGCAAACTCGCTTCGCAGAGCTGCGACCGTGAACCCCAAGGTGTCGAGCACCTCCTTTCTGAAATCTGCGAGCATTCTGGACATCGCCTCCAGAGGTGTCTCGCCGAACTCCTCGCCTTGCTCCTCATCTCCCGCCATAACCCTTCTCTGGAACTTTCTTGAACCAGCCACACTCCACGCTCACCGCACCAAAATGTTGAAATCGATTTCTCGGTCTCTTGTGGAGCTCGGGGCCCTCAACGAATTGAGGGGCAGCTAGCCCTTACCGGTCCCTCAGAAGAGGTAGGTAGGTAACTCGGACAAAGAACAAAGACCCTGGTCTCAGCAAAGAGGTCCCTCCACTAACCCGGAAGATCGTTGAGCGCTTCCCCTCCCAAGCCAAAGCTAAGACTCGGGCACCTTGGAGAGCTAGAGAGCCCAAACCAAAGCGACCTAAGGAGAGAAGAAGGCTCAAAGATTCTGAACCCATCTCTTCCAAGGTGCCATTTAAGGTCTATTTATAGATTTTGGTTTTGTGGTCTGTCAATAGCCAACTCCCGCTGTCCATTCTTACTATCCGCACCCCAAATTGGTCTGCTAACAGCCAAACTCCGCTGTTCGGAGGGGCTAACCGCAGACCACCAGGGGTCTTCTGGTAAAAGACCACCCCAGGTACCGGCAAACCAGAGACCCTTGACCTGTTCAGCGAACACGGGGCTCGCCAAAATGACTGGCTGGCTCGCCTGCCCAACGAACTCCTTCGACTGGCTGGCTCGCCTGCCGAACCGCTCCTTAGCGGGTCGGGCTCGCCAAAATGGCTAAATGTACCCCAGAAATGGCTATTTGCACCCCAAGGTCCCGGACCTGCCTAGCGAACTCCTTCGACCGGCTGGCTCGCCTGCCTCTATGGCTCGCCTGCCGAACCGCTCCTTAGCGGGTCGGGCTCGCCAAAATGGCTAACTGTACCCCAGAAATGGCTATTTGCACCCCAAGGTCCCAGACCTGCCTAGCGAACTCCTTCGACCGGCTGGCTCGCCTGCCTCTATGGCCTCCCGCTGAACCGCTCCTTAGCGGGTCGGGCTCGCCAAAATGGCTAACTGTACCCCAGAAATGGCTATTTGCACCCCAAGGTCCCGGACCTGCCTAGCGAACTCCTTCGACTGGCTGGCTCGCCTGCCTCTATGGCCTCCCGCTCTCCCTGGGCTCGCCCCGCCTGGGCTCGCCCATCCTGGCTCGCTCCCTTGGGCGTGCGAACCAGAGACCCTTCCTGGCGAACATCGAGGTTGTACATTATTGATACAGATCATGCCTTTCTTTTCTAAGAGTATGAGAAAATTTGAATACACCCAAACATAATTATAAGAAAAGTTGTTAAGTATTTTTTGCTCTAGCTTTCATCTCTTATTCCAATCATATAGGTACTCCTAATGCTTAATCTATTATCTTTTCTTCACTTTTCTGTTGATTAACTTCTCAAAATTAGTTTTTATTTGGAAAAACATAATAAAGAGGCATTTTACTGTTTTCTTCGTTATTTTCAGGTTATAATGTAACATCCCAACTTTTATTGGGCCACTAGACCCTAGTGAGCTCAATAAAAGTAGGCCCGAGCAGTAGAAAACTACAATTTTAAGTAATGTTGCGCGCCGCAACTAAATCATTGGAGTACAGAGACCAAACAAACCCCGATTTGACTTCCGTCAGTTCCGTTAGACTCGTATAGACAATACGAGCGCAACGGAATTCGTTGCACTTTGATCCGAGGTCGTTTGGAGAAAACGACCATTTCGGGTGTCGTAGCACGCCACTACCTCGTTATTATGAATAATGACCATACGAACCCCGATTGAACTTTCGTCAGTTCCGTTAGACTCGTATGGACAATACGAGCGCAACAGAATTCGTTGCACTTCGATCCGAGGTCGTTTGGAGAAAACGACCATTTCGGGTGTCGTAGCGCGCCACTACCTCATTATTATGAATAGTGACCATACGAACCCCGATTGGACTTCCGTCAGTTCCGTTAGACTCGTATGGACAATACGAGCGCAACGGAATTCGTTACACTTCGATCCGAGGTCGTTTGAAGAAAACGACTATTTCGGGTGTCGTAGCACGCCACTACCTCATTATTATGAATAGTGACCGTACGAGCCCCGAATTAACTTCTCTCAGTTCTGGTAAACTCGTACGAACAATACGAGCGCAACGGAATTCGTTGGGCCTCGATTCAAGGTCGTATGGAGAGTATGCCATTTTAGGACTATGCAGATCGCCTCAGTGCAACGCACGAGATATAAAGCACACGAACCCAGCATCGGCCCCGACAACTCTTATTGGACCCCGGGTGATGGAGACGATGACCCTCAACATGATGACGATAGCAACTGCAACGCCAACGCCGCTACAACCTCCGCCCGCGGCACAATAATAATCTAATTAATAAATATAATTAATTAATAATAATTATTAATTAAATATTATCCCTATAATATTTAATTATAATTATCATTATTCAATTATGATCATTAATTAAATATTATCATGTCATGTTTTAATGTTATTGTGTGAACCATATTTCATGTATGGTGCGTCTAGTATTAATTAATAAATATAATTAATTAATAATAATTATTAATTAAATATTATCCCTATAATATTTAATTATAATTATCATTATTCAATTATGATTATTAATTAAATATTATCATGTCATGTTTTAATGTTATTGCCTGAACCATATTTCATGTATGGTGCGTCTAGTATTTATTTTATTATGTTGGCCTGCATGTAGCCTTGTACGTTTATTTTGGTATGTTGTCATCGTTTATTTTGGTATGTTTTAATTTTGTAAGCCTATAAATAGGCCCCCCATGTAATAGAATAAGTCATGATATGAATGAATCAAATTTGAATTCCTCTTAATTGAGAAATCTCCTCTTGCCTAATATTCCCCCCTCTCCCTCCCTTGGATCTCTTGCCTAAAGTGTTCTATTCTCCCTCTCTAGGAATTTCAAAATTCCTCCTCTCCTCTTGCCTAAGATTTCTTCTCTCTTTCCTTTCTCCTTCATCCTCTTGGCTTTGGCCGAAATTCTCTTCCCCCATTGCCTAAAATTCTCCTTCTTCTTCCTCCTCTTTGTGGTATTCGACCACCTTCTTCTCTTGCCACCACCACCTTTCCTCCTTCTCCTTTTGTTCAAGCCGCCACCAACATCCCTCCTCCACAAAACCAAGAAGCCATCATTTCCCTCTTCAAAAGGGGTCTACTATTCATTCACCACCTTTTCTCTCTCCACCATCATAATCTTCAAGATTATTCGGCCACCACAAAGTCAAGGAACAAGGCGTGCGTGCTTTTCGTGGGACCTTAGAACGTGCAATTTTCCAAGGCCTACATCACCGAGAGCCAAGGAGGACCCCGCCCTAAGTTGACTTGGTCACCCCCCCCCCCCCCCCCCCCCCAAACTCGAATTTGCTACAGAAAAAGGGGGGGGGGGGGGGGGGAGAGAAAGCCCCCCCCCCAATGGAGGGGGCTGCCCATGAATGGGCAGCCCTATTTGGGCAAAGGGGGCAAGAGAGAGAAAGGGGGGGGGGGGAGAAAATATCTCCCCCCCCACTCATCCTCCCCTTAAGCCACGTGTAAAGGGAAGGAGAGGGGGGGGGGGGGGGAGACTTCCCCCCTTCCTATAAAAGGAAGGGGCAGCCCCTCTCAAACCCCCCACCCCACTCACTCTCCCTCTCAGCCTCTCCCTGCCACCGAGCCACCTCCTCCTCCTCCACCTTGCCGGAGCAAGCCACCCAGCCGAGCCACCTCCTCCTCCTTCCTCATGGCCGGCCGCCCCTCCACCACCCGAGCCCCTCACCCACAGGTAGAAGACCTCCCCCTCCTCCTTCCTACCTCCCGGGGAAGACCCCCCCTCTCTCTGTCGCCGGAGCGCCGCCGGCCGCCGCCCCGAGCCTTGCAAGGCTCGGGGAGGTGGCCGGCCGTGGAAGTCTCCTCCCCCAGCGCCGGTGGTGGCGCTAGGGGGGAGTGGGTCCCCCTCGGGGACCTCGGCGCCGACACAGGGGAGACGACCGGGCCGCCGACGGCACCCGTGGCCTCCTCCTCCTCCCCGTTTTTTCCTGTAGGGGGATAACCCCCTCCCCCGGTGGCGGCCGACGACTCCAGGTCGCCGGACCACTGTCGGAGGGTTGCCCCCTCCCCGGTGCCCCGACCAGGGGCTGCAGGGAGGGCCGTGCATGAGGAGGCGGCGGCGCAGCAAGCCGGCATGGCCCGTGCCGACTGCGCCGCGCCTCCCCGACCCCTCTGTCTCTCTTTCCGGTGGGGTCCGGCGGCGCTAGGCCGCCGGGACACCACCGGAGTGGGCGCCGTCCCCCGGCGCACCAACCGGGGGCGGCACCGGAGGCCCCCTCAGCGGCGGCGGCGGCGTAGCGGGCCTGCATGGCCCATGCAGGCCACGCCACCGCCTCCCGCCTCCTTTATGACCCTCCCCCGGCGGTGGCCGGCGGTGCCAGGCTGCCGAACCACCACCGGAGGAGTTGCTGGCCCCCGGCGCACCGACCGGGGGCGTTCCCCCGCACCCCTGGCGGAGGTGGTGGCGCAACGAGCATGCACGGTGCATGCAGGCCCGTCACCGCCCCTGTCCCCCTTCTTGCAGCGCTCCCGGAGGTGGGCGGCGGCGCCAGGCCGCCGGACCACCACTGGAGTTGTCGCCGGCCCCAGCCGGCCGCTGCCCGGCGGCGGCAGCGGCTGCCACCCGAGATTAATCAGGGGCCGCACGATCTCCCCCGGGAGATCCAGCGGCCCCCGAAATCTCGTTGCCCGCCCCGCCTCAACATGTGCGCCCCCCCTCAGCGGATCCCCCGCGGATCCGCTGTGGGGGCCGCTGGAGGGCGCAATGTGCAAAACCCCTGCGCCTCTTCCCTGCCGCTATTCGCACCCCAAAAGGGGTTTTTCCTATTTTAATTTCGTGAGGCAAATCAGGGTAGTTTCAGAAAAAGTTTTCTAAATGAAAAATGTGCCCCACCCTAAGGGGCACCTACTGTATTTTTTTGGGTTTTTTAGGATGAATTTTACTATTTTTAAAACCCCCTATAATGTTTATTTTAAGGAAATTAAAGCCCAAATGAGTGGGGAAAAATCACCCAAATTTCATGAGCCATAGTTAGGACATATTTCACCTACCATCAAAATCTCAAGGGATAAGCCCTTCATTTGGTCCTTTAAATGCGTTTACAAGCAAAAATAAACGTCCGAAAAAGAGCAAAATTCATCGAAATGAATCGGCGCCCCCTCGACGCATATTTTTAAATGCCTATTAAAATTATGCGTATCTATCCAAGGAATCGACTAAGCTCGGAATATCGACGCGAGAATCGGAACGAAATCGCGGCGCGGCGCCGAAATTTAACCCCGCCGCGACAATAATAAAAGAACGGAGTCGACGATTGAAGCCTCCTCTTATGGAGTGATTGGACTACTAACCCTAAATTTTATGCTTTTACTGCTTTTCGTACTTTCCGTTAAATCCAGTCTCGCACTGGTCCCCCGCATTTACTTTCTGTACTTCCCTTTAAATCCAGTCTCGCACTGGTCCCCCGCATTTACTTTCTATACTTCCCTTTAAATCCAGTCTCGCACTGGTCCCCCACATTTACTTTCCGTACTTTCATTTAAATCCAGTCTCGCACTGGTCCTATCATTATGGCCTCTGCTTTCGGCCTACTTTTCTGATTATCATTATGGCCTCTGCTTTCGACCTACATTTCTGTTTATCATTATGGCCTCTGCTTTCGGCCTACTTTTCTGCTTATTACCATGGCCTCTGCTTTCGGCCTACTTTTCTGCTTATTACCATGACCTCTGCTTTCGGCCTACTTTTCAGCTTATTGTTATGGCCTCTGCTTTCGGCCTACATTTCTGCTTAGTGTTATGGCCCCTGCTTTCGGCCTAATTTATTTGCTAATGCAGAGCTGGCATGGCAACCATGCGGTGCTTATCCTCCCTTCTGCGAGGCCTTAGTTGGGGAAAACCCGGAGTTGAGTCCCTCCTCCCAGGTTAGCCCCAAGCAAGGAGCCCTCATACCGCTAATCCTCCCGGTCAGAGGTCGTGTGACCGGTCGAGTAGAATTGCCACGTCACTTATGTGCTTGTTTTTATATAAAGCGGGTGAAGATTGTTTGGGAGTGGCGGGTTGGTCACGCTCGCAGACCGTTCGTACCGGTGCGGGTGGGTTGACGACTCATGGCGACAGGGAGATGTGCGCAGCGGGTTATCACCCTCCGAGCCTGCAGTTTTGCCTCCACTAGTCGGCCTACAAATCGGCTCGCCGGATGTCGCTCACATCCAGTTGGTACACCAAGTTGTACAGGAGGGCCTGAATGATACGGTACGACTACATTCAGAAGTGGCAAGACTGGCCACTGTCACCGACGACCACATCGGTGAGGCCCGCGGGGTTAGCTCCCCTGCTTGAAATAAAGCGGCCTAAACTGTGTCGACACAGGGTCTTTTGTGTGCGTACAGGTTTGAATACATGGGTGTGTGTATCTACGCGTTATAGTGTTGTGTACTTACTATACGGCGCGATTACGAGTTTTAGGGCGGGAGGCCCTATATATATGTGGATATATATATGTTTACCTGCTGCTAACCCTCTACCTTGCTTCGGCTATTTCATTTCTGTCCTTTAGCCGCCCCCCGGATAAGGATCCGGGGAGGGGATGTATTCTTCTACTTAGCTCTGTGACTAACGGTTATTTCTTATAACCAATCACAGGAAACAGGACAGCACGAAGCCCCCACCCCGCAGGATGAGTTACGAGCCTTAGAGATGGCCCGATCAGACACCCCAGCCTCTCCTCCTATCTTCAGAGACGTGAGTTCGAGAGTATAAGGACTAGCCTAGGGCTCCCTTTTGTTTTAGACTATGTAGCACTCGAGGCAATGTTTTGTAAAACGATAGGCCCCGACCATATTTAAATATGTAATGTAATCAGCATGCTTAGCTTTTCTTATTTCGATTGCTTCGGCTGTGCGTTCTGATGTGTTGTGATGATTCTTGTGCCTGACAAAGAGACCGCTCAGCGCTTGAGAGGGTGGGACGTTGCCACCCGAAAAGCGCTGGGTAGTCCTCTTTGGGCAGTAAGATCCCCCCTCCCTGAACCCGGTTCAGTCTGGGGAGGGGGGGTCTTACATATAAGGGGTCTTCAACTAGAGCTTAAGCCTCTCTTAAGTATGATTGGATTTTGATATTATTTTTGTGTGATCATGTCATTTGAACTTATCCATTCAATTTTAAATGTAGTTTTTACAAAATATTGTCTCTCATACAGACATAATTTGGTTATCATTTTGGATTGAAACAATGTGCCTTTCTGAAGTGATATCTTTGACAAACTACAAATCTCACTTCTATTACACTCTTGCTAGCATATTCGCATGCATATTTTCTTAATGTATTGTACGGATCTAAGTCTTCGGTAACCTTGCGGAGCTCTAGAGAGAAATCTTTATCTCCACCTTTTTTATAGTTTGCTTCTACTTTTTTGTTCATCCTCTTCTTCTCTTTAGTGGTATACTTAGAATCTATGGTGATGAATATGGAGGAGTTCTTGTTGATTATTTTTCATTTTTGTTCTTTCTCTACTCTTTTGTTCTATTCTACAGTTTTTTTTATGTCGTCAGTCACTAATAAACTTATGTTTGTCCTCCAATGACAAATTAAGATTCTTCACATGATAAGTTTGAGTATACAACTGGTAGGAATCATTTTGCAGAAAAATTTATTATGCAAGTGCATACTGTGAACTTCATATATGTAAGTTGCATTAAGCTTATTACATTCTTTAGGAATATTGAGATGTTTCTATATGGAGATTTAACTGAAATTGGAGAAAAAAATGATGTTTGAGTTTTAGTGCTCCTTCCAATAAAAACCTTTTTAATGGTTGTTCAAATTGATCGTCGAAGTTTTAGTTAATTGTTGTTTGCTTGATTTAGAAATGATAATTTGTAGAGAATTGTACTAATTAATTGGATTTGATTTGTCATGCGCATGTTTATAGACGACCCAAAACGATTTTGAATCTGATGCATCTGTTGTTATGCAAATTTATTAACATGACTTTCACATTCAAAATATTTATTTGCAATTAGTTTGATGAGTTATTGATGCCTGTCTTATGTAAGTGCATTGACAAATCAGTAAACAAGCCCTTAACCAAGTATATCCCCATTTTTGACTAGATTTAAGCCTAAAAATGATCCTTCCAAAAAATTAAATAATTTATCCCCTTTTTTTCTACTGAAGCTTGAAATTAAAAATAGAAATAAGGACAACTTTTGTATTGCAATTAAAGTTCACTCTTTTTAATTAGATTTTGTTCATTAATAATTGTTCTAATCAACTACCGGAATAAACTATACATATAACCAACATGTCGAATACAAACTCCAACAACTTGCTTACCGGAATAAGCCGCCGACGAGGAAGACCTCCTACCACGTCAAGTTAAACACGATACACCTTACAACTACAATAATCCATCAATAATACAGTTACTGACCTAACTTCATTTCAGCGCAAAACAACAACTTTAACAATACAACAAATATACAAATGAACGACAATGACGTGCCAATGCCAACACAACGACGCCGATTAGAGCATATTCAAGTCCCCCATCCAGGTATAAGTCACATCACTAACAAATGTACTTCTTCATTTGGCACATATATGAGCATCACTTAAAACCTCCTCGCCTCTAGCAGAGATTGCAGAAGATGGACAAGTCGTAACAAACCGCCGACGAGGAAGACCTCATATGTACACATCCACTCAAGAGAGACGTGAGACAACTAATGCTCGAAGAAGGGAGCTACGTAGAATTCAACAAAACAACGCTGCATCCAATCAACAAACGGTGAACAACGTTGTACCAATGCCAACTCAACAACATCAACTTGATCACAGTGAAACCAGGACCTCCCGACCAGGTACGAGCTCCCCACGACAAATGACGCCCCTACGAGAAATGATGCCCCCGCGACAAATGACGCCCTCACAACAAGTGATGCCCCCACGACAAATGACGCCCCCCACGACAAATGATGCCCCCCACGACAAATGTTGCCTTGGATTGGGCCAGAGGCCCGTTCCGTTGCACTCAGGTAGGGTCAGAGGCCCGCGCCGTTTCACTCGTGTGTGTGTGTGTGTATGTGTGTGTGTGTGTATATATATATATATATATAATGAAATAATTATATATTTGTATAAATTACATATATATATTATATAAATTATATTAATAAGTATATATATACGTACATACTTATTTATATAATTTTATAAATTATATAAAGTTTATAATTATATAAACATTTGTGTGTGTGTGTGTATATATATATTGCCCTCTTAGAATAGATTAGTCAGTTAGGTGAGTTGGTTAAGCATGATATATTGTATATAATAGGTTAGTGGTTTGATTCTCAACATGCCTCATTAAAGGTATATTTTTGTGTATATATAAATATTATTTTAATGTAACATCATAATTAAATAAAATAAAAAGTATTAGCAACAAAAATAAATTCCCTTCCTAATTTAAAAGGGATAAAATACCTTGATGAAAAATCCTTACTAATTAGAAAGCAATAAATTCTTTAATAAAATTAGCTAGGAATATTTTTTGTTTCTAAATTCTTTGCTAATTAAAATTAGCAAGGAATTTAGCTAATTAACGATGAATTTTGCTTCTTGCTAATCAAAATTTTTCTTGTAGTGGTGGGTTGTGAATTGATTTGGTGGGATGCGATTAATGATGAGTTGTGAATATCAATTATGGGTCTGCTAATATAAATCTCCAATGAAAATCTAGACTATCTCTGGTACATTCTCTCTCTTTTAAATTCAATTTATCATAATTATCATGTTACATAAGTAAGTTGGTTGATCTGTTATTCCGGTTCTTACTTTACGATCACTCAAATAAACTATGACAAGGAGCGTGAGCGATAAGCACAACAACAACACTCAAGCCTTTATCCCACCATAATGGGTTCGGCTATATGGATCCTTTGTCGCCATTGCAACCTATCTTTAATCATAGCCTCACTAATATCTAAGTACATCATATCTTTCCTTATAGTTTCATTCCAAGTCTTTTTTTGTCTACCCCTCCCTCGTTTAACATGTCTAGTGACTAAACTCTCACAACGCCTAACATGTGCCTCTAATGGTCTCCTATGCACATGTCTGAATCATCTTAAACGAGCTTCTCGCATCTTCTCAACAATTGGTACCACTCATGTCTTATCCCCGATACATTCATTCCTAATTTAATCCAGTCTCGAGTGACCACACATCCATCTAAGCATTCTCATCTCCGCAACTCCCATTTTTTGCTCATGTACACCATTCACTGCCCAACACTCAGAACCGTAGAACATTGCTGGCCTAATTGCAGTACGACAAAACTTTCCTTTAAGTTTTAATGGTACTTTACGATCACATAAGATCCCAGACGTGCCTCTCCACTTCAACCAACCTGCTTGGATTCTATGTATCACATCTTTATCTACACCTCCATATTTTTGAATTACGATCCCAGATATTTAAAGCACTAACTGCGGGAAATATCTTGGTCACCCAATTTAATGACGGAGTCATCCGACCTTCTTGCACTTGTAACATCCCCAAAACAACTAGACCCCTAGGATGCATTTTGTTATGACAAGGTCATGACATTGCTCTAAGAGACCAAAATGGCCCTAAGAACCAATGTGAATAGGTAAAAATCACCTTGATGTGCAAATAGCCAAATTGAGCCCTAAGCTTAGGGCTTGATATTTAAGCTTCAGAATAACAAGCGGGCCCCACCAACTCTCCCTAAACCCCTTAGGGAGTCCCTTGGGTCATTTAGGACCCATTGGGGTCAACCCAATTGATCAACTTGGCCAAAGTCAACTCTAGCTTGAAATAAGTCAATCATCCATATTAAGGGTCAATTAGGATTCAAATGACCAAATTGATCAGACCCAAACTCTCAAAGCCACTCAGGGAGGTCATTAGGTCATTATTGACTCATGGGGTTCAACAAAATGCATGATTTTGACCAAAGTCAACTTTAGGTCAAACTAGCTCAAATTAGTCGATATAGGTTCAATTGACCCAATATGGGCCCCACCATTGCCCAGTCTGTTGGGAAAATGATTTCTCTTAACCCCTAGAAATAAGTTAAAGAAGAATTCTAAGAATGAATAATAAGGCTAAGTAAATATGCGTCGAATAGTATTCGACGCAACGTCAAAATGTAGTCGACGTTTCCTTCAGATTGAGTCGAAGTAACTCTAGGAAGATTTCGACGTATGTGTTGTCGATGTTACTCTGATTTCTAGTCGACGCATCTAATGTAGTCGATGCACCTTTGTCGACGCACCTTCCTTATTCTCCTCTCGTCGTCCAGACAGGATGTATTCGACGCTTGCGTCGAATAGTAATCGACGCACGTCGATCTTTATGACAGAATTCAAAATCGCCAGATCTCTTTCCTTATCTTATAGATCTGATCTATATGGAATCAATTTATGTCTTATAGCCATTCTGAATCTTTCTTTTCCTCTATTAGATTCTTGGCTAATTTGTTAAAATTCATTATGGACATTATTTGAAATTAGAATGAATACTTTCCTTCTATGGATATAACTATTATGGGAATTTCTCTTTCTTTCTAATACTCTGCCTGCTAATTGATTACTCTCCTTTAGTATTATTTGATTAAAACAGAGCTATAAATAAAGAGGAGGTCGGCAGAAGAAGTAGTGAAGTGATTCACCACTTTTACATTTGAAAAGAGGAAAAGCTCCCAAGTGAAAAAGAGAGAATTGAGAAATAGTCCTGCAGCAATATTCAAGCATTCTTCTTCTCTCTGCTTCTGAAGTCACCCTGCTGCAAATTCTGATAGCTCTCACATAAGAGAAAAAAGCTACAAATCTTCTTCTCTCTATAGAAGAAAGATTTAATTCATTTCTTGTGCTTCCAATCTTCTTGCTAGGAAGAAGATTCATTCTTGTTCTTATTTCTTTCTTCTTTATTATTTTTACTTAAAAATTGTAAGAGAGTTTTTAGAGTCTCTCTTCAAAAAATTCAGTGTACTGGTTCTAAGAGTCTCCTTTTCAAAAGACTCAGTTGGTTCTAAGAGTCTCCTTGTCAAAAGACTCAGGGTGGTTCTAAGAGTCTCCTTATCAAAAGACTCAGTGCAAGATAGTGAATTCCTACCAATGGGGTAGAAGAGTGGACTACCCAAAGTTTGGGGAACCACTATATTTTCTTGTGTTGTGCTGTGATTTCTTTTCTTGCATTTACTTTCTTTATTTGTTTAATTCTTGTTGGTGTGTGGGAAGCTATAATCTGTGATCATACACATATATATATATATTAACATTGCACAAAATATATTTTAATCTCTATTCACCCCCCCTCTAGAGAATTCTAGTGAGGTTAACTGTGCACTTTCACAGTCCATCATTGATAGTGTACATAGACCCATGGACATCATGTGGGGCTAGCCCACCCATTAATTTGACCAACTCAACCCAAAGCTCGACACTTGGTCAAATAGGCCTAAATTGGGTTCAAGAGGAAATTAAGCCTAATGCCCATGGGACATGGGCTCAATCTGAGGCCTATTCTGCAGCCCTATACTATTTACCTTGGATTCCCTCTGAAATGGGGAAGAAACCCACATGCAAAGGGGTAAAATTGGGAATTCCCCCAATTTGGAAGAATCCAAGGAGGGAAACATAGAATGAGTGCCAATTGACACCCAATTTCCCCTCCCAAGAGCTCCTCTCAGCTTTTCCTGAAGATTTCCTAGCTTTCCATGCAGCTGGGTGGACAAATGGCAGGAATTGGAGGGCATTTGAGTGTGGCCGACCCCCCCCCCTTTTAATGGCACCTCCTCAAACACTCCTCCCCCTTCTTCCCTGTTGATATCATTAGCTTCAAAAGCTTGAGAGAGGAAAAAACCCCCACTAAAACAGAGGAATCGTGCACCAGATCTTGAGTAGATCGGCAAGGGCCATGGAGCTTGGTGGTCGGCCATGGCAAGTTTGGATTCACCCCCTTGGAGCTCGAATTGAGGCAAGTTTCCTTCCCCTCTCCATCTGTGCTAGCTTCCCCTTCCTTCCTTTTTCAAAACCAACGAAGAAATGGTGATCCACCATTTCGGATTTTCCATGTTCAAGCTTGAAAAATGAAAACGGCGGGAGAGCAACTCCGGCAACCTCCGGCCGAGTTCTCACCGCCGGTCGATAGCCCTACCTCGGACAGAGGTGGTGGCATGGGGGATTGTCCGTAAACCACCTGTGGTGGCCAGAATCCATGGCCGAAAACACTCCAGGAAATCTGCGTTTTGCTGTTTTTTTTTGGACAGGGATGATGAACAGTAACTTTAATGAATGTTGTATAGTATTTAAAATCTGTTACAAATGAACCCTGAACTTCAGTTAAATATTTAGGCTCCTTAGGCCCATAATCAAAAGAAATGATAAACATGAAAATTGTAGGCCTTGGACTTATCTTTAAATTGCCACTGATTTCATGTCAATCAGAGCACTGTAGCTCTCTTAGTACCATTTTTGGTGGGACTGGTCTTAGAGTAGATCAGAATTTGAAATGGTAATACCTTTCAAATGGTAACTCCAATGAAGCTGAAATTTGGACCATGCATGTATATACCCTAGGACTATCTTGTGTCAAAATTCAGATTTTAAGGGGAAGATTTTTCTATAGTTTTATCCATTATTTGATTTATCAAATTAATGTGATTTAGGGAGCTAGACACCTCAAGTTGACCCCAAATTTTAGTGGCACACTTGTCTTGTCATCATTTAGCCCTGGTAAAACTTTGGGAGCAAATAGACTGCTGCATTTTGGGTATTTACACTTGCATGTCGCTACCCAAGAGGTATTATGGGGTGCCAATAGCCAAAAGTATTATTTTGTGTATTCAGCACACATGGCTAAGTATTGGCTCCTGAGATTTTGACCACACCCTCTCCATGGTATAACATATTACCTCAGATGTTGAAACCGAAATCTCGCGAACAAGACTTGGTCTCTGTGGAGTTCGGGGTCCCAAAAGAGGGGTGGCCTCACACCTACTTCACTCAAGCTAACAATCTAGGCACAAAACTAGGAACTCAAAGGACGAACCCAAGGCCTCAGCGTGGAGGTCCCACCACACACCCGGAAGACTAACAAGCACTTCCCCTCCGAAGCCAAAGACTGAGACAAAGCACCATTGGTGAACTCTCTTAGCCAACCAAAACATCTAAGGGGAAATCCCAAACCGAATCCCCCTCCTAAAGGTGCTCTCTTGGGTCTATTTATAACGTTCCTCGTTTGGGCCGCCGATAGCGTAACTCCGCCGTTCTAAGAGTTAATTAAATGACCCTTAAGGTCTTCCCGGTAATTTCACCTCGGGGCTCCCACGGGGCGAGTGGTTCGTGAAAACACCACTCGCCTACGATAAAAATATAAGCTACAAGAAAAGGGCATCACAGGCATTTTAATTTACAAGAGCATAAACTCCATACTTCGGCACGCAGGCCGGCAAATATAAATAAATAAGCCCTTCTCGGGGCGGCACAACTTTGGGCTAAAAGCCCGCAACCCCCTGCTTGGAATTGCGACACCTGTACGCCAACGTCTCGCCATGCGGTAGCAAATTGAGCCTCGGCCAATTGAAGCAAACCGACCTTCATTACCCACACCCCTTTCCCGAGGCGACGACATTTTATAAATACGGGCAAATAATAACTATCTTCCTGTTGAATCTTCTCCGGGATCCCCAGAACATCACCAGTCCGGCCCCCATGCCCGGACGGGCTTCACACAGAAACATCACCGACCCGGTCTACACACCCGGATGGGCTTCACACAGCAACATCACCAATCTGGTCTACACACCCGGATGGGCTTCACACAAAATGCCTAAACCCGTACTCACACTTCCGGGCGCTAATGCAATTAATAGCGGGGACGCACACGTCAACCCGTCAGAGAGCTCCCTTCCCCCCACCCGTTGGTGGGGAGGGGCTTTCATGCAAATATGAGAATTGAGGGCTTCACCTGCCCGAGTAGAAACATCGTTACCCTTGTAGCGTGTATTTTGCCAGAGGCTCCTCGTCTTGGAGCCGTAGCGGCTTTCCGTGCATAGATCCGGCCTCTACATGCCGAGTCTAGCCCCAAGTCGGCCACGGGAGAGGAGCTCCCGGCCGATCGTGCTCCAAGAGGCCGCGGGAGAGAAGCTCCCGGCCGGATCTCGCCTCGGACGGCCACGGGAGAGGAGCTCCCGGCCGGATCTCGCCTCGGACGGCCACGGGAGAGGAGCTCCCGGTCGGATCTCGCCTCGGACGGCCACGGGAGAGGAGCTCCCGGCTGGATCCCGGGCCGGGCCTCCTCCGGCTGTTGGCGGCGAGACAGGGAGGGGAAAGGGGAGGGGGTCGGATCTCCTTCCTGGAGCGGCGCCGAGAGAGAGAGGGGAAGGGGGAGGGCTTCTTGCTGCTCCTCCCTGGAGCGGCGCCGAGAGAGAGAGGGGAAGGGGGAGGGGTTCTTGCTGCTCCTCCCTGGAGCCCGAGAGAGAGAGAGAGGCGAAAGGGGGAGAGGTCCCTCCAGCCGCTGCCCTAGCTGCGCCCAAGAGAAGAAGAGCGGGAGGGCTCCTGCGGCTGCTTTTCTGAACCCAGAGAAAAAAGGGGGGGGGGGGGGGCTGAAATCGGGTGGGGGAGAGCCTCCCCTTTAGGTTATTCTTTGGGTTTTATAAAACCCTATCCCAAGTTGGCTATCCGCAGCCCATCCCTGCTAAACGCGCTCTAAACGCACCCCAAACCCGCTAAATGCAGACCACGTCCCAAATTTGTAAAATATCAAAATATCGAGAGCGTTACACTCGAGTCCTGGCTCTCTGGGGAGGGTCCTACCCGACAGATACGGGGTTGTACACAATCCCCGCTCTTTGCGAGCGTGTCCTACGCTCGGAAAGAAATGTCCAACCCCAAGTATCCGGAGGGTGGGAGCCGACCCCAAAAAAAAAAGGGGGGGGGGGGGGTATGTAATCATGTGAATGATGATTCTTCCCTTTTGTGCCCATATTTGTCCTGACGTGATAACTTTCCCCTTTGTTGCCTTTTAAAATAATCATTTTGGTTGTCAACAACCTTGGTTACGCATTATGCTTTCTTTTTTGTAGTAGAAATACTATGCCCTTCAGGTTCTCAGAATGTCATGTCACTTAACGTCTATTAGCAAGCAAACTCACAAATCACAATTTAGAGCGTAATTCTTTTTACTGTTGCATATTGCGTTATTCAGGAATGGGCCTCAAGGATGATTGATGGTGCGGGGGAATAGAATGATCACTATTGTCTACAATGATTACATAAACGATCATGCATTGACAATTCAAAATGAATCTGATTTTGTTTCTAGAACTAATCAAATAATGTTGTGCCATTGTAGGATTTATTATCTTAAGCTTCTGTTTTCAAAACTATTCTTAAAGAATTTCGATTGTAGTGAAAACTATCAATTTATCAAGCATATTTGATTCCTTATAAGCTAAAGCCTTTGGGATCTGCCACCGAGTGGGCCTACGGCCCTGCCAGCTAGGCGTCACCCGAAGCAAAAACAATTCACCTCCACGAGGCCTTCCGGCCCTGCCAGCTGATAGAAGCCTGACAGCGGGATCACTCGGAGCAAAAACAATTCACCTCCACGAGGCCTTCCGGCCCTGCCAGCTGATAGGAGCCTGACAGCGGGATCACTCGGAGCAATTCAGGCCCTACTAGCCTTAGTATATACTATTATTTTGTTACCCTCAAAGCACATCCTTGCCAGCCTCTCCAGAGATCAACCTGAACCCCCCGTCTAGATGAGAGCCCGGGAGCGGAATCGATCTGGGGCATTCCAGCGCCAACATAAACAACCTCGCCAGCCTCTCCAGAGATCAACCTGAACCCCCCGTCTAGATGAGAGCCCGGGAGCGGAATCGATCTGGGGCATTCCAGCGCCAACATAAACAACCTCGCCAGCCTCTCCAGAGATCAACCTGAACCCCCCGTCTAGATGAGAGCCCGGGAGCGGAATCGATCCGGGGCATTCCAGCGCCAACATAAACAACCTCGCCAGCCTCTCCAGAGATCAACCTGAACCCCCCGTCTAGATGAGAGCCCGGGAGCGGAATCGATCTGGGGCATTCCAGCGCCAACATAAACAACCTCGCCAGCCTCTCCAGAGATCAACCTGAACCCCCCGTCTAGATGAGAGCCCGGGAGCAGAATCGATCTGGGGCATTCCAGCGCCAACATAAACAACCTCGCCAGCCTCTCCAGAGATCAACCTGAACCCCCCGTCTAGATGAGAGCCCGGGAGCGGAATCGATCTGGGGCATTCCAGCGCCAACATAAACAACCTCGCCAGCCTCTCCAGAGATCAACCTGAACCCCCCGTCTAGATGAGAGCCCGGGAGCGGAATCGATCTGGGGCATTCCAGCGCCAACATAAACAACCTCGCCAGCCTCTCCAGAGATCAACCTGACCCCCCCGTCTAGATGAGAGCCCGGGAGCGGAATCGATCTGGGGCATTCCAGCGCCAACATAAACAACCTCGCCAGCCTCTCCAGAGATCAACCTGAACCCCCCGTCTAGATGAGAGCCCGGGAGCGGAATCGATCTGGGGCATTCCAGCGCCAACATAAACAACCTCACCAGCCTCTCCAGAGATCAACCTGAACCCCCCGTCTAGATGAGAGCCCGGGAGCGGAATCGATCTGGGGCATTCCAGCGCCAACATAAACAACCTCGCCAGCCTCTCCAGAGATCAACCTGAACCCCCCGTCTAGATGAGAGCCCGGGAGCGGAATCGATCTGGGGCATTCCAGCGCCAACATATCCGACCTTTTAGTTACCAAGCCAACATGAGTCACAATAGTCAAAGAATTTGATAGTTATATATATAAAAGGAAAGAACTTTCAAGGATAAAAAACTTTTCAGGTTATCTCCACTTCTAGCCCGGCCGAGGGGTATCCCTTCCACATCCTGGAGATGATATCCCCCGAACCTGAGCGCCTCATTTACAATATACGGCCCTTCCCAACTGGGTTCAAGCTTCTAAAATGCTATCAACTTCTCAACAATGGACAGAGTAAAATAATCTAGGCATTACCCGGAATCTCATGAGAACGGGGCTCACAGAATGGGGCAAAATCGCAAGAGCGACATGATAAACAACATCGGAAGCCTTGTGATTTAATTTCTCCATATTAGGACTATGATAATGAGCAAAAGGACAACTAAAACTTCTAGGATAGACATTTGGTCTTGTACTCATAGAACAATTAAAACCCAAAATCCTAGATGGAAGATTATTTGTGAGATGAGTAGCAATGATGACTACCACAATATCTGGAGATTCTTTTTTCTGTCCATACTTTTCTTTTTCTTTTTGTGTACAAGTGATATCTATTCTTCGTGTGATCATTATTTCCAACGATTTTCTTGTTTTCCTACTCAAAATCGTTGAATTCTATAAAGCAATGCAACTCTAGTGTTGGATCTAATGAAAGATTGTTTACTATTTAGCACAACACACTAAATAGTGGTGTATCCCTGTGGGTGATGATGTCCTACCCAACCCCTACATATATTTTACCAAAATCAAGTTCATGAGGAAGCTCTTAAAAATAGGTTGCGTTTGCAAAATCATTGTTGGGAGAGTTCCCACATAGTATAGAAAAGCACGAGATGAAAAATAATTTAAAAACCAAACACTCAAGAGATTTTTAATAATATACAAGCATAAAATTGATCTTTCTCAAAATTAATCGAACCAGTACCTTACATGCCCTAGAGCTAGATCTTTAAGGTGGCCAAGTGTTAATTTTTGTACAAATCTTCTATAAAAGTACCTGAGTTGCACAATGTTTTCTACGTTAACGATTTTGGGAGTAAAACAAATATTATGCTCATTATTTCTAATATATATAGATGAATATGAAATCTCCAACTAAGTTGAGCAGGACTACCATGAAGCAGATAGGGGAACTCTCCATCTACCAGTACTTTGTTACTCATAAAAACAACTTGGAGTCTATTCATATATTCTTTTTTATTATTCATTTTTAGCAAGCCAAGAAGGCAGCAGGCACTGAGAGGGTTTAGCCTATGTTGCAAACTTCCTCTTTGTTCAATTTGTAAATTCCAATTCTGATATATATCAATAAATAAGCTTGTATAGTCAGCATTTTGCATGTGCATCTTTTCTATGACTTCATGATTGTATGTACACTAAGTTATAGAGTGTTTGTTGTTTATTTATGAGACTATGATGACTTTATCTCATTCAAAACATTAATTTGTAAGAATTATATTAACCACCAAAGAAAAAATATATTGGTTTACGGAAAATCGAAGTGACCCTGACGTGACTATCACTAAATGGTACAAACCAACGAGCTCCACTTACATTTGAGTATTAAATGACCCTCAAATGTCACTGAATTAAACGTAAAGGGGTAAATCAATGAAAAATGTGATATGTTTACGCTTAGCATGCTCACACACAACAACGACACTCAAGCCTTTACCCCACTATGGTGGGGTTTGCTATATGGATCCTTTGCCGCCATTGTGCCCTGCCTTTAGTCATAACCTCACTAATGCTTAAGTGCGTCGTGTCTTGCCGTGTAGTTTCATTCCAAGTCTTTATTGGTCTACCCCTCCCTCGGGTGTCGGCGCGCGACCCTGGTCGTCACCTGGTTCCTCTTTTCTAGCCACGACGTTCGCTCGAGTTTTTCTGTGTTGGCCACTCTCCACGCTCACCGCACCATGTGTTGAAACTGAAATCTCGCGAACAAGACTTGGTCTCTGTGGAGTTCGGGGTCCCAAAAGAGGGGTGGCCTCACACCTACTTCACTCAAGCTAACAATCTAGGCACAAAACTAGGAACTCAAAGGACGAACCCAAGGCCTCAGCGTGGAGGTTCCACCACACACCCGGAAGACTAACAAGCACTTCCCCTCCGAAGCCAAAGACTGAGACAAAGCACCATTGGTGAACTCTCTTAGCCAACCAAAACATCTAAGGGGAAATCCCAAACCGAATCCCCCTCCTAAAGGTGCTCTCTTGGGTCTATTTATAACGTTCCTCGTTTGGGCCGCCGATAGCGTAACTCCGCCGTTCTAAGAGTTAATTAAATGACCCTTAAGGTCTTCCCGGTAATTTCACCTCGGGGCTCCCACGGGGCGAGTGGTTCGTGAAAACACCACTCGCCTACGATAAAAATATAAGCTACAAGAAAAGGGCATCACAGGCATTTTAATTTACAAGAGCATAAACTCCATACTTCGGCACGCAGGCCGGCAAATATAAATAAATAAGCCCTTCTCGGGGCGGCACAACTTTGGGCTAAAAGCCCGCAACCCCCTGCTTGGAATTGCGACACCTGTACGCCAACGTCTCGCCATGCGGTAGCAAACTGAGCCTCGGCCAATTGAAGCAAACCGACCTTCATTACCCACACCCCTTTCCCGAGGCGACGACATTTTATAAATACGGGCAAATAATAACTATCTTCCTGTTGAATCTTCTCCGGGATCCCCAGAACATCACCAGTCCGGCCCCCATGCCCGGACGGGCTTCACACAGAAACATCACCGACCCAGTCTACACACCCGGATGGGCTTCACACAGCAACATCACCAATCTGGTCTACACACCCGGATGGGCTTCACACAAAATGCCTAAACCCGTACTCACACTTCCGGGCGCTAATGCAATTAATAGCGGGGACGCACACGTCAACCCATCGGAGAGCTCCCTTCCCCCCACCCGTTGGTGGGGAGGGGCTTTCATGCAAATATGAGAATTGAGGGCTTCACCTGCCCGAGTAGAAACATCGTTACCCTTGTAGCGTGTATTTTGCCAGAGGCTCCTCGTCTTGGAGCCGTAGCGGCTTTCCGTGCATAGATCCGGCCTCTACATGCCGAGTCTAGCCCCAAGTCGGCCACGGGAGAGGAGCTCCCGGCCGATCGTGCTCCAAGAGGCCGCGGGAGAGAAGCTCCCGGCCGGATCTCGCCTCGGACGGCCACGGGAGAGGAGCTCCCGGCCGGATCTCGCCTCGGACGGCCACGGGAGAGGAGCTCCCGGCCGGATCTCGCCTCGGACGGCCACGGGAGAGGAGCTCCCGGCTGGATCCCGGGCCGGGCCTCCTCCGGCTATTGGCGGCGAGACAGGGAGGGGAAAGGGGAGGGGGTCGGATCTCCTTCCTGGAGCGGCGCCGAGAGAGAGAGGGGAAGGGGGAGGGCTTATTGCTGCTCCTCCCTGGAGCGGCGCCGAGAGAGAGAGGGGAAGGGGGAGGGGTTCTTGCTGCTCCTCCCTGGAGCCCGAGAGAGAGAGAGAGAGGCGAAAGGGGGAGAGGTCCCTCCAGCCGCTGCCCTAGCTGCGCCCAAGAGAAGAAGAGCGGGAGGGCTCCTGCGGCTGCTTTTCTGAACCCAGAGAAAAAAGGGGGGGGGGGGGCTGAAATCGGGTGGGGGAGAGCCTCCCCTTTAGGTTATTCTTTGGGTTTTATAAAACCCTATCCCAAGTTGGCTATCCGCAGCCCATCCCTGCTAAACGCGCTCTAAACGCACCCCAAACCCGCTAAATGCAGACCACGTCCCAAATTTGTAAAATATCAAAATATCGAGAGCGTTACACTCGAGTCCTGGCTCTCTGGGGAGGGTCCTACCCGACAGATACGGGGTTGTACATCAGAGAAATTTAGGATTTTTGGGATCAAAATTCTTGGGTATATGACTAAAATGAATTATGTCACACTTCTTAATTTATGAAATGTTTATGGTGAAAAATGCTTGGAAAATTATAAAACTCTGGGTAGGGAGTTTTTAGATCATTATTGTACTATAATGATTTTCTCAAAAAATTTAGAAGTCATAAACTAGTACTTGGGGTGTAAAGCCCATTCTCACGCCCTTTATATTAATGAAAATTTGGGTTATAGATTCCCTGGAAAATTATGAAATTTAGGATTTGATGTTTTTAGGTCATTATTGTGCTGTAGTAATTTTCTCAGAATTTTTGAAAGTCTTGAACTTGTACTTGATGTGTAAAGTCCTATTGGTACACCCTTTATATTAAATGGAGATTTGGGTTATATCTTCACTGGAAAATTATGAAATTTAGGATTTCATGTTTTTAGGTCATTAAGGTGCCATAGTAATTTTCTCAGAATTTTTAGAAGTCATAAACAAGTACTTGATGTGTAAAGTCCTATTTTCACATCCTTTATATTAAATGAAAATTTGGGATATATATTCCCTGGAAAATTATAAAATTCTGGATTTGATGTTTTATGCTATTATAGTGCCATAGTAATTTTCTCCGAATTTTTGGAAGTCATGAAGTAGTACTTGATGAGTAAAGTCATATTTTCACCTTCTTTATATTAAATGAAGATTTGGGTTAAAATTTCACTGGAAAATTATGAAATTTAGGATTTGATGTTTTTAGGTCATTATTGTGCTGTAGTAATTTTCTCAAAATTTTGGAAGTCTTGAACATGTACTTGATGTACAAAGTCCTATTTGTATACCTACACATTAAATGAAGATTAGGGTTATAACTTTACTGGAAAATTATGAAACTTAGGATTAGATGTTTTTAGATCATTATTGTGCTGTAGTAATTTTCTCAGAATTTTTGGAAGTCTTGAACCTGTACTTGATGTACAAAGTTCTATTTGTACACATATTCATTGAATGGAGATTAAGGTTATAACTTCACTGGAAAATTATGAAACTTAGTATTTGATGTTTTTAGATCATTATTGTGATGTAGTAATTTTCTCAGAATTTTTGGAAGTCTTGAACCTGTACTTGATGTGTAAAGTCCTATTGGTACACCTTTTATATTAAATGGAGATTAGGATTATAACTTCACTGGAAAATTATGAATCTTAGGATTTTATGTTTTTAGATCATTATTGCACTTTAGTAATTTTCTCAGAATTTTTGGAGGTCTTGAACTAGTACTTGATGTATAAAATCATATTTGTACACCTTTTATATTAAATGGATATTATGGTCATAAACTCTCTGGAAAATTATGTAATTCTGGGAATCAAGATGTTAAGTTAATTACTATCTCTGGGAATTCTTATTGGACAGATTTAACTTACTGTTAGAGTACTTCCTTTGTAATTTAGGTTAAGACAATTGGGTAATTGATTTTAAATGGAAGTCAAATTAGTTGAAATTTGTCCAAACTCTGGTCAACCCCTAATTTACTCATCACGAACCTATAGTAAAAATTTGGAACTCATTTGGACATGATAGGGTCAAGATTACATCATAGGAGCCAAACCTAGTTCAATCTCCTCTTGGTCACGGATAGTAAAACCTGAAGTATTTGATTTAGACCCCAATTGATCCCCGCATACTCAAGAATTAATTCCTGGAACATTGGGTGCATTATAGAGACTGACTAGTGAGCAATCTGATCGGTGACAACACATAATGTAGAGTTGGGGTGCGTTTAGTAGTTCATTGATTGGGGGGGGGGGGGGTTACAACGATATGAAGAGGGGACTGAACCATATCAAGTAAGGGTGTGATGGTATAAGGATTGAAGTAGCCGACCATTAGGAGAGGTAGAGTTTCGGTGTTCAATTGAACACCGACGCTCGTCAGTTCGAGTCAAATGTTAATCCACCCTAGGATTTGGAGCAATTAGAGAGCAAATATGTATATAAGAATGAGTAGTCACTAATAAGAGTAAATATCCTGGAAAGGGGAATTTGGGCTTTAGCCACCATCGTATTCCCTAGCTAGTACTGTTGCGAGCCCTTCACCGGGTAGTCCACGGGAAGTCCAGGATTCACACCAAGCCTCTAAGATCAATTAACAATAGAGAAGAGTAGTAAAATAGGAGAACTTGAAATATAATCCCCTCCCAAATTTGGGATGGAATGAAATAAGGACTAGGATAGTCCTGCGAGCGGTAGGCTCGAGATATAAGAAAGGACTAGGATAGTCCTGCGAGCGGTAGGCTCGGGATATAAGAAAGGACTAAGATAGTCATGCGAGCGGTATGCTCGGGATATAAGGAAGGACTAGGATAGTCCTGCGAGTGGTAGGCTCGAGATATAAGAAAGGACTAAGATAGTCCTGCGAGCGGTAGGCTCGAGATATAAGGAAGGACTAGGATAGCCCTGCGAGTGGTAGGCTCGAGATATAAGGAAGGACTAGGATAGTCCTGCGAGCGATTGACTCGATTTTTTTTATAAATGTTGGTTTAGAATTACGAGCCGAAGGCTCGGTGGTAAGAGATAATACATATTTGCATATGCATAAGATGTGGTGGGTCTTCGGTTCTGGCTTAGTCGTCACACCGACAGCAGTTCGTTGACTCGACAGTGCTAGTGGTTTGATTAGGGGCCAGGTTGTTTTACTGCACGTCCGACGTAATGGATTCCCTAAACCCTGCCTGGCCAAATCCAGTAGAGTACGCAGGAGCTCGTGAGTACCGGGTACCGGTATCACAACGAACGTTAGGGCCTAGGTATGGTAGTGTGACTTACCCACCTAGGTGAGGAGACGCCCGCTCCTCTGCCACCGTTTGACCACGACGGGAGGTGCCCGAGAGGTTAGCTACCTCCGAAAAGTGGGAACTAAAGGTCTGTACGTGCAGAGTCGTGTGCGTGAGTTGTACCATTGCATTGCATTGCATATCATAGTAAAACATTCTTGCATAAAACAGAGACCTCATCGTATAAATTAGTATGGGCTCTTTTATACGATGAGTTTACCTTAGTGTCAGATCCCTTATCTTATGTGCTTTTGTGTGTGCATATAAGTTAATGTTAAATTCGTAGCTGCTCTTATTTATTATACCTGCTCTTTTACTTATTTGCTGTCACACTTACTCTTGCTAGTATAAAATTGTTATCCTTACTTGTTTAGTATTTATATACCCTGCTAGTCCAGCCACATGTCACCTGCTTGATTCATTACCCCTTGATGTCCTCCGCTTCCTCCTCCCGCACGGTGCCTAGGAGTTGTGGGTGGAGGCGGCGAGGAATATGCTGAGTCTTATAGACTGACGGTCGGTGGACCTCATTTTAGGGATGGTGTGTCAGAACAGCAGGACCCCGTTCAGGAGACAGGTCAGGAAGATGGGATGAAGCAGATCAACCACTACCCGTTGTTGTAGTAGCAGCTACAGGCACAGATGACAAGAGTTCGACGGCTTCCGCATATATATAGAGACGAGCAATTTTTGTAGTAAGGATGTTGATGTACTGGGCATACACCCTTATTCTTTTTAGTTCTTTCTCATCGTGGACAGTGTAATCTTGTAATTTTATATATTTAATGTGATTTGTGGACTTGTTTCTTCTAATGTTTCTATTACTGTGAATTGTGGTTGGCCTGGATGATGTTGATTAGCCGGCAGAATCAGCGTGTTGTGGTGGCGATCAATCCCGTGAGGTGGTGTCAGCGCAAGACGACGGTTCTGGGCGGTAAGACCCTGGAAAGAATAAAAAAAGAGAGGGTCATACAACACTACAAAATTTAAGCTCTATATACTTCATATTTGTCCTGCTCAACCTAAAACTCTTCTTTTTTAAAGTTTCTCGCCAAGATTCAAGTTTCGCGTTTACACCCTCGCGCATCTCATCGACCAAAACAATATCATCTGCAAATAATAAACACCAAGCTAGGTAGTGCTTGTTGGATATGTCCGGTGAGCTCATCTAAGATAAAGGTAAAGAGATAATGGCTTAAAGCTAAGCCTTGATGTAAGCCAATGGCGATAGGGAATTCCTATGTTAATCCTCTAGATGTCCTCACCCCGGTCACTGAATTTGTATACATATCTTTGATTACGTCAATGTATGAAACATTTAAACTTTTCTTTTCTAAGACTCTCCACAAGACCTCTCTTGGTACCCTATCATAAGCCTTCTCCGGATCGATAAACAACATATGCAAATCATTTTGTCTTTCCCGATAGTTGTCAATGAGTTCCTTAAGAGATGTATAACTTCCATGGTTGACCTCCCTAACATGAATCCAAATTGATTCTCTGAGATGTTAGTCTCTCGTCTAACTCTTCTCTCTATTACTCGTTCTCATAGTTTCATAGTATGATTCATTAATTTAATTCTCATGTAATTGACACAATTTTGTATATCTCTTTTGTTCTTATACAAAGGTACCAAAATACTTTCTCTTCATTGGTCTATTGATAGCTAAAATTTAGGATATAAAATTTCTCCAAATTCTACGAACTATAGGCAAGAGCACCTATCGGTCATAGCATAGGATATTTAAAACAAATAAATATCAAGTGTCGTATTCCACGGGTCTGTTGATTACTTCCACCCACGCAAATTAATATTATTTTATCGAAAGTAAAATAGAGTTTTGTAAATAATTAAAAGAAGAAAAACATTTGATCGGGAATCTTTCTTAAGTAAAATATTTCATAAATCTAGAATTCGGAAGAAATCAATTTAGACAAACTTGACCGTGGAGGTTCCCAAAATATGATAGAACCTCTCTCGAGAGAACTACCACCTAACCTTAGGTTGATCGATTAAGACCCCTCGGCCAGTCGAAACCCCTAAGCTTGCTTTATGCTGTGAGCCCCACTATTGGATTTGACTCCAATCCGGAAGATTTGCGACACCCTCTCTCGAGGAGTGCGAACAATTCTTTCTACCGATGAGCGATCTACCGTATTTAAGGATCTCTCGATACACTAAAATATGGATCAAACTTGATTATCATACCCTAGAAATATGAAACCAAAAAAATTGCAAATCAACGGTAAATCTTAGTTTTCAAAATCCAAACAATGAATAAAAGATTATGAAATATAAAAGCTTAGGAATTCATCCGATCAAATGCTACAAAATTAGCTACTCATGATTAAAGAAAAAGAACATTTTATAACTAAGAAAGAAGAATTACAATTGCTGGGAAAGTAAATCTAAAATAGGAAATAAAAGGACAAGACATAAAATAAAGTTACACTAAAAATGCAGGAAAACTATACTAGAAATGATCCAATCGAAGCATGGACTGGATCCCCATCACTTTGGCAGCAGCTGGCTTTTATAGGCAGAAAATTGGTGAGTCACGCCCTTGGTCACGCCCGTGACCAAGGGCGTGTAAGCTGCGTAATTGCGTCTTGAAAGCCCGGGAACGTTGGGGAAGAAAAACCGCCAAAATTAATCATCTCGACGGGTCACGGCCTCGGTCACCCCCGTGACCTAGGGCGTGACTTGACCGAATCTGGAAACGGCGGGAAACGGCGCGATCTGGAGTTATTCTGACAGTTGCGGGAAGGGTCACCCCCTAGGTCATGGCCGTGACATGGAGTCACGCCCGTGACAGAGGGCGTGACTTGACCAAATCTTGAAACAGCGCGATCTGGAGTTATTCTGCCATTTGCGGGAAGGGTCACCCCCTAGGTCATGGCCGTGACATAGAGTCACGCCCGTGACCTGGGGCGTGTAGGCTGGAAATGGTGTGACGGCGTGTTCTGGCAGCTAGAAGATCGCTGGGTTGAGTCATGGCCGTGACTTGAAGTCACGCCCTTGGTCATGGCCGTGACCGAGGGCGTGTAATACTAAATTGGGCTGGCGGCATGATCTGGCAGATGTAAGATGGCTGGGTTGAGTCATGGCCGTGACTTGAAGTCACGCCCTTGGTCATGGCCGTGACCGAGGGCGTGACTGAAGAATTTTGCAGACTTGTTCCATTCTTTCCCCTGAACATGGCTGTGAGCTTGAATTTGCTATTAGCAGCCCCAGATTACCTGAAAACATAAAATAAAGCGAATTAGATATATATTAAACTAAAATTATATAAAAACTAATTAATTACTACTAAAATACTATATAAAAATAACTATAAATAATGCACTATCAAATACCCCCATACTTAAGCTTTTGCTATTCCAGAGCAAAAACTAATTTATAAGTATGAGAGGAATTTATAGGACATTTCCAAAAAGATTTACTTCTAATTATACACTTCAAATCTCATAAAACTCATGTCAAAATAAGTTAAGAAATTAAAATTCAGATTTATAAGAAATAATTAATAATTCATAAATTGAAATGAGTAGAATAAATTTTAGTTTTGAAATTCTCTAACTAAATCTTCATAAACAAAATTGCATTGAATTAAGCAAAATATTCCAAGATTAAAATTATAGAAACTTTACAATCATGAGAAACTTTTAGAAAACTACAAAATATTAACTATGCTCTCTCAATAATATCTTGGATAAACAAGTGAACTTGGCTAAATGGGGTAAAATTGGCATTGAAGAAGTTACTTTGTATATGGGAAATGATGAATTTTATCCTCTCATTTCCATCTTTTTTTTTAATTTCTTCTTCTTTTTATATCCCAAATGTATATGTTTAGGAGTGATGAATTTTATCCTCTCAACTCCATGCCATATAATCTTTTACTGATTTGGGTGCATATGTTTAGGAATGATGAATTTTATCCTCTCATTCCATGACATATGATCTTTTCAAAAATTTTTATGCCGAACAATGGGTTTAACAAAAAGGTAGGAAAAAGGCTAAACAAATTCCAAAGATACATTTTAAGAGCATAGAAAATAATTTGAGCAATCTACAAGAAACTATGAGTTCAAGGTAATATAAGTAAAATCTAGAGATATTTAACGCAATTACTACAAAATTGAATTATGATATTTTAAAGAGAGAAAGTAAAACTAAGAAATATTCTAAACAAGTCAATATAATGAAAAACTCATTAAATCAAATTCATCTAAAATTTAAATCTAACATATTTTGAAGAGAAATATATGATTTAAAAATTCATAAAAAGAAAACTCCTTAAAAAGCCTATAAAGACAACTCATAATTAATATTAATTTTGCATAAATGAAGTTTGGAGAAATTTAATAATACAAAATTTATTTTATTAGATTAATAGTTTAAATTTTTTTTTGTATTTTTCATATTTTTAAAACAAAATTGAAAAGGAAAACAAAGAAACATTTTTTTTTATGATTTTTAGCATTTTTCACAATTTTTTTTTTGAATTTTTTTTTGAATAAAAAAAACAGAAGAGAACACCCCCCCATACTTAAAGATAAACATTGTCCCCAATGTTTATAAACAAGGATGAAAAGACAAAAACATGAAAAGAAAATGCATAAAATAAAAGAAAAATTGCAAAAATATAAAGATAAGCAAGGGGTGCCTCCCAAGAGCGCTTTGTTTAACGTCTTTTAGCTAGACGTTAAGGATTAGCTAAAAGGATATTCAAATTGAAAATGCACAGGCAACTCCCTTAATTCACGCTGAGGTGAAAATGCCAAAAACTGTTGCCCGGCGACTCCTCCGCTATAATCCTGATTCTTTTGTTCTCCGTTAGCGCGAAATTGTGAATCCAAATTACCTATACATACCCTAGGTAATTTGGATTGATGGAGATGAGCGGCAAATGGATCGGTGAAGATGTTTGGTTGCAACGGCTCATCATCTACAAGAAAATTATTAGTATAAAAAGAATCAAGATTAAGCGAGTCAGAAAAATTTTCACAAGGAGGAGTTTCTTGTGAAAATACATGATTAAGCGCCGGTTGTTTATTTTTAAAAATAAACGAATTATCAGAAAAATCAATACCAAGTGGAGAAAATTCATGAGACACAATTTCTTCATGAAAAATAATTTCATGAAAAAGAGAAGACACGGGCGAAGGAGAAGAAGAAAAATTTTCATTTTCTAATTCGTCCGGTGTCTCCATGACTTTGCGAAATTCTTGGTACAATTGTTCTTCTTGATCTTGAGAATAAACATTTAAAGTGGGAGAAATAACATTCGGAAAAATTTCAAGATCAGAAGAAGAACAAATCAGTGGAAAAGGCGAGGAAAGCAAATCATAATTGAAGGAATTTCTTTCTTCGCACTGAAAACTATCCGGGTGACCTTTCCACCATGAATAATCAACATCAGAGTAAGAAGGAGATTCACTCAAAGCATTATTTAAAGAAAAATTATTTTCATCATAAAAATTATAATTTTCATTATAAAAACTATAATTTTCATTAGAAAAATTAATTTGATTTTCATTAGAAAAATGTTGAAATGAAAAATAGCATTCCTCACTAGAATGATGACCCACACAAAAAGGACAGATAATTTGGCGCATTCGTGCGACTTCCAAAAGAATGACTTTATTTTGAAGCTCGACAACTTTTGCGGCCAACTGCGATAACATCATATTTTTTGAAAAAGAAAAATAAACAACCGTTACCTAATAAAAGTGAATTTTAAAAGAAAAGGCAAAAAGAGAAATTGGGGTGGAGAAAGAGAATGATAAAAGTAATAAAATTCACGCTTTCAAAATATCAACAAAAATATTCCCCGGCAACGGCGCCAAAAACTTGATAGCTAAAATTTAGGATATAAAATTTCTCCAAATTCTACGAACTATAGGCAAGAGCACCTATCGGTCATAGCATAGGATATTTAAAACAAATAAATATCAAGTGTCGTATTCCACGGGTCTGTTGATTACTTCCACCCACGCAAATTAATATTATTTTATCGAAAGTAAAATAGAGTTTTGTAAATAATTAAAAGAAGAAAAACATTTGATCGGGAATCTTTCTTAAGTAAAATATTTCATAAATCTAGAATTCGGAAGAAATCAATTTAGACAAACTTGACCGTGGAGGTTCCCAAAATATGATAGAACCTCTCTCGAGAGAACTACCACCTAACCTTAGGTTGATCGATTAAGACCCCTCGGCCAGTCGAAACCCCTAAGCTTGCTTTATGCTGTGAGCCCCACTATTGGATTTGACTCCAATCCGGAAGATTTGCGACACCCTCTCTCGAGGAGTGCGAACAATTCTTTCTACCGATGAGCGATCTACCGTATTTAAGGATCTCTCGATACACTAAAATATGGATCAAACTTGATTATCATACCCTAGAAATATGAAACCAAAAAAATTGCAAATCAACGGTAAATCTTAGTTTTCAAAATCCAAACAATGAATAAAAGATTATGAAATATAAAAGCTTAGGAATTCATCCGATCAAATGCTACAAAATTAGCTACTCATGATTAAAGAAAAAGAACATTTTATAACTAAGAAAGAAGAATTACAATTGCTGGGAAAGTAAATCTAAAATAGGAAATAAAAGGACAAGACATAAAATAAAGTTACACTAAAAATGCAGGAAAACTATACTAGAAATGATCCAATCGAAGCATGGACTGGATCCCCATCACTTTGGCAGCAGCTGGCTTTTATAGGCAGAAAATTGGTGAGTCACGCCCTTGGTCACGCCCGTGACCAAGGGCGTGTAAGCTGCGTAATTGCGTCTTGAAAGCCCGGGAACGTTGGGGAAGAAAAACTGCCAAAATTAATCATCTCGACGGGTCACGGCCTCGGTCACCCCCGTGACCTAGGGCGTGACTTGACCGAATCTGGAAACGGCGGGAAACGGCGCGATCTGGAGTTATTCTGACAGTTGCGGGAAGGGTCACCCCCTAGGTCATGGCCGTGACATGGAGTCACGCCCGTGACAGAGGGCGTGACTTGACCAAATCTTGAAACAGCGCGATCTGGAGTTATTCTGCCATTTGCGGGAAGGGTCACCCCCTAGGTCATGGCCGTGACATAGAGTCACGCCCGTGACCTGGGGCGTGTAGGCTGGAAATGGTGTGACGGCGTGTTCTGGCAGCTAGAAGATCGCTGGGTTGAGTCATGGCCGTGACTTGAAGTCACGCCCTTGGTCATGGCCGTGACCGAGGGCGTGTAATACTAAATTGGGCTGGCGGCATGATCTGGCAGATGTAAGATGGCTGGGTTGAGTCATGGCCGTGACTTGAAGTCACGCCCTTGGTCATGGCCGTGACCGAGGGCGTGACTGAAGAATTTTGCAGACTTGTTCCATTCTTTCCCCTGAACATGGCTGTGAGCTTGAATTTGCTATTAGCAGCCCCAGATTACCTGAAAACATAAAATAAAGCGAATTAGATATATATTAAACTAAAATTATATAAAAACTAATTAATTACTACTAAAATACTATATAAAAATAACTATAAATAATGCACTATCAAATACCCCCATACTTAAGCTTTTGCTATTCCAGAGCAAAAACTAATTTATAAGTATGAGAGGAATTTATAGGACATTTCCAAAAAGATTTACTTCTAATTATGCACTTCAAATCTCATAAAACTCATGTCAAAATAAGTTAAGAAATTAAAATTCAGATTTATAAGAAATAATTAATAATTCATAAATTGAAATGAGTAGAATAAATTTTAGTTTTGAAATTCTCTAACTAAATCTTCATAAACAAAATTGCATTGAATTAAGCAAAATATTCCAAGATTAAAATTATAGAAACTTTACAATCATGAGAAACTTTTAGAAAACTACAAAATATTAACTATGCTCTCTCAATAATATCTTGGATAAACAAGTGAACTTGGCTAAATGGGGTAAAATTGGCATTGAAGAAGTTACTTTGTATATGGGAAATGATGAATTTTATCCTCTCATTTCCATCTTTTTTTTTAATTTCTTCTTCTTTTTATATCCCAAATGTATATGTTTAGGAGTGATGAATTTTATCCTCTCAACTCCATGCCATATAATCTTTTACTGATTTGGGTGCATATGTTTAGGAATGATGAATTTTATCCTCTCATTCCATGACATATGATCTTTTCAAAAATTTTTATGCCGAACAATGGGTTTAACAAAAAGGTAGGAAAAAGGCTAAACAAATTCCAAAGATACATTTTAAGAGCATAGAAAATAATTTGAGCAATCTACAAGAAACTATGAGTTCAAGGTAATATAAGTAAAATCTAGAGATATTTAACGCAATTACTACAAAATTGAATTATGATATTTTAAAGAGAGAAAGTAAAACTAAGAAATATTCTAAACAAGTCAAAATAATGAAAAACTCATTAAATCAAATTCATCTAAAATTTAAATCTAACATATTTTGAAGAGAAATATATGATTTAAAAATTCATAAAAAGAAAACTCCTTAAAAAGCCTATAAAGACAACTCATAATTAATATTAATTTTGCATAAATGAAGTTTGGAGAAATTTAATAATACAAAATTTATTTTATTAGATTAATAGTTTAAATTTTTTTTTGTATTTTTCATATTTTTAAAACAAAATTGAAAAGGAAAACAAAGAAACATTTTTTTTTATGATTTTTAGCATTTTTCACAATTTTTTTTTTGAATTTTTTTTTGAATAAAAAAAACAGAAGAGAACACCCCCCCATACTTAAAGATAAACATTGTCCCCAATGTTTATAAACAAGGATGAAAAGACAAAAACATGAAAAGAAAATGCATAAAATAAAAGAAAAATTGCAAAAATATAAAGATAAGCAAGGGGTGCCTCCCAAGAGCGCTTTGTTTAACGTCTTTTAGCTAGACGTTAAGGATTAGCTAAAAGGATATTCAAATTGAAAATGCACAGGCAACTCCCTTAATTCACGCTGAGGTGAAAATGCCAAAAACTGTTGCCCGGCGACTCCTCCGCTATAATCCTGATTCTTTTGTTCTCCGTTAGCGCGAAATTGTGAATCCAAATTACCTATACATACCCTAGGTAATTTGGATTGATGGAGATGAGCGGCAAATGGATCGGTGAAGATGTTTGGTTGCAACGGCTCATCATCTACAAGAAAATTATTAGTATAAAAAGAATCAAGATTAAGCGAGTCAGAAAAATTTTCACAAGGAGGAGTTTCTTGTGAAAATACATGATTAAGCGCCGGTTGTTTATTTTTAAAAATAAACGAATTATCAGAAAAATCAATACCAAGTGGAGAAAATTCATGAGACACAATTTCTTCATGAAAAATAATTTCATGAAAAAGAGAAGACACGGGCGAAGGAGAAGAAGAAAAATTTTCATTTTCTAATTCGTCCGGTGTCTCCATGACTTTGCGAAATTCTTGGTACAATTGTTCTTCTTGATCTTGAGAATAAACATTTAAAGTGGGAGAAATAACATTCGGAAAAATTTCAAGATCAGAAGAAGAACAAATCAGTGGAAAAGGCGAGGAAAGCAAATCATAATTGAAGGAATTTCTTTCTTCGCACTGAAAACTATCCGGGTGACCTTTCCACCATGAATAATCAACATCAGAGTAAGAAGGAGATTCACTCAAAGCATTATTTAAAGAAAAATTATTTTCATCATAAAAATTATAATTTTCATTATAAAAACTATAATTTTCATTAGAAAAATTAATTTGATTTTCATTAGAAAAATGTTGAAATGAAAAATAGCATTCCTCACTAGAATGATGACCCACACAAAAAGGACAGATAATTTGGCGCATTCGTGCGACTTCCAAAAGAATGACTTTATTTTGAAGCTCGACAACTTTTGCGGCCAACTGCGATAACATCATATTTTTTGAAAAAGAAAAATAAACAACCGTTACCTAATAAAAGTGAATTTTAAAAGAAAAGGCAAAAAGAGAAATTGGGGTGGAGAAAGAGAATGATAAAAGTAATAAAATTCACGCTTTCAAAATATCAACAAAAATATTCCCCGGCAACGGCGCCAAAAACTTGATAGCTAAAATTTAGGATATAAAATTTCTCCAAATTCTACGAACTATAGGCAAGAGCACCTATCGGTCATAGCATAGGATATTTAAAACAAATAAATATCAAGTGTCGTATTCCACGGGTCTGTTGATTACTTCCACCCACGCAAATTAATATTATTTTATCGAAAGTAAAATAGAGTTTTGTAAATAATTAAAAGAAGAAAAACATTTGATCGGGAATCTTTCTTAAGTAAAATATTTCATAAATCTAGAATTCGGAAGAAATCAATTTAGACAAACTTGACCGTGGAGGTTCCCAAAATATGATAGAACCTCTCTCGAGAGAACTACCACCTAACCTTAGGTTGATCGATTAAGACCCCTCGGCCAGTCGAAACCCCTAAGCTTGCTTTATGCTGTGAGCCCCACTATTGGATTTGACTCCAATCCGGAAGATTTGCGACACCCTCTCTCGAGGAGTGCGAACAATTCTTTCTACCGATGAGCGATCTACCGTATTTAAGGATCTCTCGATACACTAAAATATGGATCAAACTTGATTATCATACCCTAGAAATATGAAACCAAAAAAATTGCAAATCAACGGTAAATCTTAGTTTTCAAAATCCAAACAATGAATAAAAGATTATGAAATATAAAAGCTTAGGAATTCATCCGATCAAATGCTACAAAATTAGCTACTCATGATTAAAGAAAAAGAACATTTTATAACTAAGAAAGAAGAATTACAATTGCTGGGAAAGTAAATCTAAAATAGGAAATAAAAGGACAAGACATAAAATAAAGTTACACTAAAAATGCAGGAAAACTATACTAGAAATGATCCAATCGAAGCATGGACTGGATCCCCATCACTTTGGCAGCAGCTGGCTTTTATAGGCAGAAAATTGGTGAGTCACGCCCTTGGTCACGCCCGTGACCAAGGGCGTGTAAGCTGCGTAATTGCGTCTTGAAAGCCCGGGAACGTTGGGGAAGAAAAACCGCCAAAATTAATCATCTCGACGGGTCACGGCCTCGGTCACCCCCGTGACCTAGGGCGTGACTTGACCGAATCTGGAAACGGCGGGAAACGGCGCGATCTGGAGTTATTCTGGCAGTTGCGGGAAGGGTCACCCCCTAGGTCATGGCCGTGACATGGAGTCACGCCCGTGACAGAGGGCGTGACTTGACCAAATCTTGAAACAGCGCGATCTGGAGTTATTCTGCCATTTGCGGGAAGGGTCACCCCCTAGGTCATGGCCGTGACATAGAGTCACGCCCGTGACCTGGGGCGTGTAGGCTGGAAATGATGTGACGGCGTGTTCTGGCAGCTAGAAGATGGCTGGGTTGAGTCATGGCCGTGACTTGAAGTCACGCCCTTGGTCATGGCCGTGACCGAGGGCGTGTAATACTAAATTGGGCTGGCGGCATGATCTGGCAGATGTAAGATGGCTGGGTTGAGTCATGGCCGTGACTTGAAGTCACGCCCTTGGTCATGGCCGTGACCGAGGGCGTGACTGAAGAATTTTGCAGACTTGTTCCATTCTTTCCCCTGAACATGGCTGTGAGCTTGAATTTGCTATTAGCAGCCCCAGATTACCTGAAAACATAAAATAAAGCGAATTAGATATATATTAAACTAAAATTATATAAAAACTAATTAATTACTACTAAAATACTATATAAAAATAACTATAAATAATGCACTATCATCTGTCATCCTCTTTGTCTTTAGTATCTTATCGAAGAAACTTGTAAACCACAAAATTCTTTCACTCCCTAAGAATTTTCATACTTCAATGGGTATATCGTCTGGCCCAATAGTCTTTTCATTTTTCATCTTCTTCAGAGCGTCATCTATCTCTGATGCTTGAATTTTACGATAAAAAGTTATGTTTCTATACTCCTCTGATTTACTTAACTCTTCCTAGTCCAGTTCATTATTTTTTCCTTCACAGTATAGTTGATAAAATTATTCTTCTCATCGCTCCTTAATAACCACATCATCCGTCAAAACCGTATCTGATTCATCTTTTATGCATTTAACTTGACTTAAATCTCTTGTCTTTCTCTCTCTAGCTCGAGCAATTTTATATATATCACGCTCTCTATCTTTGATATCTAGTCGTTTGTAAAATCTTTCATAAGCTTGACTTCTTGCTTTACATACTGCATTTTTAGATTCTTTTTTACGACTTTATACTTTATCAAGTTTTCATCATTCCTACAAGCATATATGCACGATGTAAAATATACTGCAATAATATGTGTGATACTGAATTAATAGTGTGCTAAAATATGCGTGATATGTATGCGAGTAAAAATAAATTAACAGTGTGATGTTGTGATGTAGGCTACATCAATTATAGCTCGTCTCGACTAATCTAAGTCGTTAATAACTTTTAATTGCTCACCAATATCACATAGAGGAAACACTACCTATGGGCTAATATTAAAATCATCAAATTTATGATTCTTTTATTTATCATAAATTTCACAATGAGTGTGGCTAGGTTTGTAATTTTAAGGCTGAAAAGAAATATGCACAGCTATTATTAGTTATGCAAAAACTATCATTGTATGTGCATTAATATCATTGCAAGATTTAATTTGATTTTATAATGGAATAGAAAGAAACTTTGAATTCTGAACAAAGAATTCAGTTGGAGAAGTACGCAAGAATCTAACCCCCAAGGCAAACAATTTACACTCGAGATGATGGATTCATTATCGTGATTTAATGCTTGACAACATGATGAGAGGAGAAGCTTATTTGACGTGAAGAGTTGTCGAGTCCTTCGTAAGCATGTGACAATGGCTAATGGTTTTGACTCCTCTCGCTTCTGTTTGAAATAGAAAAGAAAGAAATACAAGATCTTGAATGAAAACAATAAGGCCCCGTTCGTTTGGATGGAATTGAAGACTTGAAATTGAAATTCGACGTCGAATTTCAATTACGTCGTTCGCTTGTTAGGTAGCTTTAATAATTGAAATTTGAGTTGAATATCATGAAATTGATTTTAGCATAAGCACAAAATCTAGTTAGACATATCGGAATTGGGTGAGTCTGGCATGCTCGATTTATCACGTTTATTGCCCGGGCGCGCGTTTATGCGCCCGGGCGCACAATTTTTCGACCAGGCGCGAGCTTTTCGCACGGAAGCGAGTTTTTCGCCCGAACGCGCGTTTTTCGCCCGAACGCGCGTTTTTCGCCCGGACGCCCAAATTTTGCCCGACCGGAAATTTTCAGCCCTAGCGCGCGTATTTCGCCCTGGCGCGCGTTTTTCGCCCGGGTGCGCATTTATGCGCCCGGGCGCACAATTTTTCGCCCGGGCGCGAGTTTTTCGCATGGACGCGAGTTTTTCGCCCGAACACGCGTTTTTCGTCCGGACGCCCAAATTTTGCCCGGGCGGAAATTTTCCGCCCTAGCGCGCGTTTTTCGCCCGGGCGCAAGTTTTGCTACCCGGGAGCGCAAGTTTTTGCCTGAGCGCGAGTTTTTCACCGGGGCGCACGTTTTTCGCCGGGGCACGCGTTTTTTCGCCCGGACGCGTGTTTTTCGCCCGGGCGCGATTTTTTCGCCCTGGCGCAATTTTTTTCCCCCGAGAGCGTTTTTTCGCCCGGGCGCGATTTTTTCGCCTGGGCACGAATTTTTCTCCTGGACGCGAATTTTTCGCCCGGGCGTGAAATTTTCTCCCAGGGGAGAGTTTTTCGCCCCGGCGCGATTTTTTCGTCAAACACGATTTGTCGTCAGGGGGCGATTTTTTTGGCCGCGCGCAATTTTTTTGCCCGGGCGCAATTTTTTCGCCCGGGCGCAATTTTTTTGGCCCTGAGCGATTTTTTTGCCCGGGCGAATTTTTTTCGCCCAACGAGATTTTTTTTGCTCGGGGGCTATTTTTCAGGAGCGATTTTTTCACCGGGGAGCGGTTTTTTGCTGGGACGCGATTTTATCACTTATGCGAGCTTTTTTCGGCCGGGCGGGTGGAAAATCGCACCCGGGAAAAAAATTTGCGCCCGGGCAAATTAATTGTGCCCGGGACACAAAATCGTGCTCGGGCGAAAAAATGAGCCCGAGCAAAAAACGCGCGCCCGGGCGAAAAAATTGCGCCCGGTCGGAAAAAATCGTTCTCGCCCGAAAAAATTGCCCCCGGGCGAAAAAATAGTCGCCATGACATACATTTGTTTATGATATATGTGATAAATATTAGTTCCTTCGTAATAATTTTTCAATTCTTAAATTGAATTTTATTTAACAAATGAATAAAAGTATTGATTAATTCCACAACATTTATTAATATTCAATTCCAATATCGAATTTCAATTCCGTCCAAACGAACGGACCCTAAGAGATTGTACAAGCGGACTGTTACTTCATTTTGGGGTTCCTCCGCAATTAATTTCAAAAAATTTCTATTTGGCACATCTAAAATGTCTTTTTTTTATAATTCCAAAAAATAATTATTCTAAAATTTTCATACCGAATTATCAAAATTTAATTATATTAATATTATGTTTTCCATTAATAATCTTACAATCTATAATTAATTATGTTCATATTAAAATTAAGTTGGACTTATCTTCAACGTTATGAATAGCGAGTTCTTTCTCTCCTGAAAAAATGTTGGTCGCGTTGAGCTTGTGACGAAATGATGAGTGACTTCTTGTGAATTGTTTGATAGTGGGAACAACCCAGCTCGTTGGGTAAAAATATACTTTCTTCTTTCTGCTTTTCCATGAGATAATACTTGCACATAAATTCAAAACATATCTTTGTTTTTGGTGATTGTTATCCGCACTACAGTTTTGGCTATCCACACTTTTTTGAATGAGTTATTACGCGCCTTTCGGAAATACGTCTTGTACATGCATTTTTAGGAAAAATGTTCAACGAGATCTACAACTTTCGTGTTGAACACTTTTCCTAAAAATACATGTACAACCAAAAATTCGCTATAGTTACGCACATATTTTAATCAGGGCGGCAATACGTCTTGTGCATGCATTTTTAGGAAAAGTGTTCAACACGAAAGTTGTACATCTCGATGAGATCTACAACTTTCGTGTTAATCATTTTTCCTAAAAATGCTTGTACAAGACGCATTTCCAAAAGGCGCGTAATAACTCATAAAAAAAGTGCGATTAGCCAAAACTGTAGTGCGGATAACAATCACCTTGTTTTTTCACATGGTAATTTTCATCGAAGTGTCCTAGTTTTTGTATGACCATTTTCATGGACTAAAAACAACATATACCACATCTTAAATATGTCTCTCATCTTTGATTAATAGATCTTCAAGTATTATAATTCAAAATATTATTGAAAGAGCAACTGCATATAAAGAGAAAAGATGAAACCAACATATACCACATCTTGTAGTGTACAATGTCGTATATGATGCTTTTGTGATGTAAGCATCATCTTCCTTATAGTATGTAATGATGTCATAGATGCTATGAAGTATTATTGGAAAAATCTCTAATGATTTGATAGACCATGTTATATAATGCACTTAAATAATTAGATTGCATATAACATATTATATATTTGTCTTAGAATGGAGCTCCAAAAAAGAGCCAACAAGTGGCTAAATTCATGAAGAATCGTCAATTGAAAGCTCAAACGTCGTCCTGGTGTTCTTTGATCAAAGACTTGAATGTCGATCAGATGCCCGAACGTCGACCAGGCATTCACTGATCGATGAACTGAACACCTATTGAGCTGAAGGTCATTTCTTCGGCGCTCGCAGACCGAAGACTTATTCATCGACCGGCTTAAGCTCTTTCACTCGTCGTTCTCTAATAGGGTTCAAAAATCTGTGATAGCTGGCCTTCTCTTCACAGTGGTCCCAAAAACCTCCTTTACACCTAGTCGAACGATGATCTATGACCGCCGTTCGCCGATTATGTGATCGCTATCGTCTTCCAAGCCCTCCTTATATCAGCGCAGACAAAATGAAGTTCATTCTTATACAAAATAATGATGTGCAATCATCGTTCTCCTATCAAGGCCCTTACGATCACCGATCGAGGCCCTTGCGATCACCGATCGAGGCCCTTGCGATCACCGATCGAGGCCCTTGCGATCACCGATCGAGGCCCTTGCGATCACCGATCGAGGCCCTTGCGATCACCGATCGAGGCCCTGCGATTACTGATCTAGGTCCTGCGATCGTTAACTAAGGCCCCGCGATCACCGACAGAGGCCCTATGATCGTCCACCGAGGCCCTGCGATCGCCCACCGAGGCCCTGTGGTCATCGACCGAGGCCCTGCGATCACCCACCGAGGCCTTGCGATCACCCGCAGATGCCCTGCAATTGTCGATCAAGTCTATGCGTGTAACATCCCATTTCATTCTAGACCCCTTGGGTTAGGGTTAAGATTGGAGTGGTGAGTAGAGTTCATGGTATGACCCTAGGTCAACCTGAACTTAGGAAAATTGCTATAAGCACCCCAAAAGTGCAAAAGTCAACCTTGCCCAAATTACCTCAAATTGAACTCACCAACTCAAACTGAGCTTGCAAATAGGCTCCTAACCCAAACAGAAACTCGAGTGACCCAAAATCCCCAACACAGGGTCACCAAGTTTGACCAATTTAACCAAATTTACCAAAGTCAAATATAAGTCAATATAACCCAATTCAACTCAATAGGGTTCAATTCATACTCATATGGTCAAATTGACCCCACCCCTAGATGTTAAACCTTTAAAGAAGTGATATGGACCCAGAAGACCCATCATGGGGTCAGCAATTGGTCCAATTTGACCAAAGTCAAACTCAGGTCAACATAAGCCAATCCTCCATCAATGAGTTCAATTGACCCCCAAAACATGAAATTGACTTCACCCCTAGTCTTAGAACATAATGGGGGACCTAATAGACCCAAAAGCCTCATCATGAGATCACCAAATTGACCAAATTGATCAAAGTCAACTTTTCCCTAATTTTGGTCAAAATCACACATATTGGCTAAATTGGCCCAAATAGGGCACCACCATGACCCAATCAACAGTGGGTGGTGTCAAGGGACTCAAGAAAACCACATTGGACCAGTCAACTCACCAATTGACTAAGTCAACCCCAAAAGTCAACATAGGTCAAAATTGGGCTAAAATGGGTATTTGAATCAATTAAGCCAAGCCATATGGGCTAAGGCCTCAATAGGAGGCCCAACCTGCAGCCCATGACCTAATTACCATGCATGCCCTCAGAAATTAGGAGGAGATGACATGCAAGAGGCTAATTTGGACTTTCCCTCAAATTCAAGAGAGGACAAAGGAGGAAATCATGGATTGGAAGCCACTTGTCCCTCCTCTCCTCTTCCTAAGCCTCACACTGAGCTCCATAAGTGATTCCCAGCCGAAATTCCAGCAGTGAGGGTGACAAATGGCAACAAGGAGGAGCATCCTATGCTTGGCCGAAATCACCTTAATGGCTGCCATGGATTAAGCCACCCTCAGCCCAAATTGACTCACCATTAGCTTCAGAAGGTGTCAAGCAACTGAAATCGAGCTTTGGATCAAGACTTTTGATGGAGAGGAGCAAAATCGGCATGGGAGAGCTTGGAGCATGGTCGGCCATGGCGATTCCGGGAAAAGTCCACCATCAAGCTCGATTGAGGCAAGTTTCCTTCCCCTCTCCACTTGTGCTAGCCTCCTAGATCTTCTAGGGTTGAGATCGAGCTCAAATGAGCTCGATTTATTCTTTCATTTTCGGAAAATGGGGAATTTTAGCCCAAGCTCAAAACCGCCGTACGGGCCGCCGCCGGGGATCCATATCCCCCACATCCACGATGGAGATGGTGGTGTTTGCCAGCCAAAGGGGTGCTCAGGTGGCCGGGAAAAAGGGACTGAAATCAGCCCAACAAACTGAATTTTTGGGCTCAGGGAAGAAGATGATGAATAGTGAATTTAATGGAATGTTATATAGTTTTTGAAAATCTGTTGCAAATGATCCCTGAACTTCAATTAAATATTTAGGCCCCTTAGGCCCAGAATCAAAAGAAGTGACCAACAGGAAAATTGTAGGCCTTGGTCTTAACTTTAAATTGGCACTGATTTTATATCAGTCAGAGCACTGTAGCTCTCTCAGTACCATTCTTGGTGGGACTGGTCTTAGAGTAGATCAGAAACTAAAATTATAATATCTCTCCAATGGTAATTCCAATGAGGCTGCAATTTGGACCATGCATGTATATCCACTAGGACTACCTTGTGTCAAAATTTTAGATTTTTAGGAGAAGATTTTTCTATAGTTTTGTCCATTATTTAATTTATCGAATTAATGTGATTTAAGGAGCTAAACACCTCATATTGACCCCAAATTTTGGTATCACACTTGTCATGTCATCAATTATCCCTGGAAAAAATTTGGGAGCAAATGGACTACTACATGTTGGGTTATTACACATGCATGTCTCTACTCAAAGGGGATAATGGTGTGCTAATAACAATTTTGGCTCTTAGGTCTTTTAGTCAAATTGAAGGTCTAAATCACCTTGCATGTCACTGAAAATTTTTACCATGCTTATTAGGGGGCTCAATAGCATGACCCCTTGAGTTTGGGATTTTTTGGAATAAAATTGTCTTGAGTTTAATATTTAAGTATATTTGATCACACTTACAAATAAATGGAGTATTAGGCTCTAATCACTTACGAAAAATCTAAATTTTTGGAGTTATCTCTTTTATGACATGACACACCAGTAGTAATTATCTTAAATTATTTTGATGAAAATTTAGGGTAGGTCCTTCACAAACCTTGGAAAAATCCTAAATAGAATTTAATTTAATTATGGTGAAAATAATTATTGCAAATTTATGATTCTTTGGATTTGGTAGTTTTATAGTGTGACACACCAGTAGTAATTATCTCAAATTATTTTGATGAAAATTTAGGGTAGGTCCTTCACAAATCTTGGAAAAACCCTAAATAGAATTTAATTTAATTATGGTGAAAATAATTGTTGCGAATTTATGATTCTCTGGATTTAGTAGTTTTATAGTGTGACACACCAGTAGTAATTGTTTCAAATTATTTTGATGAAAGTTTAGGGTGGGTCCTTCACAAACTAAGAAATATCTTCCATGGGTATTTTAATTAATTATTGAGAAATTTAATTCTGTAAAATTATGAAACTTAGGATTTGATGTTTTTAGACCATTATTGTGCTAAACTGATTTTCTCAGAATTTTGTAGCGGTCATGAAATGATACTTGATGTGTAAAACCCTATTTGCACACCTTGAATATTAAATGGAAATTATGGTTATAAATTCCCTGGAAAATTATGAAACTTAGTATTTGATGTTTTTAGACCATTATTGTGCTAAAATGATTTTCTCAGAATTTTGTAGAGGTCATGAAATGATACTTGATGTGTAAAACCCTATTTGCACACCTTGAATATTAAATGGAAATTATGGTTAGAAATTCCCTGGAAAATTATGAAACTTAAGATTTGATGTTTTTAGACCATTATTGTTGTTGAAACCAGTAACCCGGTTTCGACGTTCGCAAGGGGGATGCAGCTAACCCTTACTTGACCCGAGCAAGACCCTTGACCAGTCACTAAGAACTAGGAGAACTTGCCCTTGAAGAGCACTTGAATCTAGAAACGAACCCCTTAAGCTGCAGCGCGGAGGTCCCACCACGTACCCGGAAGATCTTAGAGCGCTTCCCCTCCCAAGCCAATGCTGAGCCTGGGCACCTTGGAGGGCACTAAGGAACACCTCACCGACCACCTTCAACGTCAAGGGGAGGGGAGGGATAGTGCTTGCTCACACGCGAGAGAGGGGGTCAGAACCAACCCTTCCCAAGGTGCCCATGGGGGTCTATTTATAGACTTTCCCAAAAATGGACTGCGAATAGCCAAAATTGGACTGCGGACAGCCAAATGAACTGAGCTCACCATGCCTGGGCGAGTGGACATCATCCACTTGCTGACCTAACAGGCTGAGCAGATGCCCAAGAGGCGGGCGAGTGGGGGATCCCCACTCTCCCCGGGAGAGTGGGGAGATCCCCCACTCGCCCAAGAGGGGGGCGAGTGGGGGGAATCCTCCACTCGCCCCGGGCGAGTGGGGAGATCCCCCACTCGCCCAGGAGGGGGGCGAGTGGGGGGAATCCCCCACTCGCCCCGGGCGAGTGGGGAGATCCCGCACTCGCCCAGGAGGGGGGCGAGTGGGGAGATCCCCCACTCGCCCCGGGCGAGTGGGGAGATCCCCCACTCGCCCAGGAGGGGGGCGAGTGGGGAGATCCCCCACTCGCCCCGGGCGAGTGGGGAGATACCCCACTCGCCCAGGAGGGGGGTGAGTGGGGAGATCCCCCACTCGCCCAGGAGGTGGGCGAGTGGGGAGATCCCCCACTCGCCCAGGAGGCGGGTCAGTGGGGGGGACTCCGCCCTCCCTCTGGCCCCGCTGACTCCTTCCGCTCTCCTGCCTCGACCGGCTCCGGTCACCTCTGAGCGGTTACTCTACTAGCCTCGGATAACCTTGCTATCTTGGCTTCATCCGGGTCGGGTCGCACCGACTCGGGAAATATGAGGGTTGTACACAATCCCCGCTCTTTGCGAGCTTGCCCCAAGCTCGGAAAGAAAGTCCAACCCACCTATTTGACGAGTGGGTGGGACCTTAGGGGAATCCACGAAAGGATCCGTCATCGGGGAACCTCTGCCAAGCTTTTCAGCTGAAATTACTTTGAGACGAAGGGAAAACCCTTCTCCTATACACACCCCTCCTTTGAGCCGAGCCTAACTGGAGGTGGAGAAAGCTCAACACCTGAGGTCGGACTATGCTCGACCAAAGGTGGAGGGAGACTCGACACCTCTAGTCGAGCTGAACTCGACCCGAGGTGGGGAACGAACCTTTCTCCACTAAACACCCCTCCGGCGAGCCGAGCTCAACAGGAGGTGGAGAAAGCTCAACACCTGAGGTCGGACTAAGCTCGACCGAAGGTGGAGGGAGACTCGACACCTCTAGTCGAGCTGAACTCGACCCGAGGTGAGGAACGAACCTTTCTCCACTAAACACCCCTCCGGTGAGCCGAGCTCAACAGGAGGTGGAGAAAGCTCAACACCTGAGGTCGGACTAAGCTCGACCGAAGGTGGAGGGAGACTCGACACCTCTAGTCGAGCTGAACTCGACCCGAGGTGGGGAACGAACCTTTCTCCACTAAACACCCCTCCGATGAGCCGAGCTCAACAGGAGGTGGAGAAAGCTCAACACCTGAGGTCGGACTAAGCTCGACCGAAAGTGGAGGGAAACTCAACACCTCTAGTCGAGCTGAACTCGACCTGAGGTGGAAGGTGGGAAGTGCACACCTACTAGGGACCTGAGCTCACCTGGAAGGGGAGGGGACTTCACACCTACCAGGGAGCCGAGTTCAGCTGGAGGGGGAGAGAACTCCACACCTACCAGGGAGCCGAGCTCACCTGGAGGGGGAGGAAACTTCACACCTACCAGGGAGCCGAGCTCACCTGGAGGGGGAGAGAACTCCACACCTACCAGGGAGTCGAGCTCACCTGGAGGGGGAGGAAACTCCACACCTACCAGGGAGTCGAGCTCACCTGGAGGGGGAGGAAACTCCACACCTACCAGGGAGTCGAGCTCACCTGGAGGGGGAGGAAACTCCACAGCTACCAGGGAGTCGAGCTCACCTGGAGGGGAGGAAACTCCACACCTATCAGGGAGCCGAGCTCACCTGGAAGGGGAGGAAACTCCACACCTACCAGGGAGCCGAGCTCACCTGGACGGGGAGGGGACTCCACACCTACCAGGGAGCCGAGCTCACCTGGAGGGGGAGGAAACTCCACACCTACCAGGGAGCCGAGCTCACCTGGAGGGGGAGAGAACTCCACACCTACCAGGGAGTCGAGCTCACCTGGAAGGGGAGGAAACTCCACACCTACCAGGGAGCCGAGCTCACCTGGAGGGGGAGAAAACTCCACACCTACCAGGGAGCCGAGCTCACCTGGACGGGGAGGGGACTCCACACCTACCAGGGAGCCGAGCTCACCTGGAGGGGGAGGAAACTCCACACCTACCAGGGAGCCGAGCTCACCTGGATGGGGAGAGAACTCCACACCTACCAGGGAGTCGAGCTCACCTGGAAGGGGAGGAAACTCCACACCTACCAGGGAGCCGAGCTCACCTAGAGGGGGAGGAAACTCCACACCTACCAGGGAGGCGAGCTCACTTGGAGGGGGAGGAAACTCCACACCTATCAGGGAGCCGAGCTCACCTGGAGGGGGAGAGAACTCCACACCTACCAGGGAGCCGAGCTCACCTGGAGGGGGAGGAAACTCCACACCTACCAGGGAGCCGAGCTCACCTGGAGGGGGAGGAAACTCCACACCTACCAGGGAGCCGAGCTCACCTGGAGAGGGAGGGAACTCCACACCTACCAGGGAGCCGAGCTCACCTGGAGGGGGAGAGAACTCCACACCTACTAGGGAGTCGAGTTCTCCTGGAGGGGGAGGAAACTCCACACCTACCAGGGAGCCGAGCTCACCTGGAGGGGGAGGAAACTCCACACCTACCAGGGAGCCGATCTCACCTGGAGGGGGAGGGAAATCAACACTTTCTCGAACTACCGGGGGCGGAGGACCAGTTCACATCCCAGGTGCTTACCTTCACTAAGGGGCGGAGGGATTCAACCATCTTATCGAACCGATCGTCCTTCTTGAAATCTCACCTTCCGCGAGTCAACCTGATGAACCTCCCATCTGTCGGCATGACTGGGCCTGGAGAATGGTCTATAGTCAGGGATCTTACCGATTGGAGGCGGAAGTACCCGTCCGCGTCCTAGGTGCTTACCTTCACCTGGAGGCAGAGGAACTCAACGCCTTCCCAACCTGACTGGAGGTGGAAGTACCCATCCACGTCCTAGGGGCTTAGCTCACCTGGATGCAGAGGAACTCAACGCCTTCCCAATTCAATTGGAGGCGGAAGTACCCATCCACGTCCTAGGGGCCCAGCTTACCTGGAGGTAGAGGAACTCAACGCCTTCCCAGTCCGACTGGAGGTGGAAGTACCCATCCACGTCCTAGGGGCTTAGCTCACCTGGATGCAGAGGAACTCAACGCCTTCCCAATCCAATTGGAGGCGGAAGTACCCATCCACGTCCTAGGGGCCTAGCCTACCTGGAGGTAGAGGAACTCAACGCCTTCCCAGTCCAGCTACCAAGTAGCGAGTCGACCCGATGAGCCTCCCATCTGCCGGCATGACTGAGCCCGGAGAATGGTCTCTAGTCGGGGATACTACCAAATGGGAGCGGAGTACCCATCCACGTCCTAGGTGCTTACCTTCACCTGGAGGCAGAGGAACTCAACACTTACCCCAAGCCACTTAGTCAAGGCGTTACCTGAAACCTCTTCATTCATCGTCGAGGAGCTACCTGCTTATTACAACGCGCCCCTCTGGGCCTACTTGGTCACATGCACCTTGACCATCTCTTTCCTCATCTCCTCCACTTTCTCTGTCTTCTTATTTCTTTCCTTTCTCCTGGTCCTTCCTGCTTCCTTGGTCAACCTGCAGGTGGGAGACTTGCCTCTGGAACCGATCTGCATAGCTTCGTGGCGTCTCCCCGTGCTTTTGTTGAATCAGGAACAGGGGCTACGCCCCCTTTCTGTTGAGACAGAGGCATCCTCCCTGCCCCCTCACTCGGGGCAGCTGGCCCCAGGAGAGCCGTTGAAGAGCGCTTGCGCTTGAAGGCCCAAGCCTTCCTCCGAGGCTGGCCCCTTCCCTTGCCAACACGCTTGCTCTATCTCCATCAAAATCGGCGAGGCGAGCACAGGTGTTGGCAATGCCGTGTGCTCGCCCTGAGGGGGGAGTGCGAATCGCAAGACTTCCCGGATTGACTTCCTGAACTCCTCGAAGTCACCTTTCTTCATGCACTCCCCGACAGGGGTGAGTCCCCCAGCTCATCGCTTCCAGCCATGAGACTTGCCCAGAGCTTTCCGAACTAGCTGCTTCCACGCTCACCGCACCATAATGTTGAAACCAGTAACCCGGTTTCGACGTTCGCAAGGGGGATGCAGCTAACCCTTACTTGACCCGAGCGAGACCCTTGACCAGTCACTAAGAACTAGGAGAACTTGCCCTTGAAGAGCACTTGAATCTAGAAACGAACCCCTTAAGCTGCAGCGCGGAGGTCCCACCACGTACCCGGAAGATCTTAGAGCGCTTCCCCTCCCAAGCCAATGCTGAGCCTGGGCACCTTGGAGGGCACTAAGGAACACCTCACCGACCACCTTCAACGTCAAGGGGAGGGGAGGGATAGTGCTTGCTCACACGCGAGAGAGGGGGTCAGAACCAACCCTTCCCAAGGTGCCCATGGGGGTCTATTTATAGACTTTCCCAAAAATGGACTGCGAATAGCCAAAATTGGACTGCGAACAGCCAAATGAACTGAGCTCACCATGCCTGGGCGAGTGGACATCATCCACTTGCTGACCTAACAGGCTGAGCAGATGCCCAAGAGGCGGGCGAGTGGGGGATCCCCACTCGCCCTGGGAGAGTGGGGAGATCCCCCACTCGCCCAAGAGGGGGGCGAGTGGGGGGAATCCTCCACTCGCCCCGGGTGAGTGGGGAGATCCCCCACTCGCCCAGGAGGGGGGCGAGTGGGGGGAATCCCCCACTCGCCCCGAGCGAGTGGGGAGATCCCCCACTCGCCCAGGAGGGGGGCGAGTGGGGAGATCCCCCACTCGCCCCGGGCGAGTGGGGAGATCCCCCACTCGCCCAGGAGGTGGGCGAGTGGGGAGATCCCCCACTCGCCCAGGAGGCGGGTCAGTGGGGGGGACTCCGCCCTCCCTCTGGCCCCGCTGACTCCTTCCGCTCTCCTGCCTCGACCGGCTCCGGTCACCTCTGAGCGGTTACTCTACTAGCCTCGGATAACCTTGCTATCTTGGCTTCATCCGGGTCGGGTCGCACCGACTCGGGAAATATGAGGGTTGTACAATTGTGATATATCGATTTTCTCAGAATTTGTAGAGGTCATGAAATGATACTTGATGTGTAAAACCCTATTTGCACACCTTGAATATTAAATGGAAATTATGGTTATAAATTCCCTGGAAAATTATGGAACTTAGGATGAGATGTTTTTATATCAGTATGATGCTATAGTAATTTTATTAGAAAGCTTTAGCTTACTCTTAGAGTACTTCCTTTACAATTTAGATTATGACAATAGGGTGATTGAAATTAATTAGAAGTCAAATTTAATGAGAATGTGTCAAAACTCTGGTCAACCCCTAACTTACTCCTCATGAACCTATGGTAAAAATTTGGAACTCATTTGGACATGATAGGGTCAAGGTTGCATCTTAGGAGTCAAACTTAGTTCAACCCCACCTTGGTCTGCGAATAATAGAAACTGAAAACATAGATTTGGACCCCTCCCTTATGGTCACCACCCCTAGAGTTATTAACATTAAGAGATTTGTATATGCCTAGTTAGGTTGGAGGATTAATCACCAAAAGCAGTCATCGGAAGTAAAGACGTGGGTGCGTTTAGTAAAACTACTAATTCAGGAATTTGACATGGACCTATTAGGGAAGGTGAAGAATGACTTAGCAGGAAGTGCAAGTTATGATTGAGAGATAACACAAAGAAATAGTCGGTCACTAAGAATGACATGGTTCAGTGTTCAATAGAACACCGACACTTGTCTGCCCGAGTCAAATGGTAATCTACCCTAGGTTTTTAGAGCAATTGGAGAGCAAATGGGCATACAAGAATGGGTATCCACTAATAAAAATAAATATCCTAGAAAGGGGGATTTGGGTTTTAGTCACCATCATATTCCCTAGTACCACCGCGAGCCCTTCACCGGGTAGTCCACGGGAAGTCCAGGATCCACCCCAAGCTTCTAAAATCAACTAACAATAGACAAGAGTAGTTAAGTAGGAGTGTGAACTTTTCCGTAGATCTAGGAGTGAGCAGGAATCGTACAACTTAAAGTTACAGCCAACAACCAGAAGCACATGAAGCAAAACAATCTTTATTGATAACAACAGAAATCTTCATTACAGAGTGAGGTATACATGGTGAGACATGATTTCGCCAGTACACAAAACTAAAAAGAAAAGTACATTGCTGAAGAAAGATAACTAGCAGTCTGAACACAGAAGCCGCCTAACCGCGCGGCCTGGGTGTTCGCGCGACTAGAAAAGGAGACCGCGCGAACAGACTGCCGGCAACTTGAACAACACCACTGAAGCTCTGCGACCTCCCGAACTCCACTGATTCTCCCGAACTCCAGCAACCCACACTGCAAGCCGCAAGACCGCCCGGACACTTTAGAAGAAGAGGTCACCGCTGCTGTCCGCACAATCCGCAGAAGCTGCACAAGGAAAGTTCAATCAGCAAACCGGGCGGTCACTAAAAATGAGACCGCAAGTTCTAGGCGCGAGTTCAGCTTACACTTGGTGTGATTGATATTGCTGCTACAGTGACGCCTATTTATAGGCGTGGGACCATATCCAGTCACCACCCTATGAGATAGAGTCACGGCTCTGACCGTGCGACCAAGTTCGGTCAACCCGCGCAGTCAGCAGATGATCGCTCTGCGCTTAGTGAGCTCGCCGACTTCAATCCTGACCAGGAGATCGCCACTCCTCCAAGAAGCCGCGCGATCATGACATCCCGCACAGTCATGACGCCCACCACCAGTGTTCGCATATACGAGACCTCCTCCAGAGACCGCGAACACAGCCAAGTCGACTAGGGCAACAACCCACCAAGTCGACCAACACCGGTGTCCGCATACATCAGTAGACCGCTAAGGGACCAGCTTATGAGAACATAAAGGGGAGATCGCGCGACTAAGAAAACCTGAAAGTGCACAGTTAACCTCACTAGAATTCTCTAGAGGGGGGGGGGGTGAATAGAGATTTAAAAATATTTTGTGCAAAGTTAACAAATATATATATATGTGTGTAATATTCACAGATTTAAGCTTCCCACACACCAACAAGAATTAAGCAAATAAAGAAAGAAATAGCAAAAAGAGAATCACAACACAACACAAAGAAATATAATGGTTTCACAAACTTTGGGTAGTCCACTCTTCTACCCCCTTGGTAGGAATTCATTATCTTGCACTGAGTCTTTTGATAAGGAGACTCTTAGAACCAGACTGAGTCTTTTGATAAGGAGACTCTTAGAACCAGCCTGAGTCTTTTGATAAGGAGACTCTTAGAACCACTACAACTGAATTTTTTGAAGAGAGATTCTTAAAACTCTTTTACACAATTTGAAAATGGAATAAGAATAAGAAGAAGAAGTAGAAGATGTGAGAATTTGAAAATAACAGAAATTTTATTTCCAAAAAACTAAGTATTACAAGTGTATTGCGTCCTTTATATAGACTAGGAGGGAAACAGTACAATACAAATATACGATGTGGGATTAAATACAAATGCAAATACATAAGAAAGCTGGGCGGTCTGGGCGATCATGAATATTGAGACCGCAGCGACCTCTGCGATCTGGAGTGAGATCGGGCGGTCACACGATAGGAGGAAGGTCGTGTGACAGAGGAGACCGTCTGGTGGTTAGACCACTGTGGCGAACACTCCCCCATAAGGGATAGATCGGGAGGATCAGACCGCTTCTCTCCATAAGAAGCGATCTGGTATATCCGAGATGAACCGTCAGTCTTGTACTTGGAGACCGCTGAGACCGCTGGCTCTAGACCCCTTAGAGAGGCGGAATGATGCTGACCTTCACAAGACGCGACCTCGCATACTTGGAGGAGAAGTCGCGGTCTGATTCTGGGAGACCGCGCAGACCGCTGACTTGTAACCGCGCAGCTTCAACTTATCTTTATCTGGCGCGATCTGGTACATCAGAGGGGAAGCCGCGGTATGATTACTGGAGACCGCACAGACCGCTGGCTTCAGATCGCGGGGCTTCAAACCTTCGAGACCGCTTGGCTCTAACACTCCCCCGCAAGCTGGAGCATATATATCAATCATGCCTAGCTTGTTACACACATCGGAGAAGGACGAAGATATAGGTTTGGTGAAGATATCAGCCAGCTCTTTATCCGAAGTTACGAAGGGAGTGCAGATTTTTTTATTCAAGATTTCTTCCCTGATAAAATGACAGTCCACTTCAATGTGTTTGGTTCTTTCATGAAAGAATGGATTCTGAGATATATAGATTGCAGCTTTGTTGTCACAGAACATTGGTAATGGATGATTGTAAACTTCTCCTAAGTCAAGAAGGAGAGTTCGTAACCACTTCAACTCGCATGTAGTTTGGGCCATGCTCCTGTACTCGGCCTCAACACTTGATCTGGAAACTACTGCTTGTTTCTTGCTCTTCCAACTCACCAGATTTCCTCCAACGAAGGTACAGAACCCATATGTGGATTTCCTGTCCCCTTTATCATCAGCGTAGCTAGCATCTGAGTAGGCTTCTATCTTGAGATGATTGTTCCTTTGGAACAGAAGTCCCTTCCCTGGAGATCCCTTAACGTATTCTAATATTTTTAAAGCAGCTTGAAGATGACATTCCTTCGGAGCTTGAATGAATTGGCTGACCTTCCCAACCGCATAGTAGATATCAGGTCTTGTTACAGATAGGTAGATGAGCTTACCAACAAGACGACGATATCTGGTGCTATCAAGTAGAGGAGGAGAGTTGTCAGTCCAGAGTTTGTCGTCTCCACTTGCCATTGGATACTTAGCGGGTTTAGAACCCAGAAGACCTGTTTCTTTTAGAAGATCAATAGCATACTTCCGTTGTGAGAGAACAATTGAGCTATGCTTCCTTGAGATCTCAATGCCCAGAAAGTACTTGGGAGTCCCCATATCTTTGGTTACAAAGTGTTGGAGAAGATGTTTCTTTGTAAGGGAGACACCTTCAGCGTCATTACCTGTGAGAAGGATGTCATCAACGTATACAGCCAGAACAACCATTCCATGAGATGTCTTGCGAATGAAGAGAGAGTGATCCGCAGAACTTCGGACAAATCCAATGATCTTGATAACTTCGTTAAATTTTTCGAACCAGGCGTGAGGACTTTGCTTAAGACCATAGATAGCCTTCTTAAGCTTACATACACGAGTCTCCCACGGAGCAACATACCCTGGAGGTTGCTCCATGAAAACAACCTCTTGAAGGTCACCATAGAGAAAAGCATTCTTGACATCCAGCTGAGAGAGTTGCCAACCTTTGTTGACGGCCACAGAGAAGAGGACCCTGATGGTTGTAAGACGAGCGACAGGGGAGAAGGTGTCAAAGAATTCTACTCCATATGTCTGAGTAAAACCTTTGGCAACTAAGCGAGCTTTGTAGCGGTCAACAGAGCCATCAACACGATATTTTATCACAAAGACCCATCTACACGCAACAACATCTATCCCAATAGGTGGAGGAACAAGAGTCCAAGTGCCACGGTCCTGAAGGGTGGAGATTTCATCATCCATGGCAGCCTTCCACTGTGGGATGGCAAGAGCCTCCTGATAACTGGTTGGGGTGGCAGTATCTGTAATAGCAATAGCAAATGCCCTAGCAGAGGGGGTAAGTTGAGCATAAGTTACAACATTGTGAATAGAATGTTGCGTACATGAGCGGACTCCCTTGCGAAGAGCAATAGGAAGGTCTTCAGTGGTGACTGTATCTGCAGGAGAGTCATCATCGGAAGAAGATAGTGCTGGCCCAAGAGTTGGGAGAGAAGGCCCCGGAGTAGGAGGACAGGTGGAAGGAGATGCTAGAGGCGGTGGAGGGGAAGGAAGAGGTGGTGGAGTTGGGAGAGTAGGTGGTGGTGGTGGAGAGTAAATCAGAGGTGTCGTCGGACTAGGCGCAGGAGGCAGCGAGGTGGAAGAGGTAGAAAAGTATGGAACATTTTCAAAGAATGTGACATCAGCGGAAACATATTGTTTGCGAAGAATGAGGTCATAGCACCTGTACCCTTTCTGAGTTGGTGAATAACCAACAAAGATGCATTTAACTGCACGAGGAGAGAGTTTGTCCCGACCTGGGGAAGGAGTGTGGACAAACGCAGTACAACCGAACACCTTGAGAGGTAAGGAGAAGGGTTGTGAGGTGGGATATAGTATAGAGAAGGGGGTGGAGCCTTGAAGAAGGGTGGAGGGAATGCGGTTAATGAGATAGCAGGAGATGAGGATGGCATGACCCCAATAGGTTTTGGGAATATTCATCTGAAAGAGTAAGGTGCGAGCCATGTCGAGGAGGTGACGATTCTTACGTCTGCTATCCCATTTTGTTGAGAGGTATAAGGACAACTAGTCTGATGTATAAGACCACGATTCATGCAAAACTCAGAAAATTGATGAGAAACATATTCCTTAGCATTATCAGTGCGAATAGTCTTGATAGATACTCCAAACTAAGTGAAAATTTCATTATAAAAGGTGTTGAAAACAGAAAAAACTTCTGAGCATTCTTTTAACAGATACACCCAAGTACATCGAGAAAAGTCATCAATAAAAGTAATAAAATACAAACTGCCCCCACCTACAGTCTTGGTAGGAGAGGGACCCCAGATGTCCGAGTGGATGAGATCAAAAAGATGAGTCGAGCTACGTCCAGGTTTGGCAGGGTAGGAATCCCGATGGTGCTTTCCTATTTGACAAGCTTCACAGTTGAGAGGAGAAGTATCTTTGGCGAGGTGAGGTAGAAGTTGATACAGCAGCCGAGGTAGAGGGTGACCAAGACGGAGGCGCCATTGATGGAGAGAATTCGAGACGGTAGAGGCAGAGTGAGCAGCAAGAACATCAAGGAAGTAGAGGCCTCCACTCTCAGTCCCAGTAGCAACTGTCTCCTTCGTATGAAGATCCTGAAAATAACAGTTAGTCGGAGTAAACATAATAGAGCATTGTAATTGTTGAGAGAGAGCCTTGACTGATAGTAAGTTGCACGGAAAAGTAGGCACATAAAGAGTGTTCTGAAGAGAGATAGTCGGAGTGACTTGAACTATTCCAGTCCCACACACATGTGAGGGAGAACCATCAGCGGTGAGAACCGGAGGTAAATTCTTGTGCTCTAGTAATTGGGAGAAAAGGTGAGGGTTCCCTGTCATATGATTTGTTGCGCCAGAATCAATAAGCCATTTACCTTCAGTAACCACGTGCACGCTACCTGAGGAGGTAGCAACAGAAGCAGATGGTGATCTAATATCCGGGTGAGAGGCAGCAGCCAGAGGGCGAAGGTGAGGATGCTTGAGATAGCAACGATCAATTGGGTGACCCCTCCGACCACAATGAGAGCAGATGTGTCGCGGAGGTCCACGACCACCAAGAGATCCACCACGTCCACCATGGTGACCACGTTTAGCCTGGTGAGCAAAGCTCTCTGGAGGAGGAGGGGAAGACAACAAGGGTCGTTGGAGAAGGGAGGTAACAACAGAGACCCGAGCAGCGGTGCAATCAAGAGTCGGAGACTCAGCTTCTCCAAGGATTTGTTGTCGTATCATATCATAAGACTCCGGAAGACGGAGAAGGTAACATACAACCAGGAGCTTTTGGAAGTGTTTATGTTGTTCGGTAAGATCAACAGAGAAGGGGCGATGCTTAAGGAGTTCAGCCCCAAGGGCCTGAACTGCTTGATATGCTGTGGTGGGATCCATGGTTGGTCGGGCAAAGAGATCAGCATACAAGGTGTAAATGCGGGAGGTTTTGGCGCCTTTGGAGTAAAGGGCCGCAAGATGCTTCCACGCTGCCTTGACTCTCTCATCATGACGAATGATAGGAAGACACTCATCAAAGAGACTGTTAGCAAGCCAGGTGCGGACAAGAGCATCGCTAGCATCCCAATCATCAAAGGTAGCAGATCCTGTGGGAGGAGGATCATCGGTGAGATGGTGGCGTTTGCGTTGAGAGCGTAAGAGAAAGGTGAAGGAGGCACTCCAATCAGGATAGTTAGTTCCAGTGAGCTTTGACGTGGTGCCAAGGTTGCCCGAGGAAGAGGTAGAAATAGCCACAGGAGTGGGCGGCGGGGGGGGGGGGGGGGTAGCATTCACAGAAGGGGTACCCATGATCGCGCGGGCTCGCGGATATAAGGGAGACCGCTCGGTCTCGAGAATAAGAGAGATCGCGCGAACAAGAAGAGGAAGAGAGGAGATCACACAGAAGGTGCGGTCAGAAGAAAATGAGACCGGTCGAATAGATCGATCCCTCTGATACCATGTGAGAATTTGAAAATAACAGAAATTTTATTTCCAAAAAACTAAGTATTACAAGTGTATTGCCTCCTTTATATAGACTAGGAGAGAAATAGTAAAATACAAATATACGATGTGGGACTAAATACAAATACAAATACACAAGAGAGCTGGGCGGTCTGGACGATCATGAATATTGAGACCGCAGCGACCTCTGCGATCTGGAGTGAGATCGGGCGGTCACATGACAGGAGGAAGGTCGTGTGACAGAGGAGACCGTCTGGTGGTTAGACCGCTGTGGCGAACACTCCCCCATAAGGGAGAGATCAGGAGGATCAGACCGCTTCTCTCCATAAGAATCGATCTGGTATATCCGAGATGAACCATCAGTCTTGTACTTGGAGACCGCTGAGACCGCTGGCTCTAGACCGCTTGGAGAGGCGGAATGATGCTGACCTTCACAAGACGCGACCTCGCATACTTGAGGAGAAGTCGCGGTCTGATTCTGGGAGACCGCGCAGACCGCTGACTTGTAACCACACAGCTTCAACTTATCTTTATCTGGCGCGATCTGGTACATCAGAGGGGAAGCTGTGGTCTGATTACTGGAGACCGCACAGACCGCTGGCTTCAGATCGCGGGGCTTCAAACCTTCGAGACCGCTTGGCTCTAACAGAAGAAAAACAATTGAAGCAAGAAAGAATCTTCTTCCTAGCAAGAAGATTAGAAGCACAAGTATAGTGAATGAAATCTCTCTCCTATAGTGAGAAGGAGATTGAAAGCCATTTTCTCTTTCAGTGAGAGCTTTCAGAAATGGCAGCAGTATGGCTTCAGAAGGAGGAGAAGAAGAAGGCTTTTTCTTTGCTGCAGCACTCTTTCACTTTTCTCAGCTTTTTCACTTTTCACTTGAGAGCTTTTCCTCTTTTTCAGAAATGGAGTGGATCACTTCCTATCATTCTTTGCCGACCTCCTTCTGTATTTATAGCTCTGTTTATTCAAAAATATTGCTATAGGAGAATAATCAATTAGCAGTCAGAGAAATAGTAAGAGAGAAAAGTTTCCATAATCATTATATCTGTAGAAGGAAAGAGATCATTCTATTTTCAAATAATGTCAATAATAATCTTAATCAAATTAGCCAAGAATCATTTAGAAGGAAACTAATTCAGAACGGCTAGAAAAGAATAATATAATTCCATAAAATTCAGATCTACAGAAAGAAGGAAAGAGATCTGGCGAGTTTTTGAATCTGTCACAGAAATCGACGTGCGTCGATTACTATTCGACGTAAGCGTCGATTTCAGCCTGGCTAGACGGCGAGAAGAAAATATGGAAGGAGCGTCGACTGAGGTGCGTCGACTTTACTGGGTGCGTCGACTAGAAATCAGAGTTACGCCGACTTGGTTATGTCGAATTCTGTTTAGAGTTACTTCGACTCATTCTGAGAGGTACGTCGACTACACTTCGATGTTGCGTCGATTACTATTCGACGCATATTTACTTAAACTAATTTTTCACTCTGAGAATACATATTCTACTCATTTCTAGGGGTTAAGATAAATCATTTCCCCAACAAAACCTTAGTCGGCGGGCACCACCAAGAACCCGGACAGTCACCAAACCAGACTGCTGGATACTAGAACATCAACCCTGTGCGGTCAACGACTTCACACGCACAGTACAGAACAACAGCTCGCCACACAGTCTCACAAACCAGACCGCGTGGCCTCACCTCGACAGCCTTGGACAGAGAGAACGGCGGTCGGACCGAATAACCTGCGGCTAGAACGAATAGGTCAGACCGCAGAGGAGACCGCAAGATCGCGCGGTTAGACCAGACCGCGCGGTCTCCTCCCAGACCGCCAACTTCACACTTCAACATTTTCAACACTCCCCCTTGAAGTGGGAAGTTGAAAACAGCCCAAGTAAACTCCTCAGCCGAGTGAACGGCCCCTTCGCCAGCGCCTTTGTGAATATGTCAACAACGTTGTCCATACTCCGAACATGCTCGACCGAAAGAGACCCCTCCAGTACCTTCTTATGAATGAAATGATGCTCGATCTCAATATGTTTGGTTCTCGCGTGACACACTGGATTAGTAACCAGTTTGAGAGCACTCTCATTGTCGTCGCGGAGCAGAGTCGGACCCCGAATCTCCTTATGGACATCTCCCACCAACCTCCTAAGCCAGATGGCTTCTTGAGCTGCCAAGGCCGAAGCCTTGTATTCCGCTTCTGTGGTAGAGACAGACTAGGAATCCTGCTTCTTGCTGCACCATGATATAGCCGTAGGGCCCGCCATGAAGACGAATCCAGACGTTGACTTCCGATCATCCGAATCTCCCCCGTAATCAGCATCCATGTACTCATGCACCTCGAAGCCCGCATCCCTTCTGTATAGGAGACCCATATCCGAAGTCGCCTTGACATATTTCAAAATATTCTTGGCCGCTAGTAGATGAGGCATCCGTGGTTCCGCCATATAACGACTCACCCTGCCAACTGCATATGCAATATCCGGCCTAGTGATCGTCAGATAAATCAAGCTCCCAACCAGAGCTCGGAACACAATCGGATCTTCCAGAATCCTACCCTCATCCTTCCGAAGTTTCATGGCCTTCTCTAGAGGTGTAGAAAAGCATTTCCCTTCCTTCATGCCGAATCGCTCCATGATTCTCTCTGCATATTCAGCCTCGGACACCAACACTCCACTTTCCTTCTTCTGCACTTCGAGTCCAAGGAAGTGGTGAAGTTCACCCAAGTCCTTCATCTCAAATCTGATAGATAGCTCATCCCGAAGCTTTGCTACCTCCTCCTTCGAATTCCCTGTCATGATCATATCGTCGACGTAAAGCAGTACGATGACTTGAAGCTCCCCGTTCTTCTTGAAAAACAAGCTTGAGTCAGAGTCTGAAGCACCGAATCCACAAAATAAGAGATATTCTGCAATCTTCCCGTACCACGCCCTCGACGCTTGATTCAACCCATACAGGGCCTTCTTCAGCTTACAGACATAGTCTGGAAAATCTTCAGATATGAAGCCTGGCGGATGGACCATGAGTATATCCTTGTCAATCTCGTCGTACAAGAAAGCATTCTTTACGTCGAATTGCCAAATCTCCCACCCATAAAATGCCGCCAAGGTAATAATGAACCGAACTGAAGTCATCTTCGCCACCGGACTAAATATCTCTTCATAACCTTCACTGTATTGCTGCGAGAATCCACGAGCCACAAGGCGAGCCTTGTATCGCTCGATACTGCCGTCTGCCTTCTTCTTGAGCTTATAGACCCATTTGCATGTCACAGGGGTGATACCCTTGGGCCTGGGCACCAAAGAACAGGTCTCATTCTTCTCAAGAGCTGTCATCTCTTCTTCCATAGCTGAATCCCACTGTTTCACGCCTTTGGCCTTTTCAAAGCTCACTGGTTCTCGCTCATCCAGGGGACCAACGAAGAAACACGAGACAAAGCTCACCATGTTTCCTCTTGTATAGCGATCAAGGGCAATGATCGTTCGCTTCGATCTCCTCAACACCTTCCCCTGACTCGCATTATCCTCAGATGCTTCTTCCCTAGCTCCCCTTCCAGACGTACTAGGAGCATCGCCCCCCCTGCTTCCTGATCCGGAAGCCTCCGTCTCAGAACTAGAGATGGATAGACCACCTGGTGACAAAGGCAACTCCACCTGAAGATTTTCCACAGCTCTCTCCGGCTCCTCCACCCTGCTTTCTGGTAACTCAACACCAGAACTTCCCTTGTACAACGTCACCTCGTCAAACACGACGTCGCGAGATACAACAAATCTTCGCGTCTCCGGGTCCATGCACTTCCAGCCCTTCTTCCGATCATCATATCCCACAAAGACTAGCTTCCTTGATTTTGCATCTAGCTTCGTCCGAAGCGCATCTGGAACGTGCACATAGCAGGTGGAACCAAACACCCGAAGATGCGCCACGCTTGGCTTTTCCTTGAACATCATCTCAGGCGGGGTCAACATATTGATGGGACTGAGAGGCATAATCCTATTGATGACGTAGGCGGCACAAGATATTCCCTCAGCCCAGAAGGACCTTGGGATACTCTTGGCATGCAGCCAACACTTGCAGGTCTCCGTCAGATGACAGATCATTTGCTCTACAACTCCGTTTTGTTGTGGAGTATGCACACAAGTAAGCTCCCTCCGGATGACCGCCTTCCTGCAAAAACTAGAGAACTAATCAGAGGTGAACTCCCCCCCCCCCCCCCGTAATCAGTTCTCAGCTTCTTTATCTGCAGGCCTAGCCGACCCTCCACTAGCTCCTTGAACTCCACAAACTTGGCAAATGCCTCCGCCTTCTCCTTCAGGAAATAAACCCAGACATATCTGGTGTAATCGTCGATCAACACCAGCATATACCTGCTGCCTCCGAGGCTTGGGGTAGCAGTCGGTCCCATCAAGTCACCATGAATACACTCCAACATCACACTACTCCTTGTCTGCGACTTATCAAACGACAGTCGATGAGACTTGCCGAACTGACATCCCGCGCAAACATGACCGTCACCGTAGGAAGATAGACTAGGCAGGCCCTTGACTAGACCTTTCATCGTCATAGCCTTTAGCTTATCCATCCCTACATGCCCCAACCTCTCGTGCCATATAACGACACTATCATTTGTCCTCATCTAGTCAACATAAGAACTTGTTGATAAAACAAACAAGTCTTTTGCCCTTCTCCCGACATGAACGACATCTTCCTTTACCGCCTCAACGTTTCGTAGAAACCTTACTTCTGTTGGACCGAACAGAACGTGATACCCATCGTCTACAGTGTTGGTCACGAAGAAGAGGTTTTTACTCATTCCGGGCACATGATAGACACTCTTCAACGTTAGTGGCCCCCTATCACTGCCCAAGGAAACAACCCTCACCTTCTCGATAGTATGCACAGTATCATCAGCAGTTATGATATCATCATTACCCGAGTAAGGCTGCGCTGAAGAAAGCTTCGACTCCTCCCCGGTGAGGTGATGACCACACCCCGAGTCCACGATCCAGTCCTCCTGATAGTTGATAGGAGCCGCAGATCCGTCAGAAGCCGAGAAGGCTTCTCCCCATCCTCCATCATTTGGCCTGGCCTCAGTTTCCTCCTTCCCTATAGCAGCATGCCTTGACTGAAGATTCACCCGACAGTCCTTCCTGATGTGACCAAGCTTTCCTCCCCTAAAGCATTTGGGTCCTTCTCCCTTCTTCTTCCCTTCAGCCTTGGGAGCATAGCCCCTCTCCTGCTGTCCAGAAGTTGAAGGACCGTTGCCTCCAGCGGTCTTCTTCTTCTTATCCCATTTCTTCTTCTTCCCTGTGAAGAGCACCTCGCCTTCTCCCCCAGACACTGACACCCCCGCCATCTGCCTTGCCAGGCTCTCCTGCGTCACAAGCAGATTCTCCAGCTCCAGCAGAGACGGCTGATTTGCCCAACCCTGCACCGACGTCACAAAGGCCACATACTCCTTCCGCAAGCCGTGGATGATGTGTCTCTTCAGCTTCGCCTCAGAAATTGGCTCATCTGGATCCAGTGCTGAAATCTCAGCGCACAGGTTCTTCATCTTCAGGAAGAACATAGAGATAGACAGATCTCCCTAAGCCGACCTAGCCAGCTCATTTTCTAGGAACTGTAGCCTCGCTACATTCTTCTTGTTAAACAACCCGTCCAGGGCTCTCCAGATCTCGGCAGCTGATCCATATCCTAAGATGTGATCGAATAGGTCGGGTGATATTGCCCTTTTTAGAGTGAACTCTGCTTTCGCATTAATCCTCCTCCAATTCCTCACCTCATGACCATTATCCCCAACTAGGACAACTTCCTGCGTACTATCTCCTCCAACAACCTCCCAGAGGTCCTCGCCCAGAAGATAACTCTGCATGCACGACTTCACTTCTTGAAGTTAGTCGACGTGAGCATCTCAATTCCAAGAACTCTTGCAAAACCTGCTTCCATGGCTCTACCACTGGTTCATTCTTCACAAAGGCGATGGCAACTTTGAGTTGTTCACTGCTCTATCCACTCCAACCTACCTCTGATACCAAGTGAAATTTTCCGTAGATCTAGGAGTGAACAGGAATCGTACAACTTAAAGTTACATCCAACAACCAGAAGCACATGAAGCAAAGCAATCTTTATTGATAACAGCAGAATTCTTCATTATAGAGCGAGGAACACATGGCGAGACATGATTTCGCCAGTACACAAAACCAAAAAGAAAAGTACAATGCTGAAGAAAGATAACTAGCGGTCTGAACACAGAAGCTGCCTAACCGCGCGGTCTGGGTGTTCGCGCGACTAGAAAAAGAGACCGCGCGAACAGACTGCCGGCAACTTGAACAACACCACTGAAGCTCCGCGACCTCCCGAACTCCACTGATTCTCCCGAACTCCAGCAACCCACACTGCAAGCCGCAAGACCGCCCGGACACTTTAGAAGAAGAGGTGATTGCTGCTGTCCGCACAATCCGCAGAAGCTGCACAAGGAAAGTTCAATCAACAAACCAGGCAGTCACTAAAAACGAGACCGCAAGTTCTAGGCGCGAGTTCAGTTTACACTTGGTGTGATTGATATTGCTGCTATAGTGACGCCTATTTATAGGCGTAGGACCAGATCCAGTCACCACCTTATGAGATAGAGTCACGCCTCTGACCGCGCGACCAAGACCGGTCAACCCGCGCGGTCAGCAGAAGATCGCTCTGCGCTTAGTGAGCTCGCCGACTTCAATCCTGACCAGGAGATCGCCACTCCTCTAAGAAGCCGCGCGATCATGACAACCCGCACAGTCATGACGCCCACCATCAGTGTTCGTATATACGAGACCTCCTCCAGAGACCGCGAACACAACCAAGTCGACTAGGGCAACAACCCACCAAGTCGACCAACACCAGTGTCCGTATACATCAGTAGACCGCCAAGGGACCAGCTTATGCGAACACAAAGGGGAGATCGCGCGACTAAGAAAACCTTAGTCGGCGCGCACCACCAAGAACCCGAACAGTCACCAGACCGGACTGCCGGATACCAGAACATCAACCCTGTGCAGTCAATGGCTTAACCCGCACAGTACAGAACAACAGCTCGCCACGCGGTCTCACAAACCAGACCGTGTGGCCTCACCTCGACAGCCTTAGACAGAGAGAACGGCGGTCGGACCGAATAACCTGCGGCTAGACCGAATAGGTCAGACTGCAGAGGAGACCGCAAGATCACGCGGTTAGACCAGACCGCGCGGTCTCCTCCCAGACCGCCAATTTCACAGTTCAACATTTTCAACACTCCCCCTTGAAGTGGGAAGTTGAAAACAGCCCAAGTAAACTCCTCAGCCGAGTGAATGGCCACTTCGCCAGCGCCATTGTGAATATGTCAGCAACGTTGTCCATACTTTCGTAGATCTAGGAGTGAGCAGGAATAGTACAACTTAAAGTTACAGTCAACAACCAGAATCACATGAAGCAAAGCACTCTTTATTGATAACAACAGAAATCTTCATTACAGAGCGAGGTATACATGGCGAGACATGATTTTGCCAGTCACAAAACTAAAAAGAAAAGTACAATGCTGAAGAAAGATAACTGGCGGTCTGAACATAGAAGCCACCTAACCGCGCGGCCTGGGTGTTCGCGCGACTAGAAAAGGAGACCGCGCGAACAGACTGCCGGCAACTTGAACAACACCACTGAAGCCCTGCGACCTCCCGAACTCCACTGATTCTCCCGAACTCCAGCAACCCACACTGCAAGCCGCAAGACCGCCCGGACACTTTAGAATAAGAGGTGACCGCTGCTGTCCGCACAATCCGCAGAAGCTGCACAAGGAAAGTTCAATCAGCAAACCGGGCGGTCACTACAAACGAGACCGTAAGTTCTAGGCGCGAGTTCAGCTTATACTTGGTGCGATTGATATTGCTGCTACAGTGACACCTATTTATAGGCATGGGACCAGATCCAGTCACCACCCTATGAGATAGAGTCACCGCTCTGACCGTACGACCAAGATCGGTCAACCCGCACGGTCAGCAGAAGATCGCTTTGCGCTTAGTGAGCTCGCCAACTTCAATCCTGACCAGGAGATCGCCACTCCTCCAAGAAGCCGCGTGATCATGACAACCCGCATGGTCATGATGCCCACCACCAGTGTTTATATATACGAGACCTCCTCCGGAGACCGCGAACATAGCCAAGTCGACTAGGGCAACAACCCACCAAGTCGACCAACACCAGTGTCCGCATACATCAGCAGACCGCCAAGGGACCAGCTTATGCGAACACAAAGGGGAGACCGCGTGATGATTTCGTTTGGACTACTTCTTTTGTTTTATAAATAAAAGACAACCTTTGTATTAAGAGTTTAGAATTGGCGGATGTTTTCGAAGAGTCTTGCAAGTACTCCTACCTTGAGAAATTAACCGTTATCCTATTGAAGGATAGAAGTAACGGTCTTTTTCTTCTTTCGGAATATTGACAATTACGCCTCGGCTACAACGCCGATTTCTATTGAATTGAAAAGTAGAAAAGGAGAGTTTTGCACTAAATGAGTTTGGAAAGCTGTATTTGAATTCTTAGTCCAAATTAATCATTTGATAAAGGCAAGTATACCTTATCGCAAGTAATACAGGATATTTTTTTTGAAAATATCGGGATCGTATATTTCCGCGGGTCGTGTTGATTATGCTACTTCGAGGAATGAACTATTATTTTATCGGAATAATATTTTTAGTTGGTTTAACTAGAGTTCTAAGTGATAAAATGCGAAAGACGATAATAAGCGATTAACTAGAGTTCTAAGCGATGAGAAAGATAGCGCGCGACGTCGAATTACCTTGAGACGAAAATAGATTTTTTTCCGTAGAATTAAAAGTGATGACTTTTCAAAATATTAAGATGACTTGACCGTGGAGGTTCCATAATTATGAACGCTCCTCTCTCGAGGGTACACCCACCTGAGATTATGAATATTCGACCGAACTCTCGTTCTACAATCGAATGTTCTTAATACTCGCTTTATGTTGTGAACCCCGCTATTGGGTTTTTATTTCCAATTCGGGAGAATTACCTCGTCCTCTCTCGAGGGTAGAGCGCACTTCTCTTTACCCGTGAGCGATCAATCCGTACGCACGAGCCTCTCGGCTAACTAGGTACGAAAACGGAAATGAAAACCACACATCGATTATGTGGCTCCACTCAACGTGATTCTCGGGTAAACCTTAAGCGTTAATTATTTTAGAAAGAGATGTTTTAATTTTATAGAAAAACTATTTTTGTGTCCCAATGCTCTTCGACGTCGTGTGCTAAAGGAAATTAGCCACTCATCGGAATGGAGACGGCATTATCGGTTGAAAAATACATTTTTAATGATTAAAGCAGATATAAGCGGATAAAAAGGAAATAAAAAGACTTATATAAAAAACAGTAATAGTATCCGTCCCAATCACCTTAAACAAGCGCTAAAAAGTTCTTAGCCTCTTATTCAAGAAGGGGGTGGTATAGAAATGAAAAGACTTATAAAGGTGCAGAAATAATATCCATCCCAGCCGACTTAAATAAATGCTAAAGTTAATTAGCCTCTTATTCAAGATGGGGGTGGTATATAGCAGTTATATGAAAACTGAAATAAAACTAAGTTACAAAAAAAAGAAAAATGTAATCTCATACACGCACACACTCTAAAAAAGGACTGAAAAGAAAGCGTTTAAAATGAAAGCGATAAAATAAAGCGAAAAAGAAAACGATAAAACTATTTTATGAAAGCTTGTAAATCTAAGCTATGAAAACAGTAAACCTAGATTATGAAAGCAATAAACCTAACTATAAAAGCAATAAAACTAAATTATGAAAGCAATAAAGCTAAACTTATACACGCACACACGCTAACATTAATAAAAAGGAAGATGATCCAAATGAGAAAAACATCATTTTATTTCTAAAAGGCGAAAATTACAAACGAACATAACTTAATTGCATAAAGAAAACTCGCATTCACTCAAAGAACTCAGAAAAACATTACAAAGCACTCAAAATTTGGATGAAAAATACTTCAGCCGAGCCCCTCTATTTATAGGGAAAATTTGAGTTTTACACGCCCTAGGTCACGGGCGTGACTTGAATGTCACAGCCGTGACTTAGGGCGTGACATTTGCTCGGCTGTATTCGCCGCCTTCTGGAAGGTCTGGCCGTCAAACATGGCTGCACACGGGCGTGACTTGGTATGTCACGGGCGTGACTTGGTGAGTCACGGGCGTGACTATGGGTGGCTGATGTCGGCAGCATGGGCGCGGCTTCGAGACGTGACGCGCTGGCGGCTCACGGGCGTGACTCTTCTGGAACACGGGCGTGACTTGTAGAGTCACGGGCGTGACTTGGTCAACTGGAGTGAGCTGGAAAGGAATTCATCGGGCGCAGAGCTTTAAATTGACACGCCCTTGGTCACGGGCGTGACCGAGGGCGTGACTTGAGCGATTTGTCGGGATTTGATCTGAATTGAGCCGTCCCGTTCATATTTGGTCTTTAAAATTACACGCCCTTGGTCACGGGCGTGTCTGAGGGCGTGACCTGGGAAAATTTTGCAAAAAAAATGCAAAAACAAAAAATAAAACTAAGTTAGAAACCAGAAATAATAAAGAAGCAATTTATTCATTAATTTACATAGAAAATTCACAATATTAATCAAAACTATACTAATAATTATACTAAAAATACATATATTTTATTACTTATCAAATACCCTCATACTTTAGTTTTTGCTATTCCAGAGCAAAAGTAAGAGAGATCTATACGGGATTAACATAAGTTCTAATTTTTGGCTATCGTTTTATTTTAATCATAAGAGACTGAAAAATAAAAATTCGGAGTAATAAGAGTTAAGTCCTAAATTATGCAAATGATTTAAGTAGAAAGAAATGTCCTGGCCAAAAGACTTCTTAATTAACCAAATAGCAAACAAAATTGCAATCATTGGTAAACGAGATTAGATCGAAATTATAATAACCTTTGTTTAAAGAAACATGAAGGAAAAATATAAGTTACTAATTATGCTCTCAAATGATTTTTTGAATTAAAACTAGAAACAATAATTTGGTTAAGGGAAAAGGGGGGTAAAAAGCCTTGGCAAATAGAAGAGTACTTGAATTAGGGGTGATGAATTTTATCATCTCACCCCTCTTATACAATTTCCTTTGACTCCCATCGTTGGTGTACGAGGGAAAATTGACCTTTTTAATTAACCCAATGCCTGTGTTTACGGAATTTTTAATTCCCATTGACATAGGATTTCTTTTAACAAATATTGGGTGCCTATGTTTACGGAATTTTTGTATTCCCATTGACATAAGATCTTTTTTTGCCATGCTAAATTGGTGTATACAAGGGGTTTTCAAGAGAAATTTTGCCATGCTAAATTGGTGTATACAAGTGGTTTTCAAGAGAAATTCTAGAATAATAAAAAAATTTTTGAGAGCAACCTTAGTAAGTTGAATATTCCTAGATTCCTGAAGACATAAAGTAGGGATAATTGCAGTCTAAAGTTGTTTTGCCAACATAATACACATGTCTCTATTTTAGCTAGTAGAAGTAGTGCTTGATAACAAAGCCTCTATTTAAATTAAAAATATAAGATATTCTTTAAAACTTAACCCCGAACGTTTAAATCTATCGATCTTAGATAAACAAACAAATAGTAAAACTAGCGATTATGAAAATCCACAAACATATACTCTCGAAACTAAATGCTTTAAGAATAAAAGTAAAGTAGGGTTTATTATTTTTGGAGTTTTTTTTTGTTGTTTTTTTTTTCAACTACAAAAAATACATATTTTTTTTTTTGAAGTAACGGTCTTCATTCTATGTTTTTTTTTGTTTTTGTTTTTTTGTTTTGCAGTCTAAAGTTGTTTTGTTTTTTTTTGTTGTTTTTTTGCAGTCTAAATTTTTAGCTCTTTTTTTGTTTTTTTGTTTGAAATGAAAACAGTAAATACACCCCCATACTTAAAACCCAACATTGTCCCCAATGTTGTAATGTAAGTATGAAGAAGAGAAAATAACAATGCAATATATACAAAAGGAAAAAGGAAGCAAAAAGGCTTCCCTGAATTAAAGCTGGCGGGGTCGGAAGAAACCCTGCAAAAACAGAGAAAAAGCATAATAAAAATATTAGATAAATATGGGGTGCCTCCCACGAGCGCTTTGTTTACCGTCGCGTAGCTTGACGCATTTGGCGTGGTGAGATTATAAATTGGGGAGGGTTAAAGATTCCGTGTGTCCGTCCACCGGATCGCCCGCAAGATATAGTTTTAAACGGTGGCCGTTGACTTTAAAATCGCCTTTTTCGGGGTGAGAGATAAGAACGGTCCCATACGGCCAAACCTCTTTGACTGCAAAGGGGCCGGACCAGCGGGATTTGAGCTTACCCGGAAAAAGACGAAGACGTAAATTATAAAGAAGGACAAGATCGCCCGGCGCGAAAGTTTTTGGAAATTTAATTTTTCGATCGTGGTAGAACTTAGAACGCTCCTTATAAAATTTATTACTCTCATAAGCGTTTGCACGCCATTCATCGAGTTCATTGAGTTGGAATTTCCTATTCTCGGAGGCTAAGTTCGAATCGAGATTTAAAAATTTTAAGGCCCAAAAAGCGCGGTGTTCTAACTCTACCGGTAAATGACACGCTTTGCCGTAGACTAATCGATAGGGTGTACAACCGATAGCGGTCTTGTATGCCGTACGATATGCCCACAACGCGTCGTCGAGTTTTGAGGACCAATCCTTCCTATTTAAAGAGACGGTTTTTTCCAGAATGCGTTTTATCTCGCGATTTACTACCTCTACTTGGCCGCTCGTTTGGGGGTGATAGGCGGTGGCGAGCTTATGCGTGACGCCGTACTTAGATAAAATTTTTGAAAACTGGGCATTGCAGAAGTGCGTGCCCCTATCACTTACTATTGCACGGGGCGTGCCAAAACGAGAAAATAAATTTTTTAGAAAATGGGTGACGACTCGCGCATCATTGGTGGGCAGAGCTTGCGCTTCCGCCCATCTAGATACGTAGTCGACCGCCACTAAAATATAGCGATTATTAAAAGAAGGAGGTAGGGGGCCTACAAAGTCTATGCCCCACAAATAAAAAATTTCGCATTCTAAATAAAAATTTTGGGGCATCTCGTCACGACGAGAGATGTTACCCGACCGCTGGCAACTATCGCACATACTCACAAAGGTGTGAGCATCCTTAAAGAGAGTGGGCCAATAAAAGCCTGACTCTAATGCTTTCCGCGCGGTCCGGTTGGCTTGATAATGCCCTCCAGCCGGCCCCGCATGGTAGTGTCGCAATATTTGCGCACCCTCCTCGCTTAAAACACATCTTCGTATCACTTGGTCTGCGCAGACGCGAAAGAGAAAGGGGTCCTCCCAAAAGTATTTTTTCAAGTCAGAGAAGAATTTCTTCTTCTGCTGAGTCGAAAAATCTTTTGGAAGGACCCGCGCGACTAAATAGTTCGCGTAATCTGCGAACCAAGGGGTAGAAGAAGTTTTTGTATTATTTATGATTAAAAGGCGCTCCTCAGGAAATCGATCGTCTATTTCGGGTTCGATGAGCGCTTCTGTGACGGGGTGTTCTAAACGTGAGAGGTGGTCGGCTGCTAAATTTTCAGCTCCCTTCTTATCCCGGATCTCTAAGTCAAATTCCTGTAAAAGGAGGATCCATCGAAGTAAGCGAGGCTTAGCATCAACTTTGGCCAAAAGATATTTTAAGGCGGAGTGATCAGTGAAAACGATTACGTGTGAAAGCGTTAAATAGGGTCGGAATTTATCAAAAGCAAAGATGACGGCGAGAAGTTCCTTTTCCGTTGTGGTGTAGTTAGCCTGTGCGGCATTGAGTGTGCGAGAAGCGTAATATATTGGATGAAAATATTTATTTACGCGTTGGCCTAAGACAGCTCCTACTGCGATATCGCTCGCGTCGCACATAATCTCAAACGGAAGAGACCAATCTGGCGCCACCAGAATTGGAGAATTGATAAGTTGCTTTTTTATAAAATCAAACGCCTCTACGCAGGCCGTGTCAAAAATGAATGGGGAATCCTTTTCCAGGAGGTGAGTTAGCGGTTTGGTTATTTTTGAAAAATCTTGAATAAACCGCCGATAAAAACCTGCGTGGCCAAGAAAACTTCTAATTGATTTGACGTTCGAAGGAACAGGAAGTTGTTCAATTATAGCGACTTTGGCCCTATCGACCTCCATCCCCTTGGAAGAAATTTTATGGCCGAGGACTAAGCCCTCTCGGACCATGAAGTTGCATTTCTCCCAGTTCAAGACTAAGTTCATCTCCTCGCACCGTTGGAGGACTCTATCTAAATTTTTTAGACAATTTTTAAAAGAGTCTCCAAAGACGGAGAAGTCATCCATGAAGACTTCCATTATGTCTTCTACTAGCTCGCCAAATATTGCCAGCATACATCTTTGGAATGTAGCTGGCGCGTTACAGAGGCCAAACGACATCCTTCGATATGCGAAGGTGCCGAAAGGGCAAGTAAAAGTCATTTTTTCTTGGTCCTCGGGTGAAATAGGGATTTGGAAAAATCCTGAGAGACCATCAAGGAAGCAATAAAAAGGGTGACCGGAGAGACGCTCTAAGATTTGATCAATAAACGGTAACGGAAAGTGGTCTTTTCTGGTGGCATCATTTAGTTTTCTGTAGTCGATGCACACCCTCCAACCCGTAACAGTACGAGTTGGGATTAATTCATTATTCGTGTTCTCCACGACCGTTATACCGCCTTTTTTAGGGACGACTTGTACGGGGCTTACCCACGTGTCGGAAATAGGATAGATAATCCCCGCGTCGAGGAGTTTAATAATTTCAGTCTTGACGACATCCCGCATGTTCGGGTTAAGTCGCCGTTGAGGCTGAATTGTTTTGCGGGGGTTTTCTTCGAGAAGAATTTTGTGGGAGCAGAATGAGGGGTTAATTCCCCTGATATCAGAAATTTGCCATGCAATTGCACGACGATGTTTAGATAAAAGTTCAACCAATTCGGATGTTTCCGAATCAGTTAAAGTAGAAGATATTATAACCGGAAGTTTTAAGTTCGCGGCTAGAAAAGCATATTTTAAATGGTCGGGGAGTTGCTTAAGCTCCAAGACTGGAGGTTCTTCATAGGAAGTGGAGATTTTTAAATCTTTCGAATCGAAAGGCTCGAAAGGCGAATCTGGCGGTAATTATTCTAAAGGAGGTTGATTCGCCAGATCCGAATCGTCTATCATTAAGGATAGCAATTCTGAAAGAGAAGAACACTCGTCCACAAACGCGGATTCCAAATTGAAACAGGAATCATCATTCGATAGTGAGTTCCGCATGGAGGGGTTGATATGTAAAGTAATTTCGTCGTCTCCAACTCGAAGGAGGAGGCGACCGTTACTGACATCGATTAACGCACGGGAGGTTGCGAGAAAGGGGCGACCGAGGATGATGGGTACCTCGACGTCCTCCTCTATGTCCAGCATGACAAAGTCTACCGGGAAGATAAACTTGTCAACCTTGACCAGAACATCCTCCGCTACCCCGATTGGGTACTTTACCGAGCGATCCGCGAGTTGGATGCTCATTTTTGTTGGACTTGGGACGCCTAAATCGAGTTTTTTGAAAAGAGAAAAAGGCATCAAATTGATGCTGGCGCCTAAGTCCGCAAGAGCGTACTTTATTAACATATTGCCAAAGAGACACAGGATGGAGAACCGTCCCGGGTCGTTCAGTTTTGGTGGCAATTTGTTAAGGAGAACAGCCGAACATTCCGCATTAAGGGAAACACGCGAAACATCCTCGAGTCGCTTTTTATTAGAAAGCAACTCCTTAAGATATTTCGCATATTTCGGCATTTGGGAGAGTGCCTCGCAGAAGGGGACATTTATTTGAACTTGTTTTAAAATACGCAAAATTTTTTGATAATTTTCGTCCTCCTTCTCTTTATTAATTTTAGACGGGTAAGGAATTCGAGGACTCGAAACATTCGGCGCAACCGGAGAATCCGGAACAATTAGAATCGAGGAAGAGGGTGGAGGGGTCGGAGGCGAAATGCATACCTTAGGCTCAACCCGCAATGGGGAGACGACCTCCTTGCCGCTTCGAAGGGTTATATCGTTGGCATTTTCCCTGGGGTTCGGCTCCGTATTCCCTGGTAGAGCTCCATATTGCCGCTCGGAGACCATCTTTGCAAGTTGTCCAACCTGGTTTTCCAAGTTTTTAATCGATCCGGTAAGATTCCGGATATTTGAATCGTTGGACGCGATGTATTTAGACAAAACATCTTCGAGCGGCGAAGGTTTTGGAGGAGGAGGCTGGAATCCCTGCGGAAATCCTTGCGAAAATCCTTGAGGATTCATATGTGGGGGCCTCTAAGCATTGTTAGGATTGCTCCAGGAGAAATTAGGGTGGTTCCTCCAACCCGGATTATAATTATTATTATACCGGTTGTTATTAGGGTTGAAGGGGGGCCTAACCGGATTACCGAGGTAATCCACCGATTCTTCGATTACGTTATTATTATTATTATTAGTCCTAGCGGGAGTGGAGGAGGAAACAGTCATCTCCGCCACCTGCTTACTTAGCCGCTCTACCTGTGAGGCTAAGAAAGTAGTGGCGTCCACTTCAAAAAGACCAGCCGGTTTAGTAGGACGTGACCTTGGCACGTTCCATTGGTACGCGTTCATGGCCATTTCGTCGATCAGAGCTTGAGCGGTCTCCGGGGTTTTGTTGTTTAACGTTCCCCCGGAAGCCGCATCAATCATCTGCCGCGTAGAAAAATTTAAACCATTATAAAACGTCTGGACCTGTAGCCAAGTTGGTAGCGCGTGATGGGGACACCTACGCAAATATTCTTTAAAACGCTCCCAAGTCTCATAAAGAGACTCAGAATCGAATTGTACAAAGGATGTGATATCCGTGCATAGTTTTGCGGTTTTTGACGGAGGAAAATACTTAGTTAAGAAAAATTCCGTCAATTGGGCCCACGTGGTTATGGACCCTCTCGGAAGAGAAGTCAACCACGATTTGGCCTTTGACCGTAGCGAAAATGGAAATAAGCGTAAACGAATGGCGTCATCAGTGACGCCATTAATTTTAAAGGTGTCGCATATTTCTAAAAAGTTTGAAAGGTGCTGATTTGGGTCCTCATCTGGCAAACCGTCGAACTGAATCGACTGTTGTACCATTTGAATTATGCTGGATTTTATTTCGAAATTATTATTATTAACTGTCGGGCGAGTAATACTGGATCCTGTATCTTCCAAATTCGGCCGGGCATAATATGCCATGGTCCGGGCCGGGTCCGCATTTGGAATTGGATCGCCCATATTTACAGTATCTCCGATTGACTCTTCGGGGGTTTCGAGTAAGTTTTGATCACGAGATCGGATGCGCTCACGAAGAGTGCGCTCGATTTCGGGGTCAAAAGGAATAGTCGAATCGTCCGACGAGTTTCCTCGGGTCATATACTAAAAGCAATATTTTTGGATTTTCTGCTTTATTGTTATTATTTTTTTTAAATATAAGTTTTTATATTTATATTTTTTTTTATATTACTTTTGGTAACCCTTTTTTTGTGCCTTTTTTTTTTAGTAAAAATATATAGATAAGGAATAAAATTAATAGCAGTTCCTACTTTCAAATAACAACACAAAGTTCCCCGGCAACGGCGCCAAAAACTTGATGATTTCGTTTGGACTACTTCTTTTGTTTTATAAATAAAAGACAACCTTTGTATTAAGAGTTTAGAATTGGCGGATGTTTTCGAAGAGTCTTGCAAGTACTCCTACCTTGAGAAATTAACCGTTATCCTATTGAAGGATAGAAGTAACGGTATTTTTCTTCTTTCGGAATATTGACAATTACGCCTCGGCTACAACGCCGATTTCTATTGAATTGAAAAGTAGAAAAAGAGAGTTTTGCACTAAATGAGTTTGGAAAGCTGTATTTGAATTCTTAGTCCAAATTAATCATTTGATAAAGGCAAGTATACCTTATCGCAAGTAATACAGGATATTTTTTTTGAAAATATCGGGATCGTATATTTCCGCGGGTCGTGTTGATTATGCTACTTCGAGGAATGAACTATTATTTTATCGGAATAATATTTTTAGTTGGTTTAACTAGAGTTCTAAGTGATAAAATGCGAAAGACGATAATAAGCGATTAACTAGAGTTCTAAGCGATGAGAAAGATAGCGCGCGACGTCGAATTACCTTGAGACGAAAATAGATTTTTTTCCGTAGAATTAAAAGTGATGACTTTTCAAAATATTAAGATGACTTGACCGTGGAGGTTCCATAATTATGAACGCTCCTCTCTCGAGGGTACGCCCACCTGAGATTATGAATATTCGACCGAACTCTCGTTCTACAATCGAATGTTCTTAATACTCGCTTTATGTTGTGAATCCCGCTATTGGGTTTTTATTTCCAATTCGGGAGAATTACCTCGTCCTCTCTCGAGGGTAGAGCGCACTTCTCTTTACCCGTGAGCGATCAATCCGTACGCACGAGCCTCTCGGCTAACTAGGTACGAAAATGGAAATGAAAACCACACATCGATTATGTGGCTCCACTCAACGTGATTCTCGGGTAAACCTTAAGCGTTAATTATTTTAGAAAGAGATGTTTTAATTTTATAGAAAAACTATTTTTGTGTCCCAATGCTCTTCGACGTCGTGTGCTAAAGGAAATTAGCCACTCATCGGAATGGAGACGGCATTATCGGTTGAAAAATACATTTTTAATGATTAAAGCAGATATAAGCGGATAAAAAGGAAATAAAAAGACTTATATAAAAAACAGTAATAGTATCCGTCCCAATCACCTTAAACAAGCGCTAAAAAGTTCTTAGCCTCTTATTCAAGAAGGGGGTGGTATAGAAATGAAAAGACTTATAAAGGTGCAGAAATAATATCCGTCCCAACCGACTTAAATAAATGCTAAAGTTAATTAGCCTCTTATTCAAGATGGGGGTGGTATATAGCAGTTATATGAAAACTGAAATAAAACTAAGTTACAAAAAAAAAGAAAAATGTAATCTCATACACGCACACACTCTAAAAAAGGACTGAAAAGAAAGCGTTTAAAATGAAAGCGATAAAATAATGCGAAAAAGAAAATGATAAAACTATTTTATGAAAGCTTGTAAATCTAAGCTATGAAAACAGTAAACCTAGATTATGAAAGCAATAAACCTAACTATAAAAGCAATAAAACTAAATTATGAAAGCAATAAAGCTAAACTCATACACGCACACACGCTAACATTAATAAAAAGGAAGATGATCCAAATGAGAAAAACATCATTTTATTTATAAAAGGCGAAAATTACAAACGAATATAACTTAATTGCATAAAGAAAACTCGCATTCACTCAAAGAACTCAGAAAAACATTACAAAGCACTCAAAATTTGGATGAAAAATACTTCAGCCGAGCCCCTCTATTTATAGGGAAAATTTGAGTTTTACACGCCCTAGGTCACGGGCGTGACTTGAATGTCACGGCCGTGACTTAGGGCGTGGCATTTGCTCGGCTGTATTCACCGCCTTCTGGAAGGTCTGGCCATCAAACATGGCTGCACACGGGCGTGACTTGGTATGTCACGGGCATGACTTGGTGAGTCACGGGCGTGACTATGGGTAGCTGATGTCGGCAGCATGGGCGCGGCTTCGAGATGTGACGCGCTGACGGCTCACGGGCGTGACTCTTCTGGAACACGGGCGTGACTTGTAGAGTCACGGGCGTGACTTGGTCAACTGGAGTGAGCTGGAAAGGAATTCGTCGGGCGCAGAGCTTTAAATTGACACGCCCTTGGTCACGGGCGTGACCGAGGGCGTGACTTGAGCGATTTGTCGGGATTTGATCTGAATTGAGCCGTCCCGTTCATATTTGGTCTTTAAAATTACACGCCCTTGGTCACGGGCGTGTCTGAGGGCGTGACCTGGGAAAATTTTGCAAAAAAAATTCAAAAACAAAAATAAAACTAAGTTAGAGACCAGAAATAATAAAGAAGCAATTTATTCATTAATTTACATAGAAAATTCACAATATTAATCAAAACTATACTAATAATTATACTAAAAATACATATATTTTATTACTTATCACCGCGCGACTAAGAAAACCTTAGTCGGCGCGCACCGCCAAGAACCCGGACAATCACCATACCGGACTGCCAGATACCAGAACATCAACCATGTGCGGTCAACGGCTTAACCCGCACAGTACAGAACAACAGCTCGCCACGCGGTCTCACGAACCAGACCGCGCCGCCTCACCTCGGCAGCCTTGGACAGAGAGAACGACGGTCATACCGAATAACCTGCGGCTAGACCGAATAGGTCAGACCACAGAGGAGACCGCAAGATCTCGCGGTTAGACCAGACCGCGCGGTCTCCTCCCAGACCGCCAACTTCACACTTCAAAATTTTCAACAAGGAGAACTTGAAATATAATCTCCCTCCCAAATTTGGGAAGGAAAGAAATAAGCACTGAGATAGTTATGCGAGCGGTATGCTTGAGTTATAAGAAAGGACTGAGATAGTCCTGCGAGCGGTAGGCTCAAGTTATAAGGAAGGACTGGGATAGTCCTGCGAGAGGTAGGCTCGAGTTATAAGGAAGGACTGGGATAGTCCTGCGAGCGGTAGACTCGAGATATAAGGAAGGACTGAGATAGTCCTGCGAGCGGTAGACTCGAGTTATAAGGAAGGACTGGGATAGTCCTGTGAGCGGTAGGCTCGAGTTATAAGGAAGGACTGGGATAGTCCTGCGACCGGTAGACTCGAGATATAAGGAAGGACTTGCATAGTCCTGCGAGCAGTAGGCTCGAGTTATACGAGCGGTTGACTCAATTTTTATAATGTTGGTTTAGAATTACGAGCTGAAGGATCGGTGGCAAGAGATAATACATATTTGCATGTGCATAGATTTTGGTGGGTCTTCAGTTCTGGCTTAGTCATCACACCGACAGCAGTTCGTTGACTCGGCAGTGCTAGAGGTTTAAAAAGGGGCCAGGTTATTTTTACTGCACGTCCGATGAGACGGATTCCCTAAACCCTGTCTGGCCAAATTCAGTAGAGTACGCAGGAGCTCGTGAGTACCGGGTACCGGTATCACAGCGTACGATATGGCCTAGGTATGGTAGTGTGACTTACCGACCTAGGTGAGGAGACGCCCGCTCCTATGCCACCGTTTGACCACGACGGGAGGCGCCCGAGAGGTTAGCTACCTCCGAAAAGTGGAAACTAAAGGTCTGTACGTACAGAGTCGTGTGCGTGAGTTGCACCATTGCATTGCATTGCATGTCATAACATAACATTCTTGCATAAATCAGAGACCTCATCGTATAAATTAGTATGGGCTCTTTTATACGATGAGTTTACCTTAGTGCCAGATCCCTTAGCTTATGTGCTTTTGTGTGTGCATATAAGTTAAGGTTACATTTGTAGCTGCTCTCTATTTATTATACCTGATTCTTTTACTTGCATTGTGTTTTACTTATTGCTGTCATACTATACTTTGCGAGCATTGAACTATTATCACTAATTGTTTAGTATTTATATACCATGCTAGCTAGCCACTTGTCACATGCTTAATTCATTGCCCCTTGATGTCCTCCGCTTCCTCCTCCCGCACGGTGCCTAGGAGTCGCGGGTGGAGGCGGTAAGGAATATGCTGAGTCTTATAGACTGACGATCGGTGGACCTCATTTTTAGGGATGGTGTGTCAGAACAGCAGGATCCCGTTCTGGAGACAGGTCAGGAGTGTTGGATCGTATGACGCCCTTAGAGGGGGGGGGGGGGGTGAATAAGGGTGTGTCTAAAATTTAATTTTTGACTTAGTAATTTTTTAAAGAGAATTTACTTTACTAAAAAATTACTTATAAATATTTTCAAACCAATGCAATTTTAGTATTAAATCAAAACACAAATTTCCAAGATAAAGATTATGCCACAAAATATGTATTTAAAGAAAAAGACATAATTATATTAATCATGAAATTTGAGTGCAATAAAAATGATCTTAACAATGCTTAAGATCAAGGCACAAATAAGTTAATAAGAAATTCTACAATTTTGGTTTACCAATCCTTCTCCCAAGGATCGGAAGGCTATTGCTAGTCTCTCCCAAGACCAAGCCCAAGCCTATCCTCTAGATCTTCCCAAGATCTAGACGTAGCACACAAGGCCACGATTTCCCACCAAGCCACGCAAGGACTTGGACGCTCCACACAAGGAAGCGATTTTCCCCTAAGCCACGCAAGGACTTAGACGTCGCACGCAAGACGACGATTTCTCTACCAACGATTACAAAATGAAAAGTGAATGAATGAAAATACAATATGAAAAATCCCCTTTAGAATTTCTGGACCAAAACAGCGAAGAGCCCTTGAGAAAGTCTCCTTGGAATGCATGTATAATCTTCGGCTTCGCTCTCTCTTTTCTTCTTCAAGGATGGGGATTTTCGTTCTCTGGAGCTCTCTGGACAATAACACTCAGGAAGGAGGCTTAGAAATCTGAAGAATTGAATTCCACGAAGTTTTGAGCCCTTTTAATAAAAAGGAGCTGTCGCCGTCCGATAGCTGCTGTCGCCGATATCCGATAGCTCCAGAGGCTGCCACGTGTCCCGCTAAAACAAAGTTTCTGCGTCGTGTTGAGGTCGTGGTTGAGACGTGGGCTGTCGGATATCCGATAGCACTGTCGGATATCCGATAGTCAAGGTAACCGCTGCACGTTCTGGGATTATCGGAAGATCGTGGGCTGTCGCCATCCGATAGCGATATCGGAAATACGATAGCTCCTAACCACTGTGTGATAACTGCTGCACGTCCTGGCGTTATTGGCAGATCATGGGCTGTCGGAAATCCGATAGCGATATCGGAAATCCGATAGCTCCAAACCGTTGCGCAGAGATTAAATAAACGAGCTGTCGGAAATCCGATAGCACTGTCGGAAATCCGATAGCTCAAATTTCTGGAAAATGTCATTTTGCTCCAATTGAAGTCATGTTATTCTAGCACCTGTTATCTGCACACCATTAATCAAAAATAGGATCAAATACATTCGGGATTTGTTATTCTCAAACCGGACGAGTGCGGAACGCATGCTCCAACAATCTCCCCCTTTTGATAATAACAAATCCTTATAAAAAGAAATCGAATAAATCCTATTGAGATAGTGAAAAATACTTATGTGTGTACAAGTGTTGTGAGCTTACGATCTCCATGATCTTCCCCTTAATATGAGCTCCCCCTTAATATAGTCCCGTCTAAAAACATTCTCCCCCTACATATAAACTCCCCCTACATATAAACTCCCCCTACATATATGCTTACTAAATTAATTTAGTAGTGTTAAGGGATTTAATTGATTTAATTGATTTCTTATTATCTTCTCCCCCTTTGATATTAGCAAAAGATGAATATAGAGATGACAGACTAGGAAAGAGTATTACAGAGATATGTTAGTCATGGAGAAAGAATATATGACAAGTTGGAGTACACTAGCGGAAGCTTGGTAAGTGATATGATAATGAGATAGGTAATCTTAGAGAGGAATCTAAGCATTCTAGTAATGTGTTTTAAAGTATAGAATCAAATAAACTCAACCAGGATGAGATTCAATTTCAAATATCAGAGAGAGACACAGTGCAATATAGAAACTTGAATTGTCTCGGTCCAATTCTCATAAGAAGAAAATTTATAAATAACAATGAAGTGTAGTAGTGATACTTTGAGAAATAATACATATGAATATATTTAAAATATACATGATCATGGAATTGTTAAACATAACATAAATATACATAAAACCCATACTTATGAACCAGAAACTTTGCAAATATACAAAAAAGGACCACTTTGGTTTTGCAAGACACTTTACAATTCTTTCCAAGGTACTTAACCTCACAATGCTCATTAAGACTTATCAGGAGGCTAAGTAGTGCTTGGTGGATGATCCTTGTCAATTTTTATTTATTTTTTCAACATGTTGGGCAAAAAGAATGTTTTGCATTTGAATTTGCCTCCCAGTTTTTTTAGAGGATTCATAGATGTTAAGGATATCCGAATTCACTTGCATGCCATAAATGGTAAAAGTTGAATAAGTGCAAAGTAACAAAGGTGAATGTGACATTATGAAATGTATTTTGTTATGTTCGAGCAATCATGATGTATGTATAAAATAAATTTTTTTTATATGTATTACCAAAGCAAGTGTTTGTGAGTGCTCATTGTCATAGATAAAAGTTTTCTTATACTTAGAGGCATGCGAAAACAAATCTTAATAACGATATGAAAGTGTCATCACAATGATATGATAAGATTGAACATCATAAGCATGTGTTAAGCTATTGTTAGGAATAATAACACATTAAGAATACTTTATGCAAGATACCAAAATTCTCATATTAACATGTATAGAAACAGGGAATGAACAAACTAGTGAGAAAGAAAAAATAAATTTTGGGAGCTGTCGGATTTCCGATAGCTAGCTATCGCCATCCGACAGCTCAGAAAATATAAAAAGACCTGTTTCGTCTTTTGACTGACACTTCTCTTCAGTTTTGGGAGAAATTTTGAGATCTAGAGCTCCAGGTGCCAGAAATCTTCAGATCTAAGGTGAGATTTGTGTTTTTTTTGTTTTGGTTAAAATTTCTCCATTAGTTTTGTGATTTTCATATTTCTCTTGAATTTCATGGAGTATTTTGAAGATAAACTGTATAAGGGTTAGTAGATCTAGATATTTTAGATTTTTGGTTGTATAAGAGATGTGGATCTTGTCTTTTGTGAGAGAAATTAGTATTTTTGTTGTATTTGTGTTTTAAAACAAGATTTTCCCTTTTGTGTTGTTGTTTTTGTGTAGATCTAGATGTTGATAGGTTCAGCTTTAGAGGAATAATGATGATGAACAACAAAAATGAAGTGGTAGAGGAAGAAGATGATGAATAGTGTTTTGCACTAAAGTTTTTGATTTTTCAAAAATATTAGAAATGTTGAAGATTTGTTGCTATGTGAAAAGTGTTTAGATTATGGGATAGGAAGATTGTTGTAAAATGAAAATTTTCGGCACAAAAAAAAAATTTTTAGCTGTCGGATTTCCGATAGGTGGTATCAGAAATCCGACAGTGCTAGAATTGTTCCCCATTTTTTTTTTGTAAAATTTTTGTTATGTCTGATGCAGATATGTCTTCAAGTTGGAGATCAAGAAGAGGTCAATCAGGAGACGCCCATTCTTCGTATCAAAGTTTCCCGGCCATTGAAAAAGCACAAATAGGAATTTCAAAGATCGTGGAATTTGATCTCCCTAGGCATGAACGAGTTTATTTTTTGCTTGCTGAGGCAGGTATACTCTCAGTTATTATTCAAGATATTTTCTCTTCAGTGTTAGTCCGAGAATTTTATAATCATTTGGAGGATCCTGCATATACCAATTTGAATGGAGGAGTAAGATCCAAAATTCAAGGGCAATATGTGGAGATCACTCCTTTTGATTTAAGAAGTGAGTTTGGTCTAATGGAAAGTGAGAATATCTTGGATATTGTGGAAAATTATAGACTTGAGAGAGATTGGACATTAGTGAACATGTCATTGCATGGAAATTCCACCAAAAATCTCATATCCACTTTGACGACATTGACAGACGATGCTCGTCTTGTGCAAGATATACTAAGGCATACGATTATGTTGAAGTCCGGTGATACTCACAGTATTACGGCTCAACTTAGTCTTGTGACGTATTATATAGTGGAGAATGAGTTATGTGATGTGGCCGATCTCCTCTTATCTATGATGCGATATACATACCGCCTCAAAAATCCGGATTGGAAAAAGGCACACACTCTCCCTTTGGGTGCGATTATCCAACGTATCCTTTACAAGAAATACTCTTGGATAGATCAAAATTTTTATCTTGGAGATTGTTGCCCGGAGATATATCAAACGGCGGATATTAAGGGTAAGAAAAGTCAACGAAAGCCGCCGACTATGGAAATGAGAGAGCCTCCAATAGCACGTGGAGGGTCAATGCGGGAGGCACTCAACTCGTTCCAAACGAAGTTGGATAAACATATTGACGACTTCCAAGAACATAGGAGGTCATTTGAAGAACATAAGGTGGAGGTGAAAAAAGATCGGACCCGAATGCAGAAATTTATGAAGTTCCTTGTGAAAGGACTTAAATTAAAGCCTACGCCTGCGGAAGCCGCGGAATGGGAGATGCCTTCAGAGGAGGAGCCTCGTCGGCAATCCGTCAGTCATGGTCGACGGAGGAAGACAGTCATGAGGAGATCAGATTTTGACATTCCTGAAAGCAGTGGGGCTGGTAGTCGGAATGAGGAGGAGTCGGACTGAAACAGAGTTCTGGAGGATATCGCCATCCGACAGCTCACTGTCGCCATCCGACAGCTCCAATGCCCAGATTTTTTTTTTTAAGTTTCTGCATTTCTATTATCAGACATTATGATTAAATTATTGTAATAATCTTGACTATGTGAACATGTTTGATTTGGTGAATGTCTATTTTAAGAGATTGTTTTTCTTTTGATATGTATAAGTCTTTTGTGATTTTTTTTTATTAAAATTTTATAGGTTCTAAGTAGTGATATATTCATTGTGAAATATCTAGGATTCCCAATTCTAGCCTAAGCATAGAAAAACGGGAATCCGATAACGGTTTAGTGAATATATCTGCTAGTTGATTTTCCGTGCCTATAAAGTTGATTTTTATATTACCCTTCTTAATATGATCCCTTATAAAATGATGTCGGACATCTATATGCTTAGATCTAGAATGTAATACAGGATTGTTAGTTAAATCTATAGCACTTTTATTGTCACACTTTAATTCTACACTACTTTGTTGCATGCCAAAATCTTCTAATGTTTGTGACATCCAAAGAGCTTGGGCACAACAACTACCTAGTGCAATATATTCGGCCTCGGTAGTAGAGAGGGCAACAGAATTCTGTTTCCTACTCGACCATGAAATAAGTGAAGGGCCGATAAAGTGACAAGTGCCACTAGTGCTTTTCCTATCTAAAGAACATCCAGCATAATCGAAATCCGAAAAACCATGCAAAATAAAGGAATCATTATGAGGATACCATAATCCTAATTTTGATGTTCCAATGAGATATCTAAAGATACGTTTCACCGCTTTTAAATGTGACTCTTTAGGGTTAGCTTGAAATCTAGCACATAAACAAACGGCAAACATAATATCAGGTCTAGATGCGGTTAAATACAATAAAGACCCTATCATACTTCTATAAAGGGTTTGTTCAATTGAAACACCACTTTCATCTTTTCCTAATTTTAGAGAAGTACTCATAGGAGTGTTTGCATGCTTAAGATTTTCAAATCCAAATCTTTTTAACATATCATGAATATATTTGGTTTGACATATAAAAATACCATCTTGTTTTTGAGTAATTTGAAAACCTAGAAAATATGAAAGTTCTCCAACCATGCTCATTTCAAATTCATTTTTCATAATTTGTACTACTTCATTACACAACTCTTCATTAGTGGCTCCAAAAATAATATCATCAACATAAATTTGTAAAATAACTAAATCATGATCAATTTGCTTAATGAAGAGTGTAGAATCAGCACTTCCTATTTTATAATCGTGCTTTAACAAATATTGAGTTAATCGATCATACCAAGCACGAGGCGCTTGTTTTAATCCATAAAGCGCTTTATCTAATTTATAAACATAATTTGGATATTTCTCATTTATAAAGCCAGGGGGTTGTTCTACATAAACCTCTTCTTTTATATACCCGTTTAAAAATGCGGTTTTGACATCCATTTGATATAATTTAAATCTTTTAAAGCAAGCAAATGCAAGAAATATCCTAACCGCTTCTAATCTTGCTACGGGTGCAAAAGTTTCATCAAAATCTACCCCTTCAATTTGTGCATAACCTTTTGCAACTAATCTGGCTTTATTTCTAACAATTCTAGATTCATTATCCATTTTATTTTTAAAAATCCATTTAACACCAACTATAGGACGATTTTTGGGTCGTTCTACAAGATTCCAAACCTTATTACGTTCAAATTGATTAAGTTCTTCATTCATAGCTAAAAACCAAAATTCATCATTTAAAGCGGTGGAAACATCTTTTGGTTCTATTTCAGAAACAAAACAAAGGTTTGAAAATAAAACATGTAGTGATGAACGAGTACTAACCCCTTTTTGCGGATCCCCAATGATAAGCTCCTTTGGATGATCCTTTGAGAATCTTAAATCACTTGGAGGCACTTATCCTTCTCTTTCTTCTTCTTCTCTATCTTCTTCTCCTCCTTCTTCTTCTCTTTCTTCTTCTTCTTTTTCTTCTTCATTTTCTCCAAGTTCTTCTTCATCATTTTCTACCAATGGAAGGGGTTCATCTTCTTTTCCTGTAATTTTCTTTTCTACACATGAAGCAAACTCATCAAACCTAACATGAATCGATTCTTCAACTATTTTTGTTCTTTTATTAAAAATTCTATAAGCTTTACTAGTTGAAGAATACCCAATAATAATACCTTCATCACATTTTTCATCAAATTTTCCCAAGGAATCTTTAGAATTTAAAATAAAACATTTACAACCAAAAACTTTGAAATAAGAAACATTTGGTTTTTTACTAAATATTAATTCATAAGGAGTTAATTTTAAAATAGGGCGAAGCATTACTCTATTAATTACATAACATGCCGTGCTAACCGCTTCAGCCGAAAAAGATTTTGGTAATTTGAATTCAGATAACATTGTACGGGCTAACTCTTGAAGAGTTCTATTTTTCCTCTCCACTACACCATTTTGCTGTGGTGTGCATGGAGCGGAAAATTCATGTTTAATTCCTAACTCCGTACAAAAAGAAATAAACTTTTCATTTTCGAATTCTCCTCCATGATCCGATCGTATGCGTTTAATTTTTAACTCAAATTCATTTTGGATACGCATACATAATTTTGAAAATTCTGAAAATGCATCGGATTTGGAGGTTAGAAATAAAGTCCAACAAAAACGAGAATAATCATCAATCAATACAAATGTGTATTTTCTACCTCCTAAGCTAGAAATTCCAATTGGCCCAAATAAATCCATATGTATTAATTGAAGTGGCCTAGTGGTAGAAATAATGTTTTTACTTTTGAAAGATGATTTTGAAAATTTTCCTTTTTGGCAAGGCACACATAGTGAAGAAGATAAATTTCCATTTAACAAAGGTAAACCTTTAATTAATTTATCTTTTGAAAGTTTTGTAATTAACTTGGCACTAGCATGTCCAAGTCGCCTATGCCATAAATCCAATTCATCATTTTTTGATAAAAAACATTTTAAGGTAGAATTTGAAAAATCAAGAAATTTAATCATATATATATTATGACATCTAGGTGCGGTAAAAACAATTTCATTTGTTTTGGAATTAATAATTTTGCATAAATTTGTAGAAGATTCAAATAAAACATTTAAACCTTTATCACATAATTGACTAATAGAAATCAAATTATGCTTTAATCCTTCTACGAATAAAACATTTGAAATTGAAAAATTTTCGTTACCCACAACACCGATGCCGATTATTTTTCCTTTTCCATTGTCACCGAATGTAACAACTCCTCCTTTCTTCATCTCCAGGCTAAGGAACTTCTCTTTATTGCCCGTCATGTGCTTTGAACAACCCGAGTCCAAGTACCACACGTCTTCTTTGTCCTTAGCCTGCCAACACACCTAGAAAGAAGAGGTGAGTAAAGATCTGGTTACCCAAGTGGTTCCACCCATAGTATAGGTAGAGGCCTTAGGCACCCAGATTTGTTTGATTTTATTTTTTCCTTCTTTCCAGCAAGAGTCCGTAGTGTGACCAAATCTATTGCATTTGGCACAAGTAATGTATTTAGAAGAGTATAACTTTTCTGGACTTTTACTGGATGAGGATGCAGTATTTGATATTTCATTAATTTTAGAATTTTTAAAAGTAAATTTTCTGGAATTTTCACTGTCGCCGGCGACAGTGGTTGTCGCCGGGCGACAGCTTCCAGATGTGTATCCGAGCCTAGACCTTCCAGATCCATGGCGTTGGTATCCTAAGATCATATCAAGTGATCTTCGGCCCATTCCAAATTTTTTCATGGCTAGTGTTAAGTCATGAATCTGGTGTCTCATTTTTGTATTCTCGGATACTAGATTTACGCATCTCCGATCAAAAGATTTCTTTCCCTCATGGACTTTGGAAATTGAAGATTTTAGATCTCTCTCTAAAATCTCATTCTTTTTAGTAAGAATTTTTATTGTAGAATGAGATTTGGAAAGAGATTCTTCAAGTTCTTTAATTCTTCCCAAAGAGTGATCACACTCTTGGCAAGAAATATCCCTTTTTCCAATAGTCTTAATTTCATTTAACAATTTTCTGTTTTCTTTAAGTAAAATTCCATTTTCAGATTTTAGAAGATCATTATCTTTTAAACTTTTTTCAAAAAATTTGCAAGTCTTTAAAAATTCAGAAAATAATTCATCATAAGTTGGAGGAGTTACCTCAGTGTCGCTTTGGACACTGCATTTGTCATCAGATATGACGCTCTTTCCCATTAAGCATATGTTGGCCTCCTCCTCTTTACTTGAGTCGAAACTGCTTGCATCCTCTGAAGTAGTATCATCCCAGGTTTTCGCCTTCAACACCTTCTTCGACCCTTTGTGCTTCTTTTCTTTAAGTTCTTTCAAGTACTTTGGACACTTGCTTCGAATGTGTCCTAACTTCTTGCAGTGATAGCACTCCGGTGGCGGTCTCTCTTCCTCCTCATCGCCCTCCTTTCCTTTTTTCTTCCTAAAGGTCTCCTTCTTAAAATACTTCTTAAACGAATTTCTTCTCTCCGGATTTTTCATAAATTTTCTAAATTTTTTAACAAATAAGCTCTCCTCATCTTCTTCATCCTCCTCAGAATCACTAGTTTCTTCCTTCTTAGATTTTAGAGCCAATCCCTTCTTCCTTGGCTCCATATACTCTTGTTGTTGAATTTTTAATTCAACTTCATGAGTTTTCAAATTCCCAATGAGGCTCTCCAATTTTAAAGTCTTAAGATCATGTGACTCGGAAATTGCAGTCACTTTAGGATTGAACTTCGGGGGAAGTGATCTTAAAATTTTTCTTACCAAATCTCCATTTGAGAACACCTTTCCTAGCACCTTTGAGTCGTTCACGATTTTTGTGAATCGTGTGTACATCGTATCAACCTCTTCATCTACCTCCATTTTGAACCTTTCAAATTCAGATTCCAGTTGAAATAGCTTTGAGTCCTTTACCTGCGAAGTACCTTCATGAGTGATTTCTAATAAATTCCAAATTTCAAATGCAGAATTACAAGCACAAACTCTATTAAATTCAGTGCGATCTAGTGCGCAAAATAAAGCATTCATGGCTTTTGCATTGTTCTTACATTTTAATTTATCGTTGTCATCCCACTTGTCTTTGGGCTTATCCATGGTTACATCTCCTACAACAAATGTTGGAGAAGTGTAACTAGATTCTACCATATTCCAGACTTCAATATCTAGCGCAATTAGAAAACAACGCATACGAGTTTTCCAATAATTGTAGTCTGTGCCCGTAAAAAGTGGTGGCCTACTAATTCCTTGCCCCTCAACGAATGCGTGATCGTTGTGCGCCATTACTCCCAGTGGTAAAACCGTTTTGGAGTAACCTCCCTCTGATACCACTTGTTGGATCGTATGACGCCCTTAGAGGGGGGGTGAATAAGGGTGTGTCTAAAATTTAATTTTTGACTTAGTAATTTTTTTAAAGAGAATTTACTTTACTAAAAAATTACTTATAAATATTTTCAAACCAATGCAATTTTAGTATTAAATCAAAACACAAATTTCCAAGATAAAGATTATGCCACAAAATATGTATTTAAAGAAAAAGACATAGTTATATTAATCATGAAATTTGAGTACAATAAAAATGATCTTAACAATGCTTAAGATCAAGGCACAAATAAGTTAATAAGAAATTCTACAATTTTGGTTTACCAATCCTTCTCCCAAGGATCGGAAGGCTATTGCTAGTCTCTCCCAAGACCAAGTCCAAGCCTATCCTCTAGATCTTCCCAAGATCTAGACGTAGCACACAAGGCCACGATTTCCCACCAAGCCACGCAAGGACTTGGACGCTCCACACAAGGAAGCGATTTTCCCCTAAGCCACGCAAGGACTTAGACGTCGCACGCAAGATGACGATTTCTCTACCAACGATTACAAAATGAAAAGTGAATGAATGAAAATACAATATGAAAAACCCCCTTTAGAATTTCTGGACCAAAACAGCGAAGAGCCCTTGAGAAAGTCTCCTTGGAATGCGTGTACAATCTTCGGCTTCGCTCTCTCTTTTCTTCTTCAAGGATGGGGATTTTTGTTCTCTGGAGCTCTCTGGACAATAACACTCAGGAAGGAGGCTTAGAAATCTGAAGAATTGAATTCCACGAAGTTTTGAGCCCTTTTAATAAAAAGGAGCTGTCGCCGTCCGATAGCTGCTGTCGCCGATATCCGATAGCTCTAGAGGCTGCCACGTGTCCCGCTAAAACGAAGTTTCTGCGTCGTGTTGAGGTCGTGGTTGAGACGTGGGCTGTCGGATATCCGATAGCACTGTCGGATATCCGATAGTTAAGGTAACCGCTGCACGTTCTGGGATTATCGGAAGATCGTGGGCTGTCGCCATCCGATAGCGATATCAGAAATCCGATTGCTCCTAACCACTGTGTGATAACTGCTGCACGTCCTGGCGTTATTGGCAGATCATGGGCTGTCGGAAATCCGATAGCGATATCGGAAATCCGATAGCTCCAAACCGTTGCGCAGAGATTAAATAAACGAGCTGTCGAAAATCCGATAGCACTGTCGGAAATCCGATAACTCAAATTTCTGGAAAATGTCATTTTGCTCCAATTGAAGTCATGTTATTCTAGCACCTGTTATCTGCACACCATTAATCAAAAATAGGATCAAATACATTCGGGATTTGTTATTCTCAAACCGGACGAGTGCAGAACGCATGCTCCAACAAGGAGGACGGGATGAAACAGAGCAACCACTACTCATTGTTGCAGTAGCAGCTATATGCACGTGATGACAAGAGTTCGACGGCTTCGGCATAGATGTAGAGTGAGAGAATTATCTACCTTATTTTGGATATGTACGGGGCATAAGCCCTTACTCTCTTACTCTTTCTTTTGTACTCATTGATGGACTTGTATTCTATTTTGAAATGCATATATATGTGTGTGATTGTGGACTTGGTTTAATTTACCTAGTTTTTCTTCTTATCTTTTGTTAGCCTGGTTGATCGTTCTTGCCGGCAGGATCGGCGTCATGCGGAGGCGGCTAATTCGGGCGTTAGCATCACCGTAAGGCGACGGTTCTGGGCATAAGATCTGAAAGCTCTTCAGGTGCGGGAGAGGGATCTTACAATGCGCTCATCAACCAAGGCCCTGCAATCGCCGATTGAGTCATCCCTCCTCTGCGCTCACAGAAGGAAAACTTTTCTTAGCTGAACAGAGATATTTGATCATCGTTTCCATCAGAGATCTCAGTGATCTCCAAACGAAACTAAAGTTTGTCGGAATTCAAAATAGAATCATTAGTAATCAAGAAAAGTAAGACGTCACTTTCTGTTGCCCATTATTTTTGGGACTTGGGCATATTTAAAAAAGATTATATAATGTCTCTCTCATGATAGAGAAATTATAACCTCTTCACCATAGCATATTCTTCTACTTTTGTCGGCTGTAACCACAATTTTCTCTCTATGTAACTTGTGTTTCTCTTTTTTCCTAAGATATTGGTAAAATCACCACTATCTTTGGTATCATGAACATTTTGCTTTTTAAGTCTTTGTGATTTTGGTGATTATCGTTATAATTTTACTATCTCACCGTATTTTTTTTAAAAAGCCGCAGCATTGGCTAAATTTTTTAGCTAAATTTTTTAAAAAAATGTCGTAATTTTTTGGCAACATTTTTGAAGTGTTGTCTTTGTATCTTTTGGTAACAGTTTTTAATTGTAACACTACGAGTCAACACTTCAAAACTGTTGCAATGTATCCACCGAAGAACTGTTGCCTATTTTAAGGGTTTAGGCAACAATTTTTATATAGTGTTGCCTAAATGTATGAAAATTATTGCTTTAGACCTTTGACAACACGCGTATAGAGGACACCCCTATGACAACAGTTTTCAATGTTTTGGCTACACTTTGCAGTTTTAGGCAACAGTTTTCAAGTGTTGCTAAAGGCCAAAAATGTTGTAGTGACTTCTCTTGTTGATACACTGACAATTGTTATACAAAGTTCGTGAATATCACTCAAAAATATTTTGTGTGGCTCTTGAGTCTTTAGTGAATTTTTTTTATTGGGTTCTTAAGCATCCCGGAGGAAAAGTGCAATATTGGGTTCTTGAGTCTCTAGTTGGAAAAAACTTTGAAGGCCTTGCATAAATAGTAATATGCTATAAGGATTGTGGAAGAGAGGTCTACTCTGATTAATTGGAGAACTTCTATAAAAACTTATGTGTCTCCTACATTATAGCTTAGATTTTCTTTCATTTGTGTTCTTATAATGTGATTGTTTGTGATTTAAGAAGAAAAGTATTAATTCTCTATTCGCACTCATCTAGAGAAATAGTCAATTCTCTTTCTACAGTTTCACATATGTGTCATTAGGATGCTATAAATGATATCGTATATGCTCCATGTGGAGCGCATACAATATCAATTCATTTTCACAATTTTATGCTTGATTATTTTTAATGAATATCAAACCACCATGTGTTTATAGTAGTTCATGGCAGAGATCGAAGTATATGAAATATACTATGAATATGCTCATAGTATTGGACTATGTGAAGGAGCACCATTTTCTAGCTAAATTCCAATAACATTAAACCAAATTGTTTTTTTGCAATTGTTGCATTCAAGTAACAGAAACCTAATGCAAATTATACTCCTAAGTGTAGCGGAATGGAAAAAATATTTGTTTATCTTGCAATAGTGACACACAATGTCGACATGAGGGAATTTTGGTAAGTTGTTCAATCCATTGAAGAGCACAATTATAATCTTGCAGACATTGTGTACCATCATTTACACGATTACACAAAACACTTACACATGAAAACGAGACTCTATTAAAGCCTCTGACTGGAATAGGAATTAAGTGTAAGACCCCCCTCCCCAGGAAGTGAGCACCAAAAGAAAATCTTATCGCACACCACTACCAAATCGTAATATCAAAGTGGATAACAAGAGAGTAGATGTATGAATGTCTTGTAATATCTAAACTCAGAATAGATCAATTAGATCACCTAGGGGGTTCTAGCATGTTCACTTGACCCCCTTGAATAGCTCAGTTTGGGTATCTAGAGATAAATTTCAGCTCTGGTATCTAGAGATAAATTTTAGCTCAGAGACCAAAGTAAATAATCTTAGAAGCGGGAGTCAGGCGCATGAACACTACAATCATTCCAAGTTAAGTAAGCAGCAACAATAGAAGAGCAAAACGATCTTGATTTAATCAATCTCTTTGCAATGCGAGATATACATGGCGAGACATGATTCATCAGAATACAGGGAGAGACAAGAGAGACAAACAAACAGCTGGCGAACAGTAAAAACTGAGACCGTCGGAGACCGCTGAAATAGTCAGACCGCACGCAACCACTGAGACCGCGCGAACAGCACATGTCGCCAACCTTCTACCTGCCAGACCGCAAACTCAGATCGCGCGAGCTGATGAAAAACCAACCTGTCCGCACTTCTTGATCGCCTGACCGCACGGTCGCATAATCACAGAAGCTACCCGCAAACAGAGAACAGAACTACAAATGTTGTCGCCTGACCGCACTTTTAGATCGCCTGATCGCCGAGCTTCCTGCGAACAACCCAAGAACTAAAACGCAGATCACCCAGAGGAGACCGTTGGCGAGCTGGTTATTCAAAGCTGGAAAAAATAACCAAGGAAGAAGATTGTTGATGGTTGGTCGCTGAGCTGCGAACACAACAAACGATCAACTCCTTTCCTGACCGTACGACCTCAAAAACAGAGACCGGCAAAATCAACCCAAGCTCTAGTTCTTACAGTTCTCGATTACGAATGACGGGCACTGTGTCACAACCCGCATTTTCCCAACATTTAAAATGCAATCAGAGTAGGGAAAGCTACGCATTGTGATGCCACGTCACGCAGGGGACACCTACTGACGTTAAGGCAACTCATCATCCCTCGCAGTTCAAAGAATTTATATTTAATATCCCAAAATAATTCAAATATTATTTATGCAGAAAATTAACAAAGCCGTGTCCCTCGGCTAAGTGGATCAACTAGTCCACACTTTTAAAATATAGTTTTACGCAGCGGAAAAAATTCTTGATTTAGCTACTTAGTGGTCTAGGTGTACATGAAGACCAAGTGAGGTGCACCATGCAAGATCGTACGTCTAGATTTACTATATATAAAAAAGTAGCTTTATCATACGCAGAAATTAGTGAGATTAAGATTTCAAATCATGATGTGCAATGCTCCAAATGCCTTAGCATATCTAAGAAAGGGGTTATAAAGCCAACCCACATATAACTATTCCAGAACAAGTGTTCAAAAGTAAATAACAAGTAACAGCAACAAGGTAGCATAAGTCTAACCAAACGGCACCATGGGCGTCAACACCTGACACGAACCCATGGGCCGACAAGTTCACAGAGAATCCTACCTCAAGAGGATCAGAAGACAGCAACCAACGCAACTCCGCACTAACACATGTTACTGCCCCGAGCCTGAGGCATTCAAAGAAAGAACACCTCAGAAGCAAGTTACAAGTGGTGCAGAAAACAAGAAAATAAGCAAACTTCCGCGAGACCGGAGGGAAACAGTAGCTGCAAGGATCAGTGACGACAAAACTAGCCGTAAATAATCAACAGAAAAGGAAACAGCAGAAGCAACTAAAAATCAGCAGAAAACGCTCACCAACCAAGGGTGTAAACACGGGCAAGGTCAAAACTCGCCATAAGCCAATAACCATCAACATCTACATTATTAATCATGTTACTCTTGTTCAAATTATAGAGACTGCTCAGCTCATCAGAAAAAGAGAAGCCGTGCGGGGATAATACCATCTCCATCGTCACGACCCTCAGAGTACCGCACCGGTGGCACCGCCAACATCGTGTATGACCTCCAACAAAATTTATTAATTTAAAAGTGCATCGCACCGGTGGCACCGCCAACATCGTGTACGACCTCCAATAGAATTAATTAATTTAAAAGGAAAAGGGGCGAGGCCCATCAGAACATAACCTACCATATTGTGAGTAGAAATAGAGAATGTAAAGGAGATATAGTTTTAACAAAAATCCTTTTATTAACTAGCAAAATGCCAATTTATTAGCAGCAATAATTAGAGAATATAAAGGAGATATAACACAGCTAGATCAAGAGCTCCAGCTTGGAGCTGTTATATGGTAGAGAGAAAGAAACAAGAGCAAGATCACCAATTGCCTTAGGTTTTGCTGGAAAAACTTTCCGAATCACTCCACGTTGTAGATCGGGGTAAGAGAAGGCGGGAGGAGTCAATATCTACAAGAGATCGGGCTAAAAGGGGTTAGGGCACGGAAAACCTAACGAAAAAGTTTCACGAAACGGAAGTAAATTACCACGAGTGCGAAGCTCTTGTCGATAGCTTTCCGGATCTATGCTTGGTTCGCGATTTCGACCACCGGAGCTCCGTCGGCGGCTACTGGAAGATTCAAGAAAACGCCGCCCCTGTCGCTCGATTTTCTCTCTGGTTCGGTCAGAATGAAGAAGAAGGGGCTGGGTTCGGTTTTCTTTTTATGCAACATAACATATGCTAATAATAATAATAATATTAATAATGATAAAATAATAATAAAGCTCAGAAAGGAGAACCGCTGAAAAGGAAGAGAACCGCTGAAAAGGAGGGGGGCTGGATCGTCGAACGGAAGAGGAGGTCGACGAAGAGGAGGTCGACGAAGAGGAGGGGATGGATCGTCGAACGGAAGAGGAGGTCGACGAAGAGGAGGGGCTGGATCGTCGAACGGAAGAGGGGGTCGACGAAGAGGAGGTCGACGAAGAGGAGGGGCTGCATCGTCTAAAATCTTCTAAAATGCGCCGAGGCTCCAAAATAGCTTGGATCGCAACGAAACTTGACGGGCAAGTCTAAAATAAATAATTTAATTTCCTAATGTAAAATTTTCCAATTCCGGGTCATCTCAAAAATTTGTCGATTTGACCCAAACGGACGTGAAAACGCGCAACCGTCGACGCGCCGCTAACTCGACGTCAAAAGTAACGCCCCAGCATCATAAACACGCCATCACTGAATTAAATAAATACCAGAAAAATTAGGGGCGTTACAGCCACTCCGCCTAAAAGAAAGTTTCGTCTCGAAACTTGAGGTAAGAGCAGAAAATAACATTAAGATAGATACATGGTGCATGAAAGGAAATTTAGGATAGATAATTAAATGATGCAGGAATGGAAATTGACCTGGGCTAATTAGATGAAAAGATAAATGGTGCGGGAAAGAAAATTTACCTGAGCTAATTAATTGAAAAGGCGAGGATGAGATGCCTGCATAGCTGACTCCAGCTCCCATGTTGCGCTCTCTATGTCATGATTCCGCCAAAGAACTTTTACCATGGGAATAGATTTCCTTCACAACACCCGCTCTTGGGTCTCTAAAATATGGACAGGCTCCTCAACATAAGACAAATTGGGCTTAATCTGAGGCACTGAATCGAGGACTTGACGATTGCTGCGGACACACTTCCTTAACTGACTCACATGAAACACATCATGGATGCCAGGGAAGGTAGCAGGTAACTCCAATCTATAAGAAGACACCCCGATGCGCTCAACAACCTGAAATGGCCCAACATATCTGGGATTCAACTTGTGGTTCTTCCCAAATCTTTTAACGCCCGGCATCGGAGAAACTTTCAAGAACACCAATTCCCCAACAACGAACTCCAGATCCACCCTTCTCCGAATAGCATACATCTCATACCGCTCCTGTGCAACGCGAAGCTTCTCGTGGATATGAGTCACATCAACGCTCATCTCTTCCAAAGCTTTTGGGCCTAACAACGGACTCTCACCAACCTCGGCCCAAAACAAGGGAGTCCGAGTACGCCTCCCATATAGGGATTTAAACTCCCAACTGATTAAACATAGCAGCCCCCGAGCATAACTTTAAGTATAAAATTTCAGGAAGGGTAAACCAACCACCACCAACAGCCAACACATTCCAAAATGATGAAGTTCTTGTGTGTAAATTCCAAACAACCACTATAACCCAGATGGTGATACTTCTAACGAATATAATTCCTGGAGCATAAACCCAAACAGCCTCCATACCCCAAAATGATGAATTTTCTAATGAATGAAATTTCCTGGAGCTAATAGATGAAATTTCCTGGAGCTTAACCCAAACAACCAATAATAAAATTGCTAATAAACGAAGATTCCTGGAGTTTCGATCTGACTCAAGACTTAAAGGCATAATTTATTCATCCATTTACGATAGATCACACAAAAAAATTGTGTCTCCGGGAAGACCTCATCAAACCGATAACAAAACTAATACCAGCAAACAACATGATTCAAATCTCTATACATCCTAGTAGGATCCGGGTGGTAACGAATGCCAATGCCAGAATTCATAATATATTTTATTCATTTTCTCTGGCGCAGAATCAACTCCTTCTGAACGAAGATATGCTTCAATTCTTATTGCCCGTAAACCATACACAACACGTCATACCAAAATAATCTCCAAGGTTCAATGCCTGGATTACTTGGGCAAATTCCAAATCATGCGCATGATAATTCTCTTCATGAATCTTCGATTTCCTCAAACCGTATGCGATCACATTTTTTTTCGAGACATACTTAGGCTCAACGTGCAACTCATCTACATAGACAATACACCACTACTTCGGTAGGTAAGATCAAAACTGGAGTAGTGCTCAATCTTCTCTTCGATTTCCTGAAAGGCTCCTTCGCACTAGTCCCCCCAAAACAAAAGTTGGATTCTCCTACATAAACCTAACCTGATACGTGAATAATCACAAGAATCATTACATAAGACTTCTATGTCATCCTGCCAATCTTACAAAAACTCCCTATTCCTTTAGATGTTGTAAATCTCTTCCAAACCAGTCACTCAGCGATCTATGCTGAGTTCATCGAAAACTCAACCTCATTAATAACATGACCCAGATAGGTAACTAAAGACATCCGAACTTGTACTTGCTCATCTTGGCAAACAAACTTGCGCTCTTACAACGTAGACCGCTCCCAATCACAAATGCTCAGCATGATCTTCTGCACTCTTAGAGCGTAACAACACCACATCTAAGGACGAACACAAGATGGTCCGGAAATTCTCTTAACACTCCATTCATCGATTTCATGAAGGCAGAGGAAACATTAGCTAAATCAAAGGTCGCCACTAAGATCTCAAAGTAAAGCCCATAACGAGAACGAACAGGCAGACCGTGGAACGTCCGACTCACGGATCCTTCACAAATAAAAGTCTAGACGGAGGCCGATCTCTGAGAACACGGATCCATCTCGCAACTGATTAAGCAAATCATCTATTCGAGGTGATGAACATTTATCTCGATAGTCACCTCATTCAACTATGCTCAATTTGCTCATAATCTTCTAGAAACATTCCTCTAGCTCGCGCAGGGCCATGCGGCAAGGAGCTCTCGCAAAAAGACAGGTATCTGGCTCAAGACCTAAAACAAACTCTGCCTCTTTCTCATGGGGAAGACCGAGAAGACTAGCTGGAGAAACATTTGAAGCTCTCACACAACAGAACACGCGGCACAACGAGAGCATTTTTCCAGAACTGAAACAGAAACAAGAAAGGACTCGTTGCCAGACTCTAAGGATTGACAGGCACGAACCGCATAAACAACCTGAGAATCCGAGCACACTCAAGGGTTGGTCAATATCAAACGAGAAGTCCAGACACTTATCCTTGCCCGGTCTACAACGCCAAACTAGATCTCCAATCCCTGCCCAAGAAATCATACTAACCTCTTCCAAATCTGGCACTTTCAAACGACATACTATCGAAATCAAATTAAAGGAATGGTTTAACACCACCGAGTCACCCGAGGGAAAACATAGCACGAAACAAATCACTAACTTGATCGGGAGTCAAGAAATGACAATTACAAAGATCCTAGCCACGAACAAGTGGATAACACAACAAACAAAAGAACACGTGCTCATCGGTTAATTATCTTAACTTCCAAAAAAAACGCCCTCATAGCCAGCTGAACATAAATCGAGATAGCGAGGAACTATTAACTGAATCAGAATCTAACCTAAGATCACCGGGGTTGAAGACTAAGCTTCTCCCTCACTCACCACGATCAGTTTATCCTTTCCTTTATCCAAAGGCTGCAGCTGCGATGGTGGCAGAGCGTGTGGAGGAACCGACTGCACCGAGGGATGGAACTGCAGACAAATAGCCTTCACATGCCCTTTCTACCCACACTGGTAGCAGACCTTTTCCTTCACCCAACACTGGCTCGCATCATGCCCCTCTTTATTACATGCAGTGCAAACCAAATCACTTTTAGGCGTGTCTTGAATTACGATCACCCGTTGCAGCTTCCGAGCTTTTAGTTTCTTGAAACATTTTCCGAGGGAATGGCCTGACCGGCCACAGAAACTACACACTTCCTCCTGTACTTTCTTTGGGGTGGGGCCATATGCCCATAGGCTTCCACCATCCCCAACCTTCCTCTTTTCCATCAATGAGGACATACCGATCTCACTCTGGTACCCAACCAACACAGGAAACTGCACACCAGGCTGCTGCCTCAAGGTGGCAGTAAGCAATTCCTGCAACTGTGTTTGCATTACCAACACCTTCCTTGACATTGTTTCAATGCTCTAACGCAGTTCATCTAGCATCGCTTCGATACGAGAATCCGAAGACTCACCCTCAAACTGGGAAATCGCCCCCCATTGCAAAATGTTTTGGGGTCATCTTCTACGAATACAACAACGACTCATCAAGACTTAATTTAAGACACCTAAGCTAGCAAGCTCGAGTAACCTGGCGCAACCCAACTATCTCGTCAAAGCCTCATTGCTCTGACGCAGACTTTCGATCACGGACTCACTCTGACCACCAGAAGACTCCCTCAGGCTGGGGAGTCGATCGCGTCGCTCTCCTACGAGACATGTCTACAAGATATATGGACATCCAATCAAAAACAGGCTTAAGACGCTTAAGCCAAACAGACACAGAAATATCCCGGATCAATTCAGAACAGGAAAGAAAACAACCTGTTATTGTTGTTACCTTGCTCTGGAATTTCATGAAATTATGTAATGATTAAACTTAGGATGATGCACCATCATCCTATTGACTCTTGTGCTATGACATGAGTGCATGAACATTTAAATTTCTTTTCAAACCATGTGTGTACATATGTCATAAGGTATGTCTTTAACTTGGCACGCGTGCTTATGCGATGATATGAATGTGTGCAGTGTTATGCATTCTAGAAAGAGGTCTTAATGCATGTTATGAGCGGCGTACACATGTAATGTTATGCATCCCATACTACATAACATTACATGTAACGAAAAAGAAAACGTGCTAATGGGCATCCATGTAATGGTGGTTATGCATCCCATACTACATAACCGTCACATGTTGCCACCTATGGTGGATCCATATACAAACACACTATGCATCCCATACTACATAATATGCCACGTATACTTTTTATCATGCTATGAGTGTAGTGACTATGCTTCGATCAATACATATTGATGACATATCGGTGTGTGTATACAATGAAATGACCTAATGAGGTTCTGCTTAGGATATCGGTCGTTTGGCTCACACGACAAACCACCCAACTACCTTTTTCACAGAACCTGGCTCTGATACCAACTGTCACAACCCGCATTTTCCCAACATTTAAAATGCAATCAGAGTAGGGAAAGCTACGCATTGTGATGCCACGTCATGCAGGGGACACCTACTGACGTTAAGGCAACTCATCATCCCTCGCAGTTCAAAGAATTTATATTTAATAACAACAACAACAACAACATAACCCATATAGTCCCCAATCATTGGGGGTATGGGCGGGGGAAGATTGGAAACAGACCTAACCTTTGGCACTATGCACAAAGTGGCTTCTCTCAGAGGAGAAAGACCTAACCTTTGACAATAAATGCACAAAGTGGCTGCTCACAGAGTACCACTGAAATAGTGGCCCCCTATACCGTCGCGTTTGCTGCGGAAGCATGCCCTCAAATCAAAGCCAAAGACATCAGAGAGGGCAGACCCAAGAATCCATTTTGATTTATGTGCACATAACCATGCTTCCTTCATTCAGCATCCAGAGCATTGGTGAAGCACAATAAAGAATTTATATTTAACATCCCAAAATAATTGAAATATTATTTATGCAGAAAATTAACAAAGCCGTGTCCCTCGGCTAGGTGGATCAACTAGTCCACCCTTTTAAAATATAGTTTTACACAACGGAAAAATTCTTGATTTAGCTACTTAGTGGTCTAGGTGTACATGAAGACCAAGTGAGGTGCACCATTCAAGATCGTACGTCTAGATTACTATATATAAAAGTAGCTTTATCATACGCAGAACTTAGTGAGATTAAGATTTCAAATCATGATGTGCAATGCTCCAAATGCCTTAGCATATCTAAGAAAGGGGTTATAAAGCAAACTCACATATAACTATTCCAGAACAAGTGTTCAAAAGTAAACAACAAGTAACAGCAGCAAGGTAGCATAAGTCTAACCAAACGGCACCATGGGCGTCAACACCTGACACGAACCCATGGGACGACAAGTTCACAGAGAATCCTACCTCAAGAGGATCAAAAGACAGCAACCAACGCAACTCCGCACTAACACCTGCTACTGCCCCGAGCCTGAGGCATTCAAAGAAAGAACACCTCAGAAGCAAGTTACAAGTCGTGCAGAAAACAAGAAAGTAAGCAAACCTCCGCAAGACCGGAGGGAAACAGTAGCTGCAAGGATTAGTGACGACAAAACTAGCCGTAAATAATCAACAGAAAAGGAAACATCATAAGCAACTAAAAATTAGCAGAAAACGCTCACCAACCAAGGGTGTGAACACCGGCAAGGTCAAAACTCGCCATTGGACAGGAGCAAGGCTGGAGGTCACATCCGTCAGCCGCCCGACCAGCTTGGAGGTCACAGGTAGGGCCCCCTCAAGGCCAAGGAAGGGGCCACTTCCAAAGAGGAGGAGGTTTTCAGGGGAGTCAGGGGCGGTTCAACCCGATGGGGTGACAGCAGAACTCGGGACCGTTACAAGTCCAGCCCCTGCAGGCCATGGCCATCGACCGGAAGAAGGGGGGAAAGAAGAAGAGTTGTTGGGAGAAGCAGGGGAATGAGATGGCATTGTTATATTGTGACTTCCGCCAGCAGGAAGGTCACGCAACCGCGGCTTGCCCGGAGTTCCTTGAGAAGAGAGGGGAATGGAGAGCCCAAGTGGGGGGGGGGGGGGGACCAACTTTGTCTAGAAGGACCGCAAGCAGGAGAGAAGGGGAAGGGTAAGGAGGAAGATGACCCGTGCGAGGAGAGGGTTGACATAAGGGCCCTGGGAGGGATCGGGGTCATCCATGGAGGAGCAGGCAAAGAGGCCACCCGGAAGGGGAGCCTCCATGCCATATACCATCGGAGCATCGCTTCGACCTCCCGGTCCCCACCTTCGGGTGAGAAGATCACCTTCTCGGCCCAAGATATGCCGGCCCACGAGGATCCTTTCTGCGACGCACTCATCATCAAGGCGGCGATCGAGAACTTCACGGTCTCCCGGATCCTAGTCGACAACGGGAGCTAGGTGAACATGGTATTCAAGAAGGCCTTCGAGGGGATGAAGGTCGAGGCAAGGCGAGTGCTGGCATCGGATGGGCCACTCTTCAGATTCTCCGGGGAAAGGAAGGAGGTGGAGGGGGGAGTCGAAGTCCTCGTCACCCTGGGGGGAACTTCAAAGAACTGCCGGTTCGTCACGTGGAGCACCAAGCAGTTACAACGCCATCTTCGGGCGTCCCCTCATCAGCGCATACAAATGCGTGCCGTCCTCCTACCACCAATGTCTGAAGTACAGCTCCGGAGAGGTCCAGGTCAGAGTCAGGGGAGATCCCCGGGAGGTGCGTCAGTGCTATGTCACCGCAGTCAATATGATCGGATGGATGAAGGGAGCAGAAGAAATGGAAGAAGCGATGGAAAAGATGGCCAAGGAGCATGCGACCGAATGAGCCCAGGAAGGGCGAGATGTAGTGAAGTGCCCAGGAAGGGTGAGGTGTAGTGAAGTGCCCAGGAAGGATGAGGTGTAGTGAAGTGCCCAGGAAGGGCGAGGTGTAATGAAGTGCCTGAGAGGGGCATAATGTAATGAAGTTGTAACAGATGAACTATGAATGAAAAGGTTTATGGGGTAACATCCCGATTCAAGATCCCTGACCAGAGACCTTCCGCCGGGCTCGGTCATGTCGGCAGATGAGGGCTCATCAGGTCGACTCGCTGATTCACCAACTGGTTTAGGAGGGCGCTGAATTCCTCTGTCTCCAGGCAAGCTGAGCCCCTAGGACGCGGGCGGACACCTCCACCCCCCTTTAAATTGGAAGGGCGGTGAGTTCCCCTGTCTCCAGGAAGGCATAGAACCTATGACGCGGATGGGTATTCCCGCCTCCAACTGGTTTAGGAGGGCGCTGAGTTCCTCTGTCTCCAGGCAAGCTGAGCCCCTAGGACGCGGGTGGACACCTCCGCCCCCCATTAAATTGGGAGGGAAGTGAGTTCCCCCTGTCTACAGGAAGGCAAAGCACCTAGTACGCGGATGGGTACTCCCGCCTCCAACTGGTTTAGGAGGGCGCTGAGTTCCTCTGTCTCCAGGCAAGCTGAGCCTCTAGGACGCGGGTGGACACCTCCGCCCCCCATTAAATTAGGAGGGCAGTGAGTTCCCCTATCTCCAGGAAGGCAAAGAACCTAGGACGCGGATGGGTACTCCAGCCTCCAACTGGCTTAGGAGGGCGCTGAGTTCCTCTATCTCCAGGCAAGCTGAGCCCCTAGGACGCGGGTGGACACCTCCGCCTCCCATTGGATTGGGAGGGCGGTGAGTTCCACTGTCTCCAGGAAGGAAAAGCACCTAGGACGCGGATGGGTACTCACGCCTCCAACTGATTTAGGAAGGCATTGGTTCCCCCTGTCTCCAGGTAAGTGAAGCACCTAGGACGCGGAGTGGTGTTCTGCCTCAAATATCTAAGGTCCTTGACTAGGGACCATTCGCCGGGCTCGGTCATGCCGGCAGGTAGTGAGGCTGGTCAAATCGACTAGTCACTCGGTGATCGGTTCAACAAGGCATTGAACCCCCAAGCAGTGAGGAAAAAGAAGAACAAGCTAAGAGATTCATTAGAACAATAGCTAGTTCGGTAGCGACATATATTACATAAACTGTTGCTTCACCCTTACTGATATATGCAGGATGAAGAGAAGAGTACATGCAAGAAATATATGGTTCCTATAAGGAACGGCAAGAGAGGAGGGGCCCCTGACAACCATAACATTCAGGGGGAATAACCACCGCTGCAAGGAGATGAGTCAGGTCGCCCGGGAGAAGGGAAGAACTCGTGCAGGATGTCACTGGCAGAGACCCCCCTCCAGCTATCTCGGAGAGCATCCACCTCGTGAAGGCGGCTCACCAAGGCCTGAGCTGTTGACGCCACGATCTTCCTCCGAGCATTCTCGGCTTCAGCCGGACGAGGTGGGGCGAATGTCGATGCCTTCGAAGGTCCACCTCTTTCCCTCCCTTTCTCCTTTAGCTGTCTTTGGGCCTCGGCAAGCTGAGCCCTCAGGTCGTGCACCTCCTGGTCCGACTCCTCGCACCGTCTCCTAAGCGAGTCAGCGGCGCCGGGTCCCTGCAGGCCGGCAAAATAGAAAGGTTAGAGCCCGTGCAGGTGGAGAGGTTGAGAAAGGAAAAGCTATCAACATAAGCACGAACCAAGCCTCCAGACGACTCCTCTAAGAGCCTCTCGGCCGTAACCAAGCGCGCCGCGAGGTCAACATCCTTCTCCTCCGCCTTCAGCTTCGACGCATCGGCTCGCCTCCACCTGTTCAAGAGACTAAGACCTCGATGGGTGGCCATGTGGGAGAGCTCGTTCGCACGAAGCAAGGCCTGAGAGCTCGCGCACGCGAGGTCGCGCATGGACATCTCCTTGTAGGAGGCAGCATCCTGCCGGCCATAGGTGCCAAAGGAGAAGTTGTATGCAGCATCGTCGATGACATCCCCCTCCACCCACGAAGGTCGCTGAGAGGTGAGGGAGACCCGATTCATCATTTCGTCCCAATGGACGACGGGGTCGCCAAGGAGGTCCATGGCTTCCGCCCCCATCCCGAAGTTGGGATGGTTCGCCAACGCGTGGGGATCGCTCGGTTCCCCTCTCTCCCTAGGTAGTACCCCAGAGTCCCTCCGGCAGGCAACCTTCCCCCGTCGCATCCTCGGACCCTTCGGCGGGGAGGAAGGTACCCCTTCCTCTTTGGCCGGACCTTTGTCCCTCCTTTGCCTTGGTCCGGGAACCTTCGGATCCAAGGCACAGGTGATCGCCTCCTCCTTAGCGAACCAGCGGGCGGGATAGGAGCTCCCCCCCGCAAAGGGAGGATATCGCGGGAGGGACCGTTCACCTGCACAAGTCGAAAGGGAGTGACCGACCATAGGTGGAGGTAAGAAGGAAAGGAAAGATGTTAGTAGGATCCAAATACCTGTCCCCGGCCCCATGTAAGTGAGCCGATCGATGTTCCTCCGAAGGTGCTCGACCTCAAAGCTCACACCCTCAAGGCGGCTATGCAGCTCAGCGGCCTCCCCACATAACGAAGGAGCTTTGCAGACCTTCTCAGGTCTCTGAATGGGAGAGAAAGAGATGTCGCCCAGGTCGCCCCGAACGAACACGAAGGAATCATTCCAGTGGCGGACCTTGTTAGAGGTCTCACTTACCTTCACATGTGTACCGGTTAAAAAGCAAACTCCGTCGGGAGTCGCTCGGAAGACAAAGACCTTGCGGAATACGCTCAGGTCGAACTCAACCCTTTCCTCCCGTAGGTAGCAAGCATAGGCCGTTAGCATCGAGATCGCGTTCGAATTGACCTGAGCGGGGACTATGCCGAAGTAGTTGAAGAACTCCCTCACCTCGGGCCACAGGGGAAGCCGCAACCCATCCTCAAACTGGGGAAGGGGGAATGCGAGCCAGTCCCTGTAGAAGGAATTGATGGTCTCGCCCGCCGATGGGCGTCGGGACGACCACCCCTAGGGAAGGTAAGAGCTCTTGAAAGCTAGGAAGTCCTCCTTGGACACCCTCCCCTCGGGGAAGGAGTGCCCTGAAAAATTAGCCGCACTCTGTTCTCGACCGTTCCTCACAACGGGAGGACGGTTAGGTACCATATCGCAGGATCGCTAGGAAGAGGAGGAGTAGACTCCGAAGAGAAAACAAGACAAGGAGGAAGGTAAAGGTGAGGGCATAGAGGAGGGGAGGGGAGGTGTATTTATAGGAGGGGAATGCAAAGGGAAGGCGAGTGGACCACGAAGCCCACTCGCCCAGGGCAAGGGGGGAGCGGACCACGAGGTCCGCTCACCCCGGGCGAATGGACCACAAAGTCCACTCGCCCCATGCACAGGCAAGCAGACCTTGAGGTCCACTCGCCCGGCAGGGGTAAGCGGATCGTCAGATCCACTCACCCATACCTCCCCCTGACACCGTCCGATCACTCCATCCCGAGATCGCCCATTCGTAACCCCTGCCTCCCGCCCATTAGTCGCTTGCCTCAACGTCACGTCGCTTACCCTGGCATATTAACTAGCGAAAGAGCAGTAATCTATGCAGAATATGAATCAACAAAGGTCAAAGCATATGATCGCAAAGTGGATTGGGCCACCATGCGAGGCTAACCCCCTATTATTACATAGCAAATAGGAGGTCATAAATAAAAGTAGTTCAGCGTGGCATCCACTTCCAGAAACCCTGATCCTGGGTGCACGACGGCACTCCCTGCATAGACCCGATGCATTCTTTCGTTGCAGCGATCTCCTCACCCGTGGTGCGGAAGCTAGCCTCAACGCGGCGCAGGTGGTCAGCAAGTGGCGCAGCTATACCTACGGACGTAAGCCGAACTTCCCCCCTCAGCATATTAAGCTCATTCTCCAATCTCTCCATCCACCGCTCCAGCGCGCAGACGCGGGCGAGAGGGTCAGGTCCGGCGGACCACCTCCCGTCACGCGGCTCGAGAAGAAAGGCCTCTTGCCTCCGCACTGTGTCAGCTAAAAGATTCAGGCGCTCGAGAAGGCTGGGCTGGTCCTCGGCAGGTTCCTCCACCAGGGTGGGGGATCAGATCGGTAGGGAGACCTCCCTCCGGCTCGACTGACCTGTCGAGGTCTTGTCCCCTCCTACAAAAAGCATAGCTTTAGATACCGAAATCCTCACCTTGATAAAGGCTCTCGCAGTGACGTTACCTTGTGAATCCTCAATCTCCTGGCTCTTTGAGGAGGGGTTGTCATGGGCAGTTGAGAAAGCAGCAGGATCCTGAGCAGGAATGGCGGGACTTGCTCGAACACCTGCACCCGACGCCTCCATCGCGCTCTGGACCCCCTCGGGGTGGTCCTGAAAAAGCTGTTAGCATGAGAGAAACATGCCTTCATCAGCGCAATACGACCGCAAAAAGGGGGGGGGGGGGGGGAGGGGGGCGAAAATGAGAAGTGAGTTGATACCGCGTCTAGCTCTAGATCCCGAACATAGTCAACCACCCCGTGAGAGGATGACGCTGCCACCTCTTTCGATAACTCAGGGCGGAGTTTCTTCCATGGTGATCGCACCGTTGGACGAGTGGGGGAGGGCGAAGGGCCACGAACCAAAGCTCTAAGCTCCGTTAGGTCGGTTTGGCCTTTCCCGAAAAGAGCCTTAAAGCGGGCCCTGAAATCTCGGGGTGGATCCATCCTGTTCGAGTGGGGGGAGTAGGGAGAGCTCTCAGGTGAGTGAGGGGACATCCCCCACTCGCCCGGCCCTTTGAGCGAGTGGGAGGAATCCCACTCGTTGAGTGGGGGTCCCTCCCTTTAGGGGGTGAGTGGGGGCAGCACCCCCCACTTGTCCGTCCTCCTTTCACGGGACGAGTGGGGGCAGCACCCCCCACTCGTCCGCCTCCCTTTAGGGGGCGAGTGGGGGCAGCACCCCCAACTTGTCCGGCCCCATTTAGGGGGCGAGTGGTGGCAGCACCCCCCACTCGTCCGCCCCCCTTTAGGGGGCGAGTGGGCGGAGCACCCCCCACTCGTCTGTCCTCCTTTGAGGGGACGAGTGGGGGCAAAACCCCCCACTCGTCCGTCCTCCTTTGAGGGGACGAGTGGGGGCAGCACCCCCCACTCGTCCGCCCTCCTTTGAGGGGACGAGTGGGGGCGGCACCCCCCACTCGTCTGTCCTCCTTTGAGGGGACGAGTGGGGGCAGCACTCCCACTCATCCGCCCTCCTTTGAGGGACGAGTGGGGGCAGCCCCCCCCCCCCCCCCCCCCCCCCCCCCCCCCCCCCCGCCCCCCCCTCCGCCCACACACACACACTCGCCCGTCCTCCTTTGAGGGGACGAGTGGGGGCAGACCCCCCCCCCCCCCCCCACTCGCCCGTCCTCCCTTGAGGAAACGAGTGGGGGCAGCCCCCCTGCCCCCCACTCGCCCATCCTCTCTTGAGGGGGTGAGTGGGGGCAGCACCCCACTCGCCCGTCCCCTCTCCTTTGGGTGATTTTACTATCCGCAGTCCGATTTTGGCTATTCGCAGTCCGTTTTTTGGGAAAGTCTATAAATTGACCCCCATGGGCACCTTGGGAAGGGTTGGAATTTACCCCCTCCCTCGCGTGTGAGCAAGCACTACCCCTCCCCTCCCCTTGGCATTGAAGGTGGACGATGAGGTGATCCTTAGTGCCCTCCAAGGTGCCCAGGCTCAGCATTGGCTTAGGAGGGGAAGTTCTGAGTGAGCTTCTGGGTGTGTGGTGGGACCTCCGCGTTGCAGCTTAAGGGGTCTGTCTCTAGACTCCAGTGATCATCAAGGGCAAGGTTCTCTCAGTTCCTAGTGATCGGTCAAGGGGCTTAGGTTAGGTCAAGTAAGAGTTAGCTGTATCCCCCTTTCGAACGCTGAAATCGGGTTACTGGTTTCAACACATCTCATACTACATAATATGCCCTGTATACTTCTTATCATGCTATGAGTGTAGTGACTATGTTTCGGTCAATACATATTGATGACATATCGGTGTGTGTATACAATGAAATGATCTAATGAGGTTTTGCTTAGGATGGCGGTCGTTTGGCTTACACGACAAACCACCCAACTACTTTTTTCACAGAACCTGGCTCTGATACCAACTGTCACAACCCGCATTTTCCCAACATTTAAAATGCAATCAGAGTAGGGAAAGCTACGCATTGTGATGCCACATCACGCAGGGGACACCTACTGACGTTAAGGTAACTAATCATCCCTCGTAGTTCAAAGAATTTATATTTAATATCCCAAAATAATTCAAATATTATTTATGCAGAAAATTAACAAAGCTGTGTCCCTCGGCTAGGTGGATCAACTAGTCCACGCTTTTAAAATATAGTTTTACGCGGTGGAAAAATTCTTGATTTAGCTACTTAGTGGTCTAGGTGTACATGAAGACCAAGTGAGGTGCACCATGTAAGATCGTACGTCTAGATTTACTATATATAAAAGTAGCTTTATCATACGCAGAAATTAGTGAGATTAAGATTTCAAATCATGATGTGCAATGCTCCAAATGCCTTAGCATATCTAAGAAAGGGGTTATAAAGCCAATCCACATCTAACTATTCCAGAACAAGTGTTCAAAAGTAAAAAACAAGTAACATCAGCAAGGTAGCATAAGTCTAACCAAACGGCACCATGGGCGTCAACACCTGACACGAACCCATGGGCCGACAAGTTCACAGAAAATCCTACCTCAAGAGGATCAGACGACAGCAACCAACGCAACTCCGCACTAACACCTGCTATTGCCCCGAGCCTGAGGCATTCAAAGAAAGAACACCTCAGAAGCAAGTTACAAGTGGTGCAGAAAACAAGAAAGTAAGCAAACCTCCGCGAGACCGGAGGGAAACAGTAGCTGCAAGGATCAGTGACGACAAAACTAGCTGTAAATAATCAACGAAAAGGAAACAGCAGAAGCAACTAAAAATCAGCAGAAAATGCTCACCAACCAAGGGTGTGAACACGGGCAAGGTCAAAACTCGCCATAAGCAAATAACCATCAACATCTACATTATTAATCATTTTACTCTTGTTCAAATTATAGAGACTGATCAGCTCATCAGAAAAAGAGAAGCCGTGCGGGGATAATACCATCTTCATCGTCACGACCCTCAGAGTACCGCACCGGTGGCACCGCCAACATCGTGTACGACCTCCAACAGAATTTATTAATTTAAAAGAGCATCGCACCGGTGGCACCGGTGGCACCGCCAACATCGTGTATGACCTCCAACAGAATTAATTAATTTAAAAGGAAAAGGGGCAAGGCCCATCAGAACATAACCTACCATATTGCGAGTAGAAATAGAGAATGTAAAGGAGATATAGTGTTAACAAAAATCCTTTTATTAACTGGCAAAATGCCAAGTTATTAGCAGCAATAATTAGAGAATATAAAGGAGATATATCACAGCTCGATCAAGAGCGCCAGCTTGGAGCTGTTATATGGCAAAAGAGAAAGAAACAAGAGCAAGATCACCACTTGCCTTAGGTTTTGCTGGAAAAACTTTCCGAATCGCTCCACGTTGTAGATCGGGGTAAGAGAAGGCGGGAGGAGTCAAGATCTACAAGAGATCGGGCTAAAAGGGGTTAGGGCACGGAAAACGGAGCAAGCCTAATCATCGAACGGATTGGGGTTGATCGTCGGACAGAGCTAGACTAATCATATATATATATGTATATGATATTTTTATAATAATAATAAATATTATTATATTATTACAAAAAAAATAAACGAACGCCGAACCCAACGAAAATTTCGCCTAAGGTGAACGGCGGCGCTACGAATCCAACGGTGAAGTCGGAATCAAAATCCGATGTGCCGTTCTCGAGATATAAATGGCCGAAGTTTACGGCGAACGTTAAATACGTACAAATCTTCTAAAATGCGTCGAGTCTCCAAAATGGCTCGGATCGCAACGAAACTTGAAGGGCAAGTCTAAAATTAAATAATTTAATTTCCTAATGTAAAATTTTCCAATTCCGGGTCATCTCAAAAATTTGTCGATTTGACCTAAACGGACCTGAAAACGCGCAACCGGCGACGTGCCGCTAACTCAACATCAAAAGTAACGCCCCGACGTTATAAACACGTCATCACTGAATTAAATAAATACAGGAAAAATCAGGGGCGTTACACACTGCACCTCTATTTATAGGCAAACTGACGGATGTCGTCACCGCCCCAAAAGAGATACAGTAACCTCGCCAACCAGACCGCATAAGGGGAGATCGTGCGATCACAAGAAGAACAATGTTGGAGCTCAATCAGTAGACCACGACCAGCTGTCAACGAGAGTCCGCGCAGACCGTGCGATCTCTGCGGTCTGACCTTTTTCAGACCGCCCAGACCTCTTCCACTCCACTTCAAAAAATCAACACTAGCCTGTTCACTTGACCCCTTTGAACAGCTCTGTCTAGGTCACAAGACCTGTGATCCGACTTTTGTCTTATATTAATTTCTGATTTGTACTACGATGAATTGATATAGAAATTTGAGTAAATCAATCCAAAATTTATTTAGGTTTGTGGCAGTGTACTCGTGAGATCAATACGAACCCTACGACACCAATTATGTCTCATTCTGATGCGTAATGACGAAGTTGACTAAATCTGGTCGAATCAAACTATATGACAACCACAAAATAATTTTCTGAGCAACTTGACATGGAGATGAGCATAGACCTTTTGTCGAGCACAAACTATGTGTACGTCGTGAGAGCATAAGTCTGTGTTGTCGTGGATACCACGACTCTCTTGATAGTGTGTAAATGGTTAGTTAAATTCATGCGATGATGTCGTATGGGATGCGGTGAACACTCAGATGAACCCAATCATCATGTATAATTAGGGACGAAGCCAAAATTGTTTTTAAGAGGCGTCAAAAAATAGTAACATACAAATGATTTACGAAAATGGTAACATATAACACGATATATAATTAAAATAAACATTAATTATCTCATAAGTCAAAATTAAAATACCTTGAAACATGATTTATAATTGAATGAATACATTGCAGAGTTGATAATCACCTGCAAATAACATAAGTAAAAGAACTGAAACTAAATACATAAATTTATAACATCATAAATTATTAAATAATTTTCTATCAATGAATTGAAAAAAATGAAAAAGTACCTTTCTAAAGTTGTCCTCGACGACTTGAACATAATATGCTGATGAACATTCATTCATAAATAGAGTTTTAAGTCCATTAAATTCCCCTCATATTGCTTGCACCATCATAACCTTTGCCACGTATTCTTGTCATACTTAATCCATGTTCAGATAAAATTTTTAATAAAGCATTCTTAAGGGATTGAGCCGATGTATCCGAAACATGCACAATACCCATAAACCGCTCAATCACTTGACCAATCCTATCAACATATCTCAAAGCAATAGTCATGTGTTCTTTGTTGATATATCTCTTGATTCATCTACTAAAACTGAAAAAAAATTCTCTCCAATATCCTTAATTATCAAACTTGTAGTTTCAACTGTCATTGCATTAATGATGTCTTTTTGGATATCAGGTGCTGTTAGTCTGTGGTTTTCAGGAGCATTTTGTAGAATAATCTTGTTGATAGATTCATTCTGATCGCCAAGAAATCGTAACAATTCAAGAAAATTTCCTTGATTTAATGAAGCAACAGATTCATCATTTCCACGAAGTGTCAATCCCTGTCTAATAAAATCGAATACAGTTAATTATTGTTGTTAGTCGAGTACAATAATCCTCTTAATTTTGACATGTCTGTTTATGAAAGCTTGTAACAATGTGTTGCCTTGAATCCATCAAATTTTTACATAGAATGACAACTTTATTATGAATGCTAGTAGGACCACCGACATGTTCTTTTAACTTTGCAAATTTTTTTTTTTTCAATTTCTAAAACCATCAATAACAAAATAATCACCTGCTGATTGTTGACCCATTTCTTACTTAAAAAGATAACAGAATATACAAAATGCAACATCTTTTTCTATACTGTATTTTAACCATGAAGAAAAATGCTCAAACCAAGCAGGATTAAACTTTCTTGAAATATTTTCGGTGACCGTCTTTGAAAATTCATGTGTTTTTGGTTGACAAGGACCTTTTAATAATAATATCATCTCACATCATCGCAATCAATAAAAGGATAATCAGAAACACGACATCTCAATCCAGGATCTGATACTCTATTAACAATATTAACTTCTTTTCTAGCTCGTTTAGCATCTAACTGCAATCTTTCACTATCATTCCTCTCACAAAGATGTGATCCTGATTTCGACGACGGCAATACTTTAAAATATTTATCCATGACAAATAATCAAACAGATATGCTGAGAAAGAGATAAAAATTGATAAAAATTATGCGGGAATTTTATCATTTGATAAACATAATATTGCACACAACTTCGAGATAAAAATTGATAAAAAATCATAAATTATGCGGGAATTTTACCTTGAGAAACTGAGAATGGTGAAATTCTGTGGGAATTATGCCGAAGTCGAAAACGGGAATGACGGGAAGAAGACGGGATCGCCGGCGCGGGTCGCGCGCGTGACAGCCATGAGGCGTGAGGTGCCCTCGCCGAGTCGGAGTCGTCGGGGATCACGCGAGCAACAGAGCAAGATTCGAGACCAGCAGCAGACGGCAACAGACGGCCTGAGCGGCTGAGCACGAGGGATCGCCGATTCACCGGATCGGGGAAGGAACCCTGCGTGCTTAGGGTTTAGCCATTTAGGGATCGGGGAGGGGAACCACGGAATGCTTATTAAGTATTAATATTATTTTGATTTTTTTTTAATAAGAGAATTTTTTGTAAAAAATTCAGGGGGTCAATTGACCCCCCTGTCCCTTAATAAATCCGCCCGTGTGTATAATGCATAATTAGGTTTCTCTTTATTAATTTCTCAACAAAGAAGAATGGTTGATGCTTAAGCCTTCACATATGTAGTGTACCTTGTTTTCTAGCTACTTTAATACAATTTATATGTTTTTATATGACGCGTGCTTGCATGTGTGCAATGAATCGCCACAGAGTCTGCTAAGATGGCCAAGAGGAGAGGTTGTTACTATGTTTGGGGCAAGCTCATAGTTGACCCTCATTTTCTCTGATCCGTATTTAGATGTAAGTGGCGTAGCGCGTAGCGGTTCATACGGGGTTAAGCCCAAAGATGATCTAAAAGAAAAGAAATGTCATGAAGCTTATTTTATTGCATGTATTGGGCCTGCGATCCCTAAGCAGAACTTTGTGATTGTTTAAGACTGAAAAATATATAGTTATTGGTAGATAGAACAGAAAGGAAGATAGTCAACATAAACCAAAATAAAATCTTAGATGCAAACTAACATCTAGGGGATAATCAATACATGAAAATAAATAATTTGCATAAGCATCTAAGAAACTGAATGGGAAATGACATGATGGGTTCGCGACATTTATACTATGAGGACTAGGGAATTGTATAAATCAGATGAGAAGTGGTTGATTACATAATCAAAAATTTTGATGAATCTACAGACGAGAGGGGGAAGAGACCAACTAAGGAATGAATGTCAGACGAAGAGGGAACTAAAACATGAGACCGACGTCGTTACTTGCCAATGAGAGGAGGAACAAAATCTTCCTTGGATGCCTATGGACGCAACTGCGACCGAGGGTGGGGTGGATTCATGACCTGGAATGTCAACAGATCACCAACTGAAACAAGATTGACAAGATGATGCGAGAAGAAGCCATTAGCGTGGGTTTCATGAATAGAAAATGTGGGGGAGTAACTCTTGGCCTGCGAGTAGAGATATTTAGGGGGAATAAATGTGAGTTCAGAGTGACCCTGTTATTTTTTAACATGTGAATTATAGTTAAGGGTGTACTAATAATATTGTTTTAATTTTTCCTTTTATAATATTCTCTTTTGTTGAGCTTACAAAGTGTCGGAGTTCTAATAGACCCATATTATATTACGAAGATCAAATGGGTGTTACGTTCTGTTTTGCTTATTATTTGATTTGGAACTGTATGGTTCTTGTTTTGTTCAATATGTTATGTTGTTCTGAAGAGAAATATTATTTTGGGAAAGAAGTCATAAATTTTTTTTGTAGATGTCATATAAATTACTTCCCTCCCTTCACATGTTTTAAAAGAGCATGCTTTAAAAAAAATCCAAGTCATTCATATTTTCTTAGAATTAAATGCCCAGCAATAGGCCAAGATTTATTTTCTTTATTTAATATACATGATGGAAGGACATGTATAGGTTGTAATTTATAATTTTAAATGACTACTGCAATCATTTTTTATTGAGCTCCTCAAATACATACTATTAATTATAATTCCAAGTCATTCTACATGGCATATAATGTAACTCAATTAATTTTACCACTTGAGGTCTAAATGCCCTGAACACATGAATTAATCAGCCAAGGCGTGAGTTCGCCTGGACACGCGTTTTTCGCCTAGGCGTGAGTTCGCCGGACGCGCGTTTTTTCGCCCGGGAGCGTGTTTTTCGCCCAGACGTGTGTTTTTCGCCCGGCCGCGCAATTTTCGCCCGGGCGCGCATTTTTCGCACGTGGACGCGTTTTTCGCCAGGGCGCACATTTTTCGCCCAGGCGCGGAATTTTTTGTACGGGCGCGAGTTTTTCGCCCGGGCACACATTTTTCTCCCGGGCGCGAGTTTTTCGCCCGGGCGCACGTTTTGTCGCCCGAGCACGCAATTTTTCGCCCGTGCGCGCAATTTTTGCAAGAGCGCGCATTATTCGCTCGGGCGCATGTTTTTCGCCCGGAGGCGCATTTTGTCGCCCGGGCGCGCAATTTGACCCCCCGGGTACGAGTTTTTCGCCCGGGCGCGCATTTTTCGCTCGAGCGCGCGTTTTCCGCCCGAGCACGTGTTTTTTGTTCGGGTACGCGTTTTTCGCCCGGGCGAAAGTTTTTCGCGCGACCGCGCGTTTTTTGCCCGGGCGGGCATTTCTTGCTCGGGGGCGCGTTTTTCGCCTTGGCGCACGATTTGTCGCCCGGGGTGAGTTTTTCTCCCGGGCGGGCTTTTTGTGCCCGAGCACATTTTTTTTGTCCGAACACTCGTTTTTCGCCCGGGCGTGTGTTTTTTGTCAGAACACACATTTTTTATTATATGTAAAAAAATATTAATTTTTTTATAATATTTTCAATTCATATATTGAATTTTATTTAACAAACGAACAAAAAAATTGTTCAATTCCACAATATTCAACAATATTGTTTATTAGGCGAACGATGGAATTGGAATTAGACCAATTCTAATTCTGAATATTGGATCTCAATATCAAATTCCAATATCAAATTCCAATTTCGTCCAAACGAACGGGCCCTAAAGAATCAAAAACAATGCAAATGGAATTATACTATGAATGAAAATTATGGAGGATTCTAGAATTACATTTTACTCTTACAACACTTTAATAACACTAGAAATAAAGAAACAATTATAATAGTAATAAGACAATTAAATAAACTAAGACAGCTTAGTTAAGAAGTGAAATGATAACTTCACAAAAAAGTGCATCCATATATTGTTCATTAATTATCTCAATAAGGAAAATACATTAAGATAAGTTTCTCATGAACGGTCGTTGATAAGGTTTTTTTATCACAGTGCTACTCATCTCCAATTAACATGTCAGTGATGTAGCTAGCCAATAAACCTTTCTCATCTCCAATTAACATGTCAGTGATGTAGCTAGCCAATAAACCTTTCTATCATTAGGTATTTTCTCGAAGGCAGCTCTTCGGATCGTCTCCAACATGAATACAGTTGCGAAGTCATGAAAAAAAAGTGATCTTCAAGTATCTCTGGAAGTCTCTCAAGCTCTTTGAAAGCTTCTTTTAGCAAGTAAATACTAAGATCAACATTAGGCCTCAAATCACGATAAAGGAGAAAAAAAATATGTGTATTCATTCAAAGCAATAAAAAAATGCTAAAGATATAGAATTACACTAGCTAAAGCAATCATAAACTACAATGATCTAAGTACAAGCAGCCTCTTAAATTTGGAACAAAACTCTCAGTTATATTTTTTTATTTTTGGATCCTCTATTATTTTCCTCAGGTGCTGTTGCTCTTTCATACAAATTAATTATGCTTAATTTAGAGTTTATATCCTTCTATTATGTGAGCGGGCAAATAAATAAGTCAAAACTTAAATTAATTGGATTCCTAGCGTGGCATGCATGTAGAAAAATTAAATTAATTGGATTCCTAGAACAATGTGATTCTCAGATATACTTGCAACATTTTCTGATTTTTTTTTAATTTCATTCAAAGTATGTTATTCTTCATTTACTTTTTTTGTTTTACTTGGTATAATAATCTTCAAAGGCGCACTTTCATAAAGATTTAAGCGTTGATGATAGTTAGGTGACCGCTCGGGCTAATAGTATTTGTGGTTAGAGATCGAATGATAGTCGTTTTGTAGCATTGCTCTTTCGTGTTAGAGTTATCACGTGTTTCAAAGTTTTTGGACACTATTGTTCTACTTCTAGCATGGAATAAACAATTGCTTGTACTTAGATCATTGTAGTTTATGATTGCTTTAGCTAGTGTAATTCTATATCTTTAGCATTTTTTTATTGCTTTGAATGAATACACATATTTTTTTCTCCTTTATCGTGATTTGAGGCCTAATGTTGATCTTAGTATTTACTTGCTAAAAGAAGCTTTCAAAGAGCTTGAGAGACTTCCAGAGATACTTGAAGATCACTTTTTTTCATGACTTCGCAACTGTATTCATGTTGGAGACGATCCGAAGAGCTGCCTTCGAGAAAATACCTAATGATAGAAAGGTTTATTGGCTAGATACATCACTGACATGTTAATTGGAGATGAGAAAGGTTTATTGGCTAGCTACATCACTGACATGTAGCACTGTGATAAAAAAACCTTATCAACGACCGTTCATGAGAAACTTATTTTAATGTATTTTCCTTGTTGAGATAATTAATGAACAATATATGGATGCACTTTTTTGTGAAGTTATCATTTCACTTCTTAATTAAGCTGTCTTAGTTTATTTAATTGTCTTATTACTATTATAATTGTTTCTTTATTTCTAGTGTTATTAAAGTGTTGTAAGAGTAAAATGTAATTCTAGAATCCTCCATAATTTTCATTCATAGTATAATTCCATTTGCATTGTTTTTGATTCTTTAGGGCCCGTTCATTTGGACGAAATTGGAATTTGATATTGAGATCCAATATTCAGAATTAGAATTGGTCTAATTCCAATTCCATCGTTCGCCTAATAAACAATATTGTTGAATATTGTGGAATTGAACAATTTTTTTGTTCGTTTGTTAAATAAAATTCAATATATGAATTGAAAATATTATAAAAAAATTAATATTTTTTTACATATAATAAAAAATGTGTGTTCTGACAAAAAACACACGCCCGGGCGAAAAACGAGTGTTCGGACAAAATGTGGGGGAGTAACTCTTGGCCTGCGAGTAGAGATATTTAGGGGGAATAAATGTGAGTTCAGAGTGACCCTGTTATTTTTTAACATGTGAATTATAGTTAAGGGTGTACTAATAATATTGTTTTAATTTTTCCTTTTATAATATTCTCTTTTGTTGAGCTTACAAAGTGTCGGAGTTCTAATAGACCCATATTATATTACGAAGATCAAATGGGTGTTACGTTCTGTTTTGCTTATTATTTGATTTGGAACTGTATGGTTCTTGTTTTGTTCAATATGTTATGTTGTTCTGAAGAGAAATATTATTTTGGGAAAGAAGTCATAAATTTTTTTTGTAGATGTCATATAAATTACTTCCCTCCCTTCACATGTTTTAAAAGAGCATGCTTTAAAAAAAATCCAAGTCATTCATATTTTCTTAGAATTAAATGCCCAACAATAGGCCAAGATTTATTTTCTTTATTTAATATACATGATGGAAGGACATGTATAGGTTGTAATTTATAATTTTAAATGACTACTGCAATAATTTTTTATTGAGCTCCTCAAATACATACTATTAATTATAATTCCAAGTCATTCTACATGGCATATAATGTAACTCAATTAATTTTACCACTTGAGGTCTAAATGCTCTGAACACATGAATTAATCAGCCAAGGCGTGAGTTCGCCCGGACACGCATTTTTCGCCTAGGCGTGAGTTCGCCCGGACGCGCGTTTTTCGCCCGGGAGCGTGTTTTTTGCCCAGACGTGTGTTTTTCGCCCGACCGCGCAATTTTCGCCCGGGCGCGCGTTTTTCGCACGTGGACACGTTTTTCGCCAGGGCGCACATTTTTCGCCCAGGCGCGCAATTTTTTGCACGGGCGCGAGTTTTTCGCCCGGGCACACATTTTTCTCCCGGGTGCGAGTTTTTCGCCCGGGCGCACGTTTTGTCGCCCGAGCGCGCAATTTTTCGCCCGTGCGCGCAATTTTTGCCCGAGCGCGCATTTTTCGCTCGGGCGCATGTTTTTCGCCCGGAGGCGCATTTTGTCGCCCGGGCGCGCAATTTGACCCCCCGGGTACGAGTTTTTCGCCCGGGCGCGCAGTTTTCGCTCGAGCGCGCGTTTTTTGCCCGAGCACGTGTTTTTTGTTCGGGTACGCGTTTTTCGCCCGGGCGTGCAATTTTCGCCCGGGCGAAAGTTTTTCGCGCGACCGCGCGTTTTTTGCCCGGGCGGGCATTTCTTGCTCGGGGGCGTGTTTTTCGCCTTGGCGCACGATTTGTCGCCCGGGGTGAGTTTTTCTCCCGGGTGGGCTTTTTGTGCCCGAGCACATTTTTTTTGTCCGAACATTCGTTTTTTCGCCCGGGCGTGTGTTTTTTGTCAGAACACACTTTTTTTATTATATGTAAAAAAATATTAATTTTTTTATAATATTTTCAATTCATATATTGAATTTTATTTAACAAACGAACAAAAAAAATTGTTCAATTCCACAATATTCAACAATATTGTTTATTAGGCGAACGATGGAATTAGAATTAAACCAATTCTAATTCTGAATATTGGATCTCAATATCAAATTCCAATATCAAATTCCAATTTCGTCCAAACGAACGGGCCCTAAAGAATCAAAAACAATGCAAATGGAATTATACTATGAATGAAAATTATGGAGGATTCTAGAATTACATTTTACTCTTACAACACTTTAATAACACTAGAAATAAAGAAACAATTATAATAGTAATAAGACAATTAAATAAACTAAGACAACTTAATTAAGAAGTGAAATGATAACTTCACAAAAAAGTGCATCCATATATTGTTCATTAATTATCTCAACAAGGAAAATACATTAAGATAAGTTTCTCATGAACGGTCGTTGATAAGGTTTTTTTATCA
>JAWHQI010000397.1:1990000-2040728 GCA_033032865.1 Dactylorhiza incarnata
TTAATATATCATCAATATATGATAAGATAAATGTGGAATAAGGTATGAAAATATCATTCATGATGTGTTGAAATTCCGAAGGCGCATTTTTCAGACCAAATGGTAGAACATTCCATTCATAATGGCCGAAGGGGACGGTGAACGCCGTCTTATATTTATCGTGTTCGGCTATTTGAATTTGCCAATAGCCGGATTTAAGATCAAATTTGGAAAAAATATTAGCCGTGATGGTGCGATTTAATAAATCGCGTTTATTTGGAATTAGATATCTAATCCATTTGAGTACCTTATTTAAAGGTATATAATTAATTACTAAGCGAGGAACTCCTCGTTCTTTTTCGGCATTATTCATGACGTAGAATGCCGTGCAACTCCATGGGGAGTAGGGCTGACGAATGAGTCCTTTTTGTAGGAGGTCTTGTATTTCTTGTTTACACGTCTCCAAGTAATGGTGATTCATTTGACAGGGTCGCACCCTTGTTGGGATTTGGGTTTCCGTAAATCCCTCTACATAGGGTAGAGACATAATATGTTGTTTACGGTCCCAGAAAGCGTTAGGAAGTTAACTACAATTGTGCAGTTTTAAATTAGTTTCAAATTGCTGAATTTTGGTTTGAATTGGAACTGCTTTAAGTTGCTCGGAAATATTTAAATGTGATATTTCGAGTTTTAAGAAATTGATTTGATTTTCTTTCAAGTTAACTTCTTTAATATGATTTAAGATTTTGATTAGAGGGTCGGAGATAAATTCAAAACAAATTGTTTTGTTTTTATATGTTGTAGAAATGCCTTTTTTATTAATTTCTTAAATTGGCATAAGTTTTTCAAGGAACGGTGTACCTAAAATTAGGTGTTGTGAAATTTCGTTCACTACTATTAAGTGTAGGGGGATGACAATATCTTCTTTACAGATGTGAGCATCCGTTATTTTGTATGGTGTTGTTAATGCGCGGTTATTCGCTGCATTAAGGGTTTGGTTTGTTCGTTCACAATATTTAATTGGAACGAGGCCAGCCTTGATGCAATTTAAATCAGCACCACTATCCACAAGAGCAATAAGATCTGGGATGTAATACTCATTATTAATGAGCAGATTAACTTGGATATACCATTTTTGGGTAATAACTAAATCAATTTTGGATAATTGTGTTTGCTTGTCTTGAATTGTGGGTTCAAGATGTGCCGAAGATGACTCGGGGCGTCCTTCTTCAGGAAGCAAAAGTGTTTGTGTAAGATTTTCTAAATTGTCTAGGCGTAATTGCGTCATGGAGTCTTGTTGTTGAAGACTTTTAATTTCATCTTTCAACAGTTTGATTTCATGGCGTAGGTCCGCAATGGATGCGGGCTTTGCCTCTTGTGTTGAATACCGTCGTAAAATTTCGCTCATATTATACGACGATGATTCGTTATTACGTGATGATCGTGTTTGGATCATTCCTGGTGTAGGTTCAGAAAGGAGCTCTACAAGTTTGCTACGTATAGTAGGTTCCATTGGAACGTGCAATAATGTTTGTATTATCTCTCGTCGATTATACGTTGAGAGAACATTGATAGATAATCCATTCATATCAATAATTGCTTTATAATAAGCAGTGTTATGTGAAGTGCATTTTGAACAGTCACAGTCACTGCCACACTCGTCACTAGAAGTGACGGATTGGTTGTCGTCCGATGATTCGGAAGACTGTTCTTCGTCTGAATTGAGGAGTATTTTGTATAGAGTACGTTTGAGACCTTCATCCTCAATTTCGTCTAATTTTTTTTTAGTATAACAGCAACTGGCATAATGGCCAATCTTGCCACATTTGTAGCATTTGATCTCTTTATGAGATGCCTTACGTTTGTGCGAGAACTCATGTCCTCGCTTACGATGGTGCTTAATTAGATCATCATTGTGTAGAAATTTTTTCTTTTTCTTTCGTTTATGCGAGTGATAGTTCTTAGTATATGATTTTGTCGCCTTTTTGATTTTTTCTTGTTCCGGTAATTTGGGAACATTTATAGCGAATTGGCGGCAGAATTCGCCTAATTGTTTTCGTTCCGTTAATCGTTTGGATTTTAATTGTTGTCTTAATTTTAAATCATTACATAGGGCTAAGCCCTCTTTGACACATGTGTTAATTAGTGTGCCATACGTATATTGTTCGTAGGGGATTGAACCGTTATTTTGGTTTCGTAATGTTTGTCGGACTCGTTCCGCAAATAGATTTGGTAATCCATCGATAAATTTGGATTTCCAATGAGCCTGCTCAGGATCATTTAGAAAAATACACGATTTAAGAAGGTATCTTTATACCATCGAAAATGTGTAAGTGTGGGACATCGTAAATTTTGGAGTAGGGTTCACGTGCGCTCACCCTGATCACTGATGCCACCCGTAAAATGCTGAATAATGGTCAAGATTAAAGTGTAAAGAGCATCGGACCGTTCGACAACATTTTCGATTTAAATAGCGGTAGGGAAATGTCCGCAAAGGAAGAAAACCACAAAATATTAAATTTTGTGAAATGTCCGCAAATAGCGGAAATTTCACTACCGCTATTTGCGGACATTTCCCTACCGCTATTTGCGGACATTTAATATTACCCTACAACTGGTATTTCCGCAAACAAAATAGAGGGTATATAACCCAACTGCTGATTTACACACAAAATATATTACACACTTATTTTGTTATTAAAAATAACAATTATTTTTAATATTACGGTAAATAATGCAGTTTTTAATATCAAACAACCGTCTCAAAACTGGTACGAGTAAATATTACTGCAAAAAAGCGGACAAGCGTTGTTATTAACTGCAAACAACGCTTGTCCGCTTTTCGTTATTACACGACTAAGTTACACGACTAACTTAGTCGTGTATAATATTCAAGACATTATTAAGTATATTACACAGTTATATACTTCATACAAAATAGAGGGTTATATTGTGTGTAATATATTTAATAATATATAACCCAACTCGTATATAACCCAATTAATATTAAATGTCCAGCAGTTAGTAACACAAAATAGCAGTTAGAAGTATCAAATTCTGCTTTGAGATTCCACTTTAATATATGTGGAATGTCATTAGCTACGAAGAAATAGAGGGTTGTTTCTTCGGTGAAGACTTCTTTCTGGCAGATTGCTGCCACGTCGACCCATTTGGAGAAGAGATCCAACAATTGTGTTGGTAGAATTGAGGCGGTAGCACCAAATTTTCGCCACCAATTATAAAACCATGAAGGAATTTCCTTCTTCAGAATTTCAGGACAAATTTTTATAAACCATGAATGTTTTCGATTTGAATTCTCATAATAGAAAACATTGTAGAATGCCTCTACATATTCCCAGTACGTCACATTAGCCGTTCTGGTTTTATCACGCGACTGAATTTGTCGCTCCCGATTTGGGTAGAGACCCCATAATTGTGGAGTTAATATATTTCGAATAATAATTTTGCTGTAGGTAATCTCGCTATTGAGATTGTTGGGCGATTGCCGATGATGCTCAATATCTGCTGATTCCAGCGTAATGAGGATTGCCTCATAGAGAGAGCGGGATTTGCTCTTAATTGGGAACATATTATGTTCCAAGTATTTTTCCTGTAATTTCCATGGAGTATCCATTAATGGGATGTCATGGCGGTCAAGATAGAGGACCGTTTCACGTTCCTTTTTCATTGTATAGACCGATTCGATTGCGGTTGCATCCTTGTAGGTCATTAGACCAGTTGTATTGGAGGATATGGATCCTGTATTGGATTGTCGTGATGATTCGCCAATTTGGCGTGATGATTCACCCATTGAGTGGGGTAAGATCGTTCTGCGTGCTGGAATTTTGTCCAGTCTTGATTTTGATTGCTTTCGCATGGATATTTCCCATGCATGTGATTTCTCTGATCTACTCATTCTGCAAAAATTCACGTGTCAGAAAATTAGGAAGACTATTTTCTTGTCCTTTGATATATTCAATATCAAAATCAAAGATTGCTAATTCAGCTTGCCATCGGGCAAAAATTTGTTTGGAAGCTAAATGCTTCACATCTTTTTCCAAAATATGTTTTGCAGAACTATAATCTATTCGTAGTAAAAATTTTTGATTTAATAAATCATCTTGGAATTTATGAATACATTTGATAATAGAAAGCATTTCTTTCTTGATTGTTGAGTAATTATTCTGGGTGGTATTCCATTTGCCTGAGTAATAACGAACTAAGACTTCTTTGTTTGTCTTAGGATTTCGTTGTTTCAGAATACCGCCAAAACCAATATTACTGGCATCGGTTTCAACTATTTTAAACCAATTTGCATTGGCTAGGTGTAGACAAGGTAATTATTGTACCTTACTTTTAATTTGGCGAATAGCGGATGTATGCTCGCTAGTCCATGGTGGAGGTGCCTTTTGCAACCTTGCATATAAAAGTTTAGTATCGCTTGCAAGATTATGATAGAAATCAGCTACATAATTGAGAGCTCCCAGAAAACGTTGTAGTTGCTTAGTGTCGGTAATTATATCTGGAAATTTGGAAGCGAATTCAATGCTTCTTTGAATAGGGGTGATTGTATTATTAACAATCATATGTCCCAAAAATTGGATTTCTGTTTGGAACAGTTTAATCTTTGGCGCGGAGCTGACCAGCCCATTTTTGGTGACTAAATGTTGGAATACACGAAGATGTTTAAAATGGTCGTCAATGGTGGAAGAGAATATTAAGATATCATCAATATATGATAAGATAAATGTGGAATAAGGTATGAAAATATCATTCATGATGTGTTGAAATTCCGAAGGCACATTTTTCAGACCAAATGGTAGAACATTCCATTCATAATGGCCGAAGGGGACGGTGAACGCCGTCTTATATTTATCGTGTTCGGCTATTTGAATTTGCCAATAGCCGGATTTAAGATCAAATTTGGAAAAAATATTAGCCGTGATGGTGCGATTTAATAAATCGCGTTTATTTGAAATTAGATATCTAATCCATTTGAGTACCTTATTTAAAGGTATATAATTAATTACTAAGCGAGGAACTCCTCGTTCTTTTTTGGCATTATTCATGACGTAGAATGCCGTGCAACTCCATGGGGAGTAGGGCTGACGAATGAGTCCTTTTTGTAGGAGGTCTTGTATTTCTTGTTTACACGTCTCCAAGTAATGGTGATTCATTTGACGGGTCGCGCCCTTGTCGGGATTTGGGTTTCCGTAAATCCCTCTACATAGGGTAGAGACACAATATGTTGTTTACGGTCCCAGAAAGCGTTAGGAAGTTGACTACAATTGTGCAGTTTTAAATTAGTTTCAAATTGCTGAATTTTGGTTTGAATTGGAACTGCTTTAAGTTGCTCGGAAATATTTAAATGTGATATTTCGAGTTTTAAGAAATTGATTTGATTTTCTTTCAAGTTAACTTCTTTAATATGATTTAAGATTTTGATTAGAGGGTCGGAGATAAATTCAAAACAAATTGTTTTGTTTTTATATGTTGTAGAAATGCCTTTTTTATTAATTTCTTGAATTGGCATAAGTTTTTCAAGGAACGGTGTACCTAAAATTAGGTGTTGTGAAATTTCGTTCACTACTATTAAGTGTAGGGGGATGATAATATCTTCTTTACAGATGTGAGCATCCGTTATTTTGTATGGTGTTGTTAATGCGCGGTTATTCGCTGCATTAAGGGTTTGGTTTGTTCGTTCACAATATTTAATTGGAACGAGGCCAGCCTTGACGCAATTTAAATCAGCACCACTATCCACAAGAGCAATAAGATCTGGGATGTAATACTCATTATTAATGAGCAGATTAACTTGGATATACCATTTTTGGGTAATAACTAAATCAATTTTGGATAATTGTGTTTGCTTGTCTTGAATTGTGGGTTCAAGATGTGCTGAAGATGACTCGGGGCGTCCTTCTTGAGGAAGCAAAAGTGTTTGTGTAAGATTTTCTAAATTGTCTAAGCGTAATTGCGTCATGGAGTCTTGTTGTTGAAGACTTTTAATTTCATCTTTCAACAGTTTGATTTCATGGCGTAGGTCCGCAATGGATGCGGGCTTTGCCTCTTGTGTTGAATACCGTCGTAAAATTTTGCTCATATTATACGACGATGATTCGTTATTACGTGCTGATCGTGTTTGGATCATTCCTGGTGTAGGTTCAGAAAGGAGCTCTACAAGTTTGCTACGTATAGTAGGTTCCATTGGAACGTGCAATAATGTTTGTATTATCTCTCGTCGATTAGTCGTTGAGAGAACATTGATAGATAATCCATTCATATCAATAATTGCTTTATAATAAGCAGTGTTATGTGAAGTGCATTTTGAACAGTCACAGTCACTGCCACACTCGTCACTAGAAGTGACGGATTGGTTGTCGTCCGATGATTCGGAAGACTGTTCTTCGTCTGAATTGAGGAGTATTTTGTATAGAGTACGTTTGAGACCTTCATCCTCAATTTCGTCTAATTTTTTTTTAGTATAACAGCGACTGGCATAATGGCCAATCTTGCCACATTTGTAGCATTTGATCTCTTTATGAGATGCCTTACGTTTGTGCGAGAACTCATGTCCTCGCTTACGATGGTGCTTAATTAGATCATCATCGTGTAGAAATTTTTTCTTTTTCTTTCGTTTATGCGAGTGATAGTTCTTCGTATATGATTTTGTCGCCTTTTTGATTTTTTCTTGTTCCGGTAATTTGGGAACATTTATAGCGAATTGGCGTCAGAATTCGCCTAATTGTTTTCGTTCCGTTAATCGTTGGGATTTTAATTGTTGTCTTAATTTTAAATCATTACATAGGGCTAAGCCCTCTTTGACACATGTGTTAATTAGTGTGCCATACGTATATTGTTCGTAGGGGATTGAACCGTTATTTTGGTTTCGTAATGTTTGTCGGACTCGTTCCGCAAATAGATTTGGTAATCCATCGATAAATTTGGATTTCCAATGAGCCTGCTCAGGATCATTTAGAAAAAATACACGATTTAAGAAGGTATCTTTATACCATCGAAAATGTGTAAGTGTGGGACATCGTAAATTTTGGAGTAGGGTTCGCATGCGCTCACCCTGATCACTGATGCCACCCGTAAAATGCTGAATAATGGTCAAGATTAAAGTGTAAAGAGCATCGGACCGTTCGACAGCATTTTCGATTTTAATAACGGTAGGGAAATGTCCGCAAAGGAAGAAAACCACAAAATATTAAATTTTGTGAAATGTCCGCAAATAGCGGAAATTTCACTACCGCTATTTGCGGACATTTCCCTACCGCTATTTGCGGACATTTAATATTACCCTACAACTAGTATTTCCGCAAACAAAATAGAGGGTATATAACCCAACTGCTGATTTACACACAAAATATATTACACACTTATTTTGTTATTAAAAATAACAATTATTTTTAATATTACTGTAAATAATGCAGTTTTTTAATATCAAACAACCGTCTCAAAACTGGTAAGAGTAAATATTACTGCAAAAAAGCGGACAAGCGTTGTTATTAACTGCAAACAACGCTTGTCCGCTTTTCGTTATTACATGACTAACTTAGTCGTGTATAATATTCAAGACATTATTAAGTATATTACACAGTTATATACTTCATACAAAATAGAGGGTTATATTGTGTGTAATATATTTAATAATCACTAACTTGATTTGATTTTCTTTCAAGTTAACTTCTTTAATATGAGTTAAGATTTTGATTAGAGGGTCGGAGATAAATTCAAAACAAATTGTTTTGTTTTTATATGTTGTAGAAATGCCTTTTTTATTAATTTCTTGAATTCGCATAAGTTTTTCAAGGAACGGTGTACCTAAAATTAGGTGTTGTGAAATTTCGTTCACTACTATTAAGTGTAGGGGGATGACAATATCTTCTTTACAGATGTGAGCATCCGTTATTTTGTATGGTGTTGTTAATGCGCGGTTATTCGCTGCATTAAGGGTTTGGTTTGTTCGTTCACAATATTTAATTGGAACGAGGCCAGCCTTGACGCAATTTAAATCAGCACCACTATCCACAAGAGCAATAAGATCTGGGATGTAATACTCATTATTAATGAGCAGATTAACTTGGATATACCATTTTTGAGTAATAACTAAATCAATTTTGGATAATTGTGTTTGCTTGTCTTGAATTGTGGGTTCAAGATGTGCTGAAGATGACTCGGGGCATCCTTCTTCAGGAAGCAAAAGTGTTTGTGTAAGATTTTCTAAATTGTCTAGGCGTAATTGCGTCATGGAGTCTTGTTGTTGAAGACTTTTAATTTCATCTTTCAACAGTTTGATTTCATGGCGTAGGTCCGCAATGGATGCGGGCTTTGCCTCTTGTGTTGAATACCGTCGTAAAATTTCGCTCATATTATACGACAATGATTCGTTATTACGTGATGATCGTGTTTGGATCATTCCTGGTGTAGGTTCAGAAAGGAGCTCTCCAAGTTTGCTACGTATAGTAGGTTCCATTGGAACGTGCAATAATGTTTGTATTATCTCTCGTCGATTAGTCGTTGAGAGAACATTGATAGATAATCCATTCATATCAATAATTGCTTTATAATAAGCAGTGTTATGTGAAGTGCATTTTGAACAGTCACAGTCACTGCCACACTCGTCACTAGAAGTGACGGATTGGTTGTCGTCCGATGATTCGGAAGACTGTTCTTCGTCTGAATTGAGGAGTATTTTGTATAGAGTACGTTTGAGACCTTCATCCTCAATTTCGTCTAATTTTTTTTAGTATAACAGCGACTGGCATAATGGCCAATCTTGCCACATTTGTAGCATTTGATCTCTTTATGAGATGCCTTACATTTGTGCGAAAACTCATGTCCTCGCTTACGATGGTGCTTAATTAGATCATCATCCTGTAGAAATTTTTTCTTTTTCTTTCGTTTATGCGAGTGATAGTTCTTCGTATATGATTTTGTCGCCTTTTTGATTTTTTCTTGTTCCGGTAATTTGGGAACATTTATAGCGAATTGGCGGCAGAATTTGCCTAATTGTTTTCGTTCCGTTAATCGTTGGGATTTTAATTGTTGTCTTAATTTTAAATCATTACATAGGGCTAAGCCCTCTTTGACACATGTGTTAATTAGTGTGCCATACGTATATTGTTCGTAGGGGATTGAACCGTTATTTTGGTTTCGTAATGTTTGTCGGACTCATTCCGCAAATAGATTTGGTAATCCATCGATAAATTTGGATTTCCAATGAGCCTGCTTAGGATCATTTAGAAAAAATACACGATTTAAGAAGGTATCTTTATACCATCGAAAATGTGTAAGTGTGGGACATCGTAAATTTTGGAGTAGGGTTCGCGTGCGCTCACCCTGATGACTGATGCCACCCGTAAAATGCTGAATAATGGTCAAGATTAAAGTGTAAAGAGCATCGGACCGTTCGACAGCATTTTCTATTTTAATAGCGGTAAGAATTTCCGCTTTTCGTTGATCTGTGAGATAATTATCCCACCAGCCGCGAAGGATGTCAGTGAATCCATTGGTAATAATAGTGGTAATTTGTTGATCAGAGTTACCACTGGCTCGTGCCACATTGGCATACATGATCATGCGATGCATGTGATCATGAATTTGTTTATCTGATAAACCATCAATATTCCATTCATAGATGGAACCGCTACTATAATTATTTTGAATAATAGAATCATTTTCTTCATATAGAAGATCGACGGGAGAAGGTCATTTATAGTACTATTAATGACCTTCTCCCGTCGATCTTCTATATGACCTTCTCCCGTCGATCTTCTATAAGAAGAAAATGATTCTATTATTCAAAACAATTATAGTAGCGGTTCCATCTATGAATGGAATATTGATGGTTTATCAGATAAACAAATTCATGATCACATGCATCGCATGATCATGTATGCCAATGTGGCACGAGCCAGTGGTAACTCTGATCAACAAATTACCACTTTTATTACCAATGGATTCACTGGCATCCTTCGCGGCTGGTGGGATAATTATCTCACAGATCAACGAAAAGCGGAAATTCTTACCGCTATTAAAATCGAAAATGCTGTCGAACGGTCCGATGCTCTTTACACTTTAATCTTGACCATTAATCAGCATTTTATGGGTGGCATCAGTGATCAGGGTGAGCGCACGCGAACCCTACTCCAAAATTTACGATGTCCCACACTTACACATTTTCGATGGTATAAAGATACCTTCTTAAATCGTGTATTTTTTCTAAATGATCCTGAGCAGGCTCATTGGAAATCCAAATTTATCGATGGATTACCAAATCTATTTGCGGAACGAGTCCGACAAACATTATGAAACCAAAATAACGGTTCAATCCCCTACGAACAATATACGTATGGCACACTAATTAACACATGTGTCAAAGAGGGCTTAGCCCTATGTAATGATTTAAAATTAAGACAACAATTAAAATCCCAACGATTAACGGAACGAAAACAATTAGGCGAATTCTGCCGCCAATTCGCTATAAATGTTCCCAAATTACCGGAACAAGAAAAAATCAAAAAGGCGACAAAATCATATACGAAGAACTATCACTCGCATAAACGAAAGAAAAAGAAAAAATTTCTACACGATGATGATCTAATTAAGCACCATCGTAAGCGAGGACATGAGTTCTGGCACAAACGTAAGGCATCTCATAAAGAGATCAAATGCTACAAATGTGGCAAGATTGGCCATTATGTCAGTCGCTGTTATACTAAAAAAAAATTAGACGAAATTGAGGATGAAGGTCTCAAACGTACTCTATACAAAATACTCCTCAATTCAGACGAAGAACAGTCTTCCGAATCATCGGACAACAACCAATCCGCCACTTCTAGTGACGAGTGTGGCAGTGACTGTGACTGTTCAAAATGCACTTCACATAACACTGCTTATTATAAAGCAATTATTGATATGAATGGATAATCTATCAATGTTCTCTCAACGACTAATCGACGAGAGATAATACAAACATTATTGCACGTTCCAATGGAACCTACTATACGTAGCAAACTTGTAGAGCTCCTTTCTGAACCTACACCAGGAATGATCCAAACACGATCATCACGTAATAACGAATCATCGTCGTATAATATGAGCGAAATTTTACGACGGTATTCAACACAAGAGGCAAAGCCCGCATCCATTATGGACCTACGCCATGAAATCAAACTTTTGAAAGATGAAATTAAAAGTCTTCAACAACAAGACTCCATGACGCAATTACGCCTAGACAATTTAGAAAATCTTACACAAACACTTTTGCTTCCTGAAGAAGGACGCCCCGAGTCATCTTCAGCACATCTTGAACCCACAATTAAAGACAAGCAAACACAATTATCCAAAATTGATTTAGTTATTACCCAAAAATGGTATATCCAAGTTAATCTGCTCATTAATAATGAGTATTACATCCCAGATCTTATTGCTCTTGTGGATAGTGGTGCTGATTTAAATTGCGTCAAGGCTGGCCTCGTTCCAATTAAATATTGTGAACGAACAAACCAAACCCTTAATGCAGCGAATAACCGCGCATTAACAACACCATACAAAATAATGGATGCTCACATCTGTAAAGAAGATATTGTCATCCCCCTACACTTAATAGTAGTAAACGAAATTTCACAACACCTAATTTTAGGTACACCGTTCCTTGAAAAACTTATGCCAATTCAAGAAATTAATAAAAAAGGCATTTCTACAACATATAAAAACAAAACAATTTGTTTTGAATTTATCTCCGACCCTCTAATCAAAATCTTAAATCATATTAAAGAAGTTAACTTGAAAGAAAATCAAATCAATTTCTTAAAACTCGAAATATCACATTTAAATATTTCCGAGCAACTTAAAGCAGTTCCAATTCAAACCAAAATTCAGCAATTTGAAACTAATTTAAAACTGCACAATTGTAGTCAACTTCCTAACGCTTTCTGGGACCGTAAACAACATATTGTGTCTCTACCCTATGTAGAGGGATTTACGGAAACCCAAATCCCGACAAGGGCGCGACCCTGTCAAATGAATCACCATTACTTGGAGACGTGTAAACAAGAAATACAAGACCTCCTACAAAAAAAACTCATTCGTCAGTCCTACTCCCCATGGAGTTGCACGACATTCTACGTCATGAATAATGCCGAAAAAGAACGAGGAGTTCCTCGCTTAGTAATTAATTATAAACCTTTAAATAAGGTACTCAAATGGATTAGATATCCAATTCCAAATAAACGCGATTTATTAAATCGCACCATCACGGCTAATATTTTTTCCAAATTTGATCTTAAATCCGGCTATTGGCAAATTCAAATAGCCGAACACGATAAATATAAGACGGCGTTCACCGTCCCCTTCGGCCATTATGAATGGAATGTTCTACCATTTGGTCTGAAAAATGCGCCTTCGGAATTTCAACACATCATGAATGATATTTTCATACCTTATTCCACATTTATCTTATCATATATTGATGATATCTTAATATTCTCTTCCACCATTGATGACCATTTTAAACATCTTCGTGTATTCCAACATTTAGTCACCAAAAATGGGCTGGTCATCTCCGCGCCAAAGATTAAACTGGTCCAAACAGAAATCCGATTTTTGGGACATATGATTGTTAATAATACAATCACCCCTATTCAAAGAAGCATTGAATTCGCTTCCAAATTTCCAGATATAATTACCGACACTAAGCAACTACAACGTTTTCTGGGAGCTCTCAATTATGTAGCTGATTTCTATCATAATCTTGCAAGCGATACTAAACTTTTATATGCAAGGTTACAAAAGGCACCTCCACCATGGACTAGCGAGCATACATCCGCTATTCGCCGAATTAAAAGTAAGGTACAACAATTACCTTGTCTACACCTAGCCAATGCAAATTGGTTTAAAATAGTTGAAACCGATGCCAGTAATATTGGTTTTGGCGGTATTCTGAAACAACGAAATCCTAAGACAAACAAAGAAGTCTTAGTTCGTTATTACTCAGGCAAATGGAATACCACCCAGAATAATTACTCAACAATCAAGAAAGAAATGCTTTCTATTATCAAATGTATTCATAAATTCCAAGATGATTTATTAAATCAAAAATTTTTACTACGAATAGATTGTAGTTCTGCAAAACATATTTTGGACAAAGATGTGAAGCATTTAGCTTCCAAACAAATTTTTGCCCGATGGCAAGCTGAATTAGCAATCTTTGATTTTGATATTGAATATATCAAAGGACAAGAAAATAGTCTTCCTGATTTTCTGACACGTGAATTTTTGCAGAATGAGTAGATCAGAGAAATCACATGCATGGGAAATACCCATGCGAAAGCAATCAAAATCAAGACTGGACAAAATTCCAGCATGCAAAACGATCTTACCCCACTCAATGGGTGAATCATCACGCCAAATTGGCGAATCATCACGACAATCCAATACATGATCCATATACTCCAATACAACTGGTCCAATGACCTACAAGGATGCAACCGCAATCGAATCGGTCTATACAATGAAAAAGGAACGTGAAACGGTCCTCTATCTTGACCGCCATGACATCCCATTAATGGATACTCCATGGAAATTACAGGAGAAATACTTGGAACATAATATGTTCCCAATTAAGAGCAAATCCCGCTCTCTCTATGAGGCAATTCTCATTACGCTGGAATCAGCAGATATTGAGCATCATCGGCAATCGCCCAACAATCTCAATAGCGAGATTACCTACATCAAAATTATTATTCGAAATATATTAACTCCACAATTATGGGGTCTCCACCCAAATCGGGAGCGACAAATTCAGTCGCGTGATAAAACCAGAACGGCTAATGTGATGTACTGGGAATATGTAGAGGCATTCTACAATGTTTTCTATTATGAGAATTCAAATCGAAAACATTTATGGTTTATAAAAGTTTGTCCTGAAATTCTGAAGAAGGAAATTCCTTCACGGTTTTATAATTGGTGGCGAAAATTAGGTGCTACCACCTCAATTCTACCAACACAATTGTTGGATCTCTTCCCCAAATGGGTCGACGTGGCAGCAATCTGCCAGAAAGAAGTCTTCACTGAAGAAACAACCCTCTATGTCTTCGTAGCTAATGACATTCCACATATATTAGAGTGGAATCTCAAAGCAGAATTTGATTCCTATTCACAACCGGTCTTAATTAGACAATATATGATCAAATGGTGGAACCGCCTCTGCGAAGAAGACAAACTTCTTGATGTTCAGAAGGCCATCAAAGAAGAAACAGCTAATTGCTTGCAGAAACAATTGCCTTCTGCCAATACTTTAAAGCAATTTAAAGAGTCCTTAATCAGACGGAATCCACAAATTACTGCCGCCGAAATTAAGGTGAAATGCATGGAATTCATGCAAGCACAATTCTCTGATGTCTTTTCCGACAATTTTGATTTCGTCATATTTCTAAAAAATGATATCTCCATGGCGGGTTCAGACGGCCTCATCAGCAGGGCTGCCATCAGATGAAGAAACGACACAGAGTCCGCAATACTCTGTCATACCAGCCACGACGCAAGAATCCAAGAGGCATTAATGCATAAGGGACCCCACAGTCGCGATGAGCAGGAATCTGCTAAGGGACCCCACAGTCGCGATGAGCAGGAATCTGCTTTAATAAAGCAGCTTTTAATAAAGCAGTTATGTAAGCAATAATATTTGCTTTAATATTGCATGTACTTTTGCTTTTCTTTGGCAAGCTTATCAGAAGGCCCTCGCCCAGCCTATAAATAAGGCCCTTCGGCCATTGTAAGAAGCATCCTAGTATAAGTTGTACATTAGAAGAATTAATAAAATCTTCTGTTCTTCCATTACTTCTTCCTCCAATTCCGCTCTTTTCCTCTTTTCAACAGTATCCGCTCAAAATAATTATACAAATCTTGTTGTTGGCATCATGGGTCAACAATTAATCGCCCAAAATAATTATACAAATCTTGTTGTTGGCATCATGGGTCAACAATTAAATCGTATCGAAACTGCCATTCAGGAATTAAGCGCCAAATTAACTACGCTTAAACAAAACATCCTTCCTACGGCTACTAATATAACCCCACAATATAAACATATTGCAATTAAACCACCAATTGAGGTTTCGGGTTATAAATTAAAAGCTCCCAATGAAGTTACTAAAGAAGATCTTAAAGAGCTAATCGACCAATTTCGTCAACATAAACTCAACATGCTGGCTAAACGAACAGGGAAATCCCCTACTCCAACTATCCCTATCCAACCAGCACCATGCACTAGCAAGATGACTAGTGCGCCATCATCATCTACTAACGAATCGTCCGACGATGAATCGTTAAATCCTTTCCAAATTGAACAAGCTTTTGCGGACATTTCCCCGTCGACACAGGTCAATACGGTCAAATATGAGGAACCAAATCTCCTCAAATACTACTATAAACGACCTTATCCCGTCGATCTTCTATATGAAGAAAATGATTCTATTTTTCAAAACAATTATAGTAGCGGTTCCATCTATGAATGGAATATTGATGGTTTATCAGATAAACAAATTCATGATCACATGCATCGCATGATCATGTATGCCAATGTGGCACGAGCCAGTGGAAACTCTGATAAACAAATTACCACTTTTATTACCAATGGATTCACTGGCATCCTTCGCGGCTGGTGGGATAATTATCTCACAGATCAACGAAAAGCGGAAATTCTTACCGCTATTAAAATCGAAAATGCTGTCGAACGGTCCGATGCCCTTTACACTTTAATCTTGACCATTATTCAGCATTTTACGGGTGGCATCAGTGATCAGGGTGAGCGCACGCGAACCCTACTCCAAAATTTACGATGTCCCACACTTACACATTTTCGATGGTATAAAGATACCTTCTTAAATCGTGTATTTTTTCTAAATGATCCTGAGCAGGCTCATTGGAAATCCAAATTTATCGATGGATTACCAAATCTATTTGCGGAACGAGTCCGACAAATATTACGAAACCAAAATAACGGTTCAATCCCCTACGAACAATATATGTATGGCACACTAATTAACACATGTGTCAAAGAGGGCTTAGCCCTATGTAATGATTTAAAATTAAGACAACAATTAAAATCCCAACGATTAACGGAACGAAAACAATTAGGCGAATTCTGCCGCCAATTCGCTATAAATGTTCCCAAATTACCGGAACCAGAAAAAATCAAAAAAGCGACAAAATCATATACGAAGAACTATCACTCGCATAAACGAAAGAAAAAGAAAAAATTTCTACACGATGATGATCTAATTAAGCACCATCGTAAGCGAGGAAATGAGTTCTCGCACAAACGTAAGGCATCTCATAAAGAGATCAAATGCTACAAATGTGGCAAGATTGGCCATTATGCCAGTCGCTGTTATACTAAAAAAAAATTAGACGAACTTGAGGATGAAGGTCTCAAACGTACTCTATACAAAATACTCCTCAATTCAGACGAAGAACAGTCTTCCGAATCATCGGACGACAACCAATCCGTCACTTCTAGTAACGAGTGTGGCAGTGACTGTGACTGTTCAAAATGCACTTCACATAACACTGCTTATTATAAAGCAATTATTGATATGAATGGATTATCTATCAATGTTCTCTCAACGACTAATCGACGAGAGATAATACAAACATTATTGCACGTTCCAATGGAACCTACTATACGTAGCAAACTTGTAGAGCTCCTTTCTGAACCTACACCAGGAATGATCCAAACACGATCATCACATAATAACAAATCATCATCGTATAATATGAGCAAAATTTTACGACGGTATTCAACACAAGAGGCAAAGCCCGCATCCATTGCGGACCTACGCCATGAAATCAAACTGTTGAAAGATGAAATTAAAAGTCTTCAACAACAAGACTCCATGACGCAATTACGCCTAGACAATTTAGAAAATCTTACACAAACACTTTTGCTTCCTGAAGAAGGACGCCCCGAGTCATCTTCAGCACATCTTGAACCCACAATTCAAGACAAGCAAACACAATTATCCAAAATTGATTTAGTTATTACCCAAAAATGGTATATCCAAGTTAATCTACTCATTAATAATGAGTATTACATCCCAGATCTTATTGCTCTTGTGGATAGTGGTGCTGATTTAAATTGCGTCAAGGCTGGCCTAGTTCCAATTAAATATTGTGAACGAACAAATCAAACCCTTAATGCAGCGAATAACCACGCATTAACAACACCATACAAAATAACGGATGCTCACATCTGTAAAGAAGATATTGTCATCCCCCTACACTTAATAGTAGTGAACGAAATTTCACAACACCTAATTTTAGGTACACCGTTCCTTGAAAAACTTATGCCAATTCAAGAAATTAATAAAAAAGGCATTTCTACAACATATAAAAACAAAACAATTTGTTTTGAATTTATCTCCGACCCTCTAATCAAAATCTTAAATCATATTAAAGAAGTTAACTTGAAAGAAAATCAAATCAATTTCTTAATACTCAAAATATCACATTTAAATATTTCCGAGCAACTTAAAGCAGTTCCAATTCAAACCAAAATTCAGCAATTTGAAACTAATTTAAAACTGCACAATTGTAGTCAACTTCCTAACGCTTTCTGGGACCGTAAACAACATATTGTGTCTCTACCCTATGTAGAGGGATTTACGAAAACCCAAATCCCGACAAGGGCGCGACCCTGTCAAATGAATCACCATTACTTGGAGACGTGTAAACAAGAAATACAAGACCTCCTACAAAAAGGACTCATTTGTCAGTCCTACTCCCCATGGAGTTGCACGGCATTCTACGTCATGAATAATGCCGAAAAAGAACGAGGAGTTCCTCGCTTAGTAATTAATTATAAACCTTAAAATAAGGTACTCAAATGGATTAGATATCCAATTCCAAATAAACGCGATTTATTAAATCGCACCATCACAGCTAATATTTTTTCGAAATTTGATCTTAAATCCGGCTATTGGCAAATTCATATAGCCGAACACGATAAATATAAGACGACGTTCACCGTCCCCTTCGGCCATTATGAATGGAATGTTCTACCATTTGGTCTGAAAAATGCGCCTTCGGAATTTCAACACATCATGAATGATATTTTCATACCTTATTCCACATTTATCTTATCATATATTGATGATATCTTAATATTCTCTTCCACCATTGACGACCATTTTAAACATCTTCGTGTATTCCAACATTTAGTCACCAAAAATGGGCTGGTCATCTCCGCGCCAAAGATTAAACTGTTCCAAACAGAAATCCGATTTTTGGGACATATGTTTGTTAATAATACAATCACCCCTATTCAAAGAAGCATTGAATTCGCTTCCAAATTTCCAGATATAATTACCGACACAAAGCAACTACAACGTTTTCTGGGAGCTCTCAATTATGTAGCTGATTTCTATCATAATCTTGCAAGCGATACTAAACTTTTATATGCAAGGTTACAAAAGGCACCTCCACCATGGACTAGCGAGCATACATCCGCTATTCGCCGAATTAAAAGTAAGGTACAACAATTACCTTGTCTACACCTAGCCAATGCAAATTGGTTTAAAATAGTTGAAATCGATGCCAGTAATATTGGTTTTGGCGGTATTCTGAAACAACGAAATCCTAAGACAAACAAAGAAGTCTTAGTTCGTTATTACTCAGGCAAATGGAATACCACCCAGAATAATTACTCAACAATCAAGAAAGAAATGCTTTCTATTATCAAATGTATTCATAAATTCCAAGATGATTTATTAAATCAAAAATTTTTACTACGAATAGATTGTAGTTCTGCAAAACATATTTTGGACAAGATGTGAAGCATTTAGCTTCCAAACAAATTTTTGCCCGATGGCAAGCTGAATTAGCAATCTTTGATTTTGATATTGAATATATCAAAGGACAAGAAAACAGTCTTCCTGATTTTCTGACATGTGAATTTTTGCAGAATGAGTAGATAAGAGAAATCACATGCATGGGATATACCCATGCGAAAGCAATCAAAATCAAGACTGGACAAAATTCCAGCACGCAGAACGATCTTACCCCACTCAATGGGTGAATCATCACGCCAAATTCGCGAATCATCACGACAATCCAATACAGGATCCATATCCTCCAATACAACTGGTCCAATGACCTACAAGGATGCAACCGTAATCGAATTGGTCTATACAATGAAAAAGGAACATGAAACGGTCCTCTATCTTGACCGCCATGACATCCCATTAATGGATACTCCATGGAAATTACAGGAGAAATACTTGGAACATAATATGTTCCCAATTAAGAGCAAATCCCGCTCTCTCTATGAGGCAATCCTCATTACGCTGGAATCAGCAGATATTGAGCATCATCGGCAATCGCCCAACAATCTCAATAGCGAGATTACCTACAGCAAAATTATTATTCGAAATATATTAACTCCACAATTATGGGGTCTCCACCCAAATCAGGAGCGACAAATTCAGTCGCGTGATTAAACCAGAACGGCTAATGTGACGTACTGGGAATATGTAGAGGCATTCTACAATGTTTTCTATTTTGAGAATTCAAATCGAAAACATTCATGGTTTATAAAATTTTTTCCTGAAATTCGGAAGAAGGAAATTCCTTCATGGTTTTATAATTGGTGGCAAAAATTTGGTGCTACCACCTCAATTCTACCAACACAATTGTTGGATCTCTTCCCCAAATGGGTCGACGTGGCAGCAATCTGCCAGAAAGAAGTCTTCACCGAAGAAACAACCCTCTATTTCTTCGTAGCTAATGACATTCCACATATATTAAAGTGGAATCTCAAAGCAGAATTTGATTCCTATTCACAACCGGTCTTAATTAGACAATATATGATCAAATGGTGGAACCGCCTCTGCGAAGAAGACAAACTTCTTGATGTTCAGAAGTCCATCAAAGAAGAAACAGCTAATTGCTTGCAGAAACAATTGCCTTCTGCCAATACTTTAATGCAATTTAAAGAGTCCTTATTGAGACGGAATCCACAAATTACTGCCGCCGAAATTAAGGTGAAATGCATGGAATTCATGCAAGCACAATTCTCTAATGTCTTTTCCGACAATTTTGATTTCGTCATATTTCCGAAAAATGATATCTCCATGGCGGGTTCAGACGCCTCATCAGCAGGGCTGCCATCAGATGAAGAAACGACACAGGGTCCGCAATACTCTGTCATACCAGCCACGACGCAAGAATCCAAGAGGCATTAATGCATAAGGGACCCCACAGTCGCGATGAGCAGGAATCTCCTAAGGGACCCCACAGTCGTGATGAGCAGGAATCTGCTTTAATAAAGCAGCTTTTAATAAAGCAGTTATGTAAGCAATAATATTTGCTTTAATAATGCATGTACTTTTGCTTTTCTTTGGCAAGCTTATCAGAAGGCCCTCGCCCAGCCTATAAATAAGGCCCTTCGGCCATTGTAAGAGCATCCTAGTATAAGTTGTACATTAGAAGAATTAATAAAATCTTCTGCTCTTCCATTACTTCTTCGTCCAATTCCGCTCTTTTCCTCTTTTCAACAGTATCCGCTTTTCCTCCAACTCGCTTAGTAATTAATTATAAACCTTTAAATAAGGTACTCAAATGGATTAGATATCCAATTCCAAATAAACGCGATTTATTAAATCGCACCATCACGGCTAATATTTTTTCCAAATTTGATCTTAAATCCGGCTATTGGCAAATTCAAATAGCCGAACACGATAAATATAAGACGGCGTTCACCGTCCCCTTCGGCCATTATGAATGGAATGTTCTACCATTTGGTCTGAAAAATGCGCCTTCGGAATTTCAACACATCATGAATGATATTTTCATACCTTATTCCACATTTATCTTATCATATATTGATGATATCTTAATATTCTCTTCCACCATTGACGACCATTTTAAACATCTTCGTGTATTCCAACATTTAGTCACCAAAAATGGGCTGGTCATCTCCGCGCCAAAGATTAAACTGTTCCAAACAGAAATCCGATTTTTGGGACATATGATTGTTAATAATACAATCACCCCTATTCAAAGAAGCATTGAATTCGCTTCCAAATTTCCAGATATAATTACCGACACTAAGCAACTACAACGTTTACTGGGAGCTCTCAATTATGTAGCTGATTTCTATCATAATCTTGCAAGCGATACTAAACTTTTATATGCAAGGTTACAAAAGGCACCTCCACCATGGACTAGCGAGCATACATCCGCTATTCGCCGAATTAAAAGTAAGGTACAACAATTACCTTGTCTACACCTAGCCAATGCAAATTGGTTTAAAATAGTTGAAACCGATGCCAGTAATATTGGTTTTGGCGGTATTCTGAAACAACGAAATCCAAAGACAAACAAAGAAGTCTTAGTTCGTTATAACTCAGGCAAATGGAATAGCACCCAGAATAATTACTCAACAATCAAGAAAGAAATGCTTTCTATTACCAAATGTATTCATAAATTCCAAGATGATTTATTAAATCAAAAATTTTTACTACGAATAGATTGTAGTTCTGCAAAACATATTTTGGACAAAGATGTGAAGCATTTAGCTTCCAAACAAATTTTTGCCCGATGGGAAGCTAAATTAGCAATTTTTGATTTTGATATTGAATATATCAAAGGACAAGAAAATAGTCTTCCTGATTTTCTGACACGTGAATTTTTGCAGAATGTGTAGATCAGAGAAATCACATGCATGGGAAATACCCATGCGAAAGCAATCAAAATCAAGACTGGACAAAATTCCAGCACGCAGAACGATCTTACCCCACTCAATGGGTGAATCATCACGCCAAATTCGCGAATCATCACGACAATCCAATACAGGATCCATATCCTCCAATACAACTGGTCCAATGACCTACAAGGATGCAACCGCAATCGAATCGGTCTATACAATGAAAAAGGAACGTGAAACGGTCCTCTATCTTGACCGCCATGACATCCCATTAATGGATACTCCATGGAAATTACAGGAGAAATACTTGGAACATAATATGTTCCCAATTAAGAGCAAATCCCGCTCTCTCTATGAGGCAATCCTCATTACGCTGGAATCAGCAGATATTGAGCATCATCGGAAATCGCCCAACAATCTCAATAGCGAGATTACCTACAGCAAAATTATTATTCGAAATATATTAACTCCACAATTATGGGGTCTCCACCCAAATCGGGAGCGACAAATTCAGTCGCGTGATAAAACCAGAACGGCTAATGTGACGTACTGGGAATATGTAGAGGCATTCTACAATGTTTTCTATTATGAGAATTCAAATCGAAAACATTCATGGTTTATAAAAATTTGTCCTGAAATTCTGAAGAAGGAAATTCCTTCATGGTTTTATAATTGGTGGCGAAAATTTGGTACTGTTGAAAAGAGGAAAAGAGCGGAATTGGAGGAAGAAGTAATGGAAGAGCAGAAGATTTTATTAATTTGGTACTGTTGAAAAGAGGAATTGGAGGAAGAAGTAATGGAAGTGACGACAACCAATCCGTCACTTGTAGTGACGAGTGTGGCAGTGACTGTGACTGTTCAAAATGCACTTCACATAACACTGCTTATTATAAAGCAATTATTGATATGAATGGATTATCTATCAATGTTCTCTCAACGACTAATCGACGAGAGATAATACAAACATTATTGCACGTTCCAATGGAACCTACTATACGTAGCAAACTTGTAGAGATCCTTTCTGAACCTACACCAGGAATGATCCAAACACGATCATCACGTAATAACGAATCATCGTCGTATAATATGAGCGAAATTTTACGACGGTATTCAACACAAGAGGCAAAGCCCGCATCCATTGCGGACCTACGCCATGAAATCAAACTGTTGAAAGATGAAATTAAAAGTCTTCAACAACAAGACTCCATGACGCAATTACGCCTAGACAATTTAGAAAATCTTACACAAACTTCTTGATGTTCAGAAGGCCATCAAAGAAGAAACAGCTAATTGCTTGCAGAAACAATTGCCTTCTGCCAATACTTTAAAGCAATTTAAAGAGTCCTTAATCAGACGGAATCCACAAATTACTGCCGCCGAAATTAAGGTGAAATGCATGGAATTCATGCAAGCACAATTCTCTGATGTCTTTTCCGACAATTTTGATTTCGTCATATTTCTGAAAAATGATATCTCCATGGCGGGTTCAGATGCCTCATCAGCAGGGCTGCCATCAGATGAAGAAATGACACAGGGTCCGCAATACTCTGTCATACCAGCCACGACGCAAGAATCCAAGAGGCATTAATGCATAAGGGACCCCACAGTCGCGATGAGCAGGAATCTGCTAAGGGACCCCACAGTCGCGATGAGCAGGAATCTGCTTTAATAAAGCAGCTTTTAATAAAGCAGTTATGTAAGCAATAATATTTGCTTTAATAATGCATGTACTTTTGCTTTTCTTTGGCAAGCTTATCAGAAGGCCCTCGCCCAGCCTATAAATAAGGCCCTTCGGCCATTGTAAGAAGCATCCTAGTATAAATTGTACATTAGAAGAATTAATAAAATCTTCTGCTCTTCCATTACTTCTTCCTCCAATTCCGCTCTTTTCAATAGTATCCGCTTTTCCCCAACGAAATCCTATGAAGAACTATCCTCTTTTCAACAGTATCCGCTCTTCCCCAACTGGTATCATAATGCAGCGAATAACCGCGCATTAACAACACCATACAAAATAACAAATGCTCAAATCTGTAAAGAAGATATTGTCATCCCCCTACACTTAATAGTAGTGAACGAAATTTCACAACACCTAATTTTAGGTACACCGTTCCTTGAAAAACTTATGCCAATTCAAGAAATTAATAAAAAAGGCATTTCTACAACATATAAAAACAAAACAATTTGTTTTGAATTTATCTCCGACCCTCTAATCAAAATCTTAAATCATATTAAAGAAGTTAACTTGAAAGAAAATCAAATCAATTTCTTAAAACTCGAAATATCACATTTAAATATTTCCGAGCAACTTAAAGCAGTTCCAATTCAAACCAAAATTCAGCAATTTGAAACTAATTTAAAACTGCACAATTGTAGTCAACTTCCTAACGCTTTCTGGTACCGTAAACAACATATTGTGTCTCTACCCTATGTAGAGGGATTTACGGAAACCCAAATCCCGACAAGGGCGCGACCCTGTCAAATGAATCACCATTACTTGGAGACGTGTAAACAAGAAATACAAGACCTCCTACAAAAAGGACTCATTCGTCAGTCCTACTCCCCATGGAGTTGCACGGCATTCTATGTCATGAATAATGCCGAAAAAGAACGAGGAGTTACTCGCTTAGTAATTAATTATAAACCTTTAAATAAGGTACTCAAATGGATTAGATATCCAATTCCAAATAAACGCGATTTATTAAATCGCACCATCACGGCTAATATTTTTTCCAAATTTGATCTTAAATCCGGATATTGGCAAATTCAAATAGCCGAACACGATAAATATAAGACATCGTTCACCGTCCCCTTCGGCCATTATGAATGGAATGTTCTACCATTTGGTCTGAAAAATGCGCCTTCGGAATTTCAACACATCATGAATGATATTTTCATACCTTATTCCACATTTATCTTATCATATATTGATGATATCTTAATATTCTCTTCCACCATTGACGACCATTTTAAACATCTTCGTGTATTCCAACATTTAGTCACCAAAAATGGGCTGGTCATCTCCGCGCCAAAGATTAAACTGTTCCAAACAGAAATCCGATTTTTGGGACATATGATTGTTAATAATATAATCACCCCTATTCAAAGAAGCATTGAATTCGCTTCCAAATTTCCAGATATAATTACCGACACTAAGCAACTACAATGTTTTCTGGGAGCTCTCAATTATGTAGCTGATTTCTATCATAATCTTGCAAGCGATACTAAACTTTTATATGCAAGGTTACAAAAGGCACCTCCACCATGGACTAGCAAGCATACATCCGCTATTCGCCGAATTAAAAGTAAGGTACAACAATTACCTTGTCTACACCTAGCCAATGCAAATTGGTTTAAAATAGTTGAAACCGATGCCAGTAATATTGGTTTTGGCGGTATTCTGAAACAACGAAATCCTAAGACAAACAAAGAAGTCTTAGTTCGTTATTACTCAGGCAAATGGAATACCACCCAGAATAATTACTCAACAATTAAGAAAGAAATGCTTTCTATTATCAAATGTATTCATAAATTCCAAGATGATTTATTAAATCAAAAATTTTTACTACGAATAGATTGTAGTTCTGCAAAACATATTTTGGACAAAGATGTGAAGCATTTAGCTTCCAAACAAATTTTTGCCCGATGGCAAGCTGAATTAGCAATCTTTGATTTTGATATTGAATATATCTTTTGATATTGAATATATCAAAGGACAAGAAAATAGTCTTCCTGATTTTCTGACACGTGAATTTTTGCAGAATGAGTAGATCAGAGAAATCACATGCATGGGAAATACCCATGCGAAAGCAATCAAAATCAAGACTGGACAAAATTCCAGCACGCAGAACGATCTTACCCCACTCAATGGGTGAATCATCACGCCAAATTGGCGAATCATCACGACAATCCAATACAGGATCCATATCCTCCAATACAACTGGTCCAATGACCTACAAGGATGCAACCGCAATCGAATCGGTCTATACAATGAAAAAGGAACATGAAACGGTCCTCTATCTTGACCGCCATGACATCCCATTAATGGATACTCCATGGAAATTACAGGAGAAATACTTGGAACAAAATATGTTCCAATTAAGAGCAAATCCCGCTCTCTCTATGAGGCAATCCTCATTACGCTGGAATCAGCAGATATTGAGCATCATCGGCAATCGCCCAACAATCTCAATAGCGAGATTACCTACAGCAAAATTATTATTCGAAATATATTAACTCCACAATTATGGGGTCTCCACCCAAATCGGGAGCGACAAATTCAGTCGCGTGATAAAACCAGAATGGCTAATGTGACGTACTGGGAATATGTAGAGGCATTCTACAATGTTTTCTATTATGAGAATTCATGGTTTATAAAAATTTTTCCTGAAATTCTGAAGAAGGAAATTCCTTCATGGTTTTATAATTGGTGGCGAAAATTTGGTGCTACCACCTCAATTCTACCAACACAATTGTTGGATCTCTTCCCCAATTGGGTCGACGTGGTAGCAATCTACTAGAAAGAAGTCTTCACCGAAGAAACAACCCTCTATTTCTTCGTAGCTAATGACATTCCACATATATTAAAGTGGAATCTCAAAGCAGAATTTGATTCCTATTCACAACCGGTCTTAATTAGACAATATATGATCAAATGGTGGAACCGCCTCTGCGAAGAAGACAAACTTCTTGATGTTCAGAAGGCCATCAAAGAAGAAACAGCTAATTGCTTGCAGAAACAATTGCCTTCTGCCAATACTTTAAAGCAATTTAAAGAGTCCTTAATCAGACGGAATCCACAAATTACTGCCGCCGAAATTAAGGTGAAATGCATGGAATTCATGCAAGCACAATTCTCTGATGTCTTTTCTGACAATTTTGATTTCGTCATATTTCCGAAAAATGATATCTCCATGGCGGGTTCAGACGCCTCATCAGCAGGGCTGCCATCAGATGAAGAAACGACACAGGGTCCGCAATACTCTGTCATACCAGCCACGACGCAAGAATCCAAGAGGCATTAATGCATAAGGGACCCCACAGTCGCGATGAGCAGGAATCTGCTAAGGGACCCCACAGTCGCGATGAGCAGGAATCTGCTTTAATAAAGCAGCTTTTAATAAAGCAGTTATGTAAGCAATAATATTTGCTTTAATAATGCATGTACTTTTGCTTTTCTTTGGCAAGCTTATCAGAAGGCCCTCGCCCAGCCTATAAATAAGGCCCTTCGGCCATTGTAAGAAGCATCCTAGTATAAGTTGTACATTAGAAGAATTAATAAAATCTGCTGCTCTTCCATTACTTCTTCCTCCAATTCCGCTCTTATCCTCTTTTCAACAGTATCCGCCCGCTCTTCTCCAATTCTGAAACAACGAAATCCTAAGAACTATCCTCTTTTCAACAGTATCCGCTCTTCCCCAATTGGTATCAGAGGGATTTAATGACTCGTGAGTAGGTACGCCTCTTTCCTACTGTGTTCATTCTGTCATTCTGTGATGCTGCTTTAGTATACTAACTGCTGGTTTTCTTCCTCTTTTTCGATGTGTCGTATGTGTTGTGGAACGGCATTCAAGTCGCGTAGACATTTAGGACCGGGAGGGTCTGAGCAGTCGTAAATCGTTGACAGCCGTGCAACCTTTTTACTATCGATAACCTATGAAGAAAACTATCACCATTCACACTACAGCACCAATCACATTCTTCAGCAATGAACATAAGTAGGGAAGAATCTACCACGATGAGCCAGCAACTCACCCATCGTATCGGTCATAATAAATCAACTCGTAATACGAGTAAACAAGCGTTAAAAAACGCAAATCTCTATGAGTTCCCTACCGAACTCGACGCGTTGAACAAATGAACAATTCCTAAGGTTCAACCAAAAGAAATATATCAGATCGGGACATTTGATTTCCGATCTTCGATCGCTATTAAAAATATGGAGCGAACAATGCAAGTTAATAATAATGAACAGACGATAAAATTATTGTTAGAAGATGATATCGAACCATATAAAGAAAAATATAATTTTCTTCATATCGGTCTAATTCAAATAGCGTTAAAACCTTTAACACTTCAAGGTTTAAATGCTTCCCTCATCACCTCCCTTCGTGATGGGCGATGTCTAGACTGGGCAAAATCCCTCATGGGTGTTATGCAGACTAGTCTCTGTCATGGTCCGGTTTATTTTAATGTTTATCCAAATCTAAGTCTGTCATTCACAGATATTAATTTGCTAGAAGCAATAACATTAAATCTCAAAACCTTTGGTTATAATTTTCTTCCTGGATCTGAAACGATAGCAATAATCTATCATATTCATTTTAAGGTACTTAATACGTTAGCTCCAAAGGCTAAACACCTGACAAAGCCAGGTAAGACTACTTTAGTCGAAACCAATCTTCTTACATCTAAAGTAGCGACAAATCGCATCATAAATTGGGATGAGATCCAATTTCCCGAAGAATGGATCTTAACCACAGTATTACCACCACAACCAATTATGAATACTAATATAGATCAGATTATACAGTCACCCAATGGTGATGTTGAGGTTCGATTTACACCTCAAATCACAGCTCGACTATCTCTGTCGGGTTCTAGACGAATGTCCGATAAATTTTCGGATAACTCAAATATATCTGAGCCACTTGAACAAACAGATGTTCACGCGGTCAAAATCACAAACACAATTCCACATCCAATCTATAAACCCAAAACTTCATCACATCTAGACGACGATCCGACAATATCGGAAATGTCCTTTGGTCTTTAATGAATTTAGACAACAATCCACATTTATTAACAATCTTTAATCGAGATTTTTATATCCAAAATTTTCCTGATTTTCAGGAATGGTATCTCGCTAGATACCCCGACGAACTGCATCGTCTGCTTCTTAAATATGATTGGTACGATGATTTTAATAAAACACAAAATATTAAATTTTTTCATGAATGGTTCTTAGAGTTCTCTATTAATACTGAAGTACAACAAGTAAATTTACTTGAAGATCAATTCAAAGAGTGGACGACTATTCGCGGCGCAAAGGTCACCGCATTGTATCCACCCACTGAGGGGTTACGATTAGGAAACCCAACGGATTTGAGTGAAGCGTCGGCCTTCATTAAACGAATTCACACTGAAGACCAGACAATTCGTGAATTACAAAAATTAATCGCCCAAAATAATTATACAAATCTTGTTGTTGGCATCATGGGTCAACAATTAATTCGTATCGAAACTGCCATTCAGGAATTAAGCGCCAAATTAAATACGCTTAAACAAAACATCCTTCCTATGGCTACTAATATAACCCCACAATATAAACATATTGCAATTAAACCACCAATTGAGGTTTCGGGTTATAAATTAAAAGCTCCCAATGAAGTTACTAAAGAAGATCTTAAAGAGCTAATCGACCAATTTCGTCAACATAAACTCAACATGCTGGCTAAACGAATAGGAAAATCCACTACTACAACTATCCCTATCCAACCAGCACCATGCACTAGCAAGACGACTAGTGCGCCATCATCATCTACTAACGGATCGTCCGACGACGAATCGTTAAATCCTTTCCAAATTGAACAAGCCTTTGCGGACATTTCCCCGTCGACACAGGTCAATACGGTCAAATATGAGGAACCAAATCTCCTCAAATACTACTATAAACGACCTTCTCCCGTCGATCTTCTATATGAAGAAAATGATTCTATTGTTCAAAACAATTATAGTAGCGGTTCCATCTATGAATGGAATATTGATGGTTTATCAGATAAACAAATTCATGATCACATGCATCGCATGATCATGTATGCCAATGTGGCACGAGCCAGTGGTAACTCTGATCAACAAATTACCACTTTTATTACCAATGGATTCACTGGCATTCTTCGCGGCTGGTGGTAGGGCTGGTGGGATAATTATCTCACAGATCAAAGAAAAGCAGAAATTCTTACCGCTATTAAAATCGAAAATGCTGTCGAACGGTCCGATGCTCTTTACACTTTAATCTTGACCATTATTCAGCATTTTACGGGTGGCATCAGTGATCAGGGTGAGCGCACGCAAACCCTACTCCAAAATTTACGATGTCCCACACTTACACATTTTCGATGGTATAAAGATACCTTCTTAAATCGTGTATTTTTTCTAAATGATCGTGAGCAGGCTCATTGGAAATCCAAATTTATCGATGGATTACCAAATCTATTTGCGGAACGAGTCCGACAAACATTACGAAACCAAAATAACGGTTCAATCCCCTACGAACAATATACGTATGGCACACTAATTAACACATGTGTCAAAGAGGGCTTAGCCCTATGTAATGATTTAAAATTAAGACAACAATTAAAATCCCAACGATTAACGGAACGATAATTAGGCGAATTCTGCCGCCAATTCGCTATAAATGTTCCCAAATTACCGGAACAAGAAAAAATCAAAAAGGCGACAAAATCATATACGAAGAACTATCACTCGCATAAACGAAAGAAAAAGAAAAAATTTCTACACGATGATGATCTAATTAAGCACCATCGTAAGCGAGGACATGAGTTCTCGCACAAACGTAAGGCATCTCATAAAGAGATCAAATGTTACAAATGTGGCAAGATTGGCCATTATGCCAGTCGCTGTTATACAAAAAAAAAATTAGACGAAATTGAGGATGAAGGTCTCAAACGTACTCTATACAAAATACTCCTCAATTCAGACAAAGAACAGTCTTCCGAATCATCGGACGACAACCAATCCGTCACTTCTAGTGACGAGTGTGGCAGTGACTGTGACTGTTCAAAATGCACTTCACATAACACTGCTTATTATAAAGCAATTATTGATATGAATGGATTATCTATCAATGTTCTCTCAAGTTAACTTCTTTAATATGATTTAAGATTTTGATTAGAGGGTCGGAGATAAATTCAAAACAAATTGTTTTGTTTTTATCTGTTGTAGAAATGCCTTTTTTATTAATTTCTTGAATTGGCATAAGTTTTTCAAGGAACGGTGTACCTAAAATTAGGTGTTGTGAAATTTCGTTCACTACTATTAAGTGTAGGGGGATGACAATATCTTCTTTACAGATGTGAGCATCCGTTATTTTGTATGGTGTTGTTAATGCACGGTTATTCGCTGCATTAAGGCTTTGGTTTGTTCGTTCACAATATTTTTTTGGAACGAGGCCAGCCTTGACGCAATTTAAATCAGCACCACTATCCACAAGAGCAATAAGATCTGGGATGTAATACTCATTATTAATGAGCAGATTAACTTGGATATACCATTTTTGGGTAATAACTAAATCAATTTTGGATAATTGTGTTTGCTTATCTTGAATTATGGGTTCAAGATGTGCTGAAGATGACTCGGGGCGTCCTTCTTCAGGAAGCAAAAGTGGTATTTCACCCTTGTGGCGGAACCCTTCCGCGGACCCTCGCTACGCGGGGATGCTTTGTGCACCGGGCTGCTCTGCCCTGTTATTATAAGGATTGCGGTTCACGGAACAAGCCGAACCAGAGGATTCTTTATTTCTTTTCATTTGCGGTTTGCCTGGAGATAGAACTTAGAAGCGCTTGATTGCCCTAAGCGTCAAAAACAAGCGGTCAAGCACTAATTCCTTTCGACTTCCCGCTTTCATTCCCGTCTTCTACACTTCCGACTTGGCAACTTCCAAGCAGCAATTGGTGAGTGCGGCAACTGCAAGTGCGGCGATTGTGAGTGCGACGACAAACGGAGGCGGCGAGGAGCATAGTCGACCCACGACACGTTGATGGCCTCGCTCCAAACTGAAACTGAAACAAGGTGGGTTATCTTACTTGTTCATGACTTTTAATGCCGATATCTTGTTTTATATTGGTAGATCTATGATTTTGACCATGATTACAAAGATATTGGTGTTGGTTTGTTCACCACAAAGTCATTCATTTTTAGAAACTGTCTACCAAATGAGAAATCAGATATTCTCGTGTACAACCCTTGTTCTCTGAGGGTGGGCCCATTCAAAGCCACGTAGGCATTAGTCAAAGTCAAAGGTCAAAACAGAAGCCAGAAGTCAAAGACTCAAGACAGCTCAGCCAGCAGGAGCAGCAGAAGGCCTGAGCGAGTATGGGTAAACTCGCGCGAGTAACCCTGATACTCGCCAAAAGGTGGGCGAACATAGGTGATACTCGCCTATTTCCAAGCGAGGTCGCTCAATGTCGCCTGGTCGCCGGGCTGGGTGGGGTATAAATACGACCCCCTCCCCTTGGTTTGCCTATAAATAGGACCCCAGGGGTACTTGGATTAGGACCTGAACTTGAGCTTTTTGAACCCCATTTTTGAATTCTCAGACCCGTCATCCTTGGCCGCTACTCTCGATACTAGCCAAGTCGGTGCATGGATTGGGACCTGAACTTGAGCATGTGGAGGAGGATCTAGAGCGATCAAGGAGGTCGCGGTTCTATCAACAGACCTCGCAGGGAATCCGATTTCGCGAGGTGGACAACCAGGCGAGATTCCATGATACTCGCCCATACGGCGAGTATGGGGGAGCTGCTCTCCAGGTGGAGGATCGTCGCCAGGCAGGTGGGAGGAGCCCATTCTGTGAGGAGATTTTTGCTGCTCCCGTGCCGGAGGGCTTTAGTGAGCCAGTGATGGCTTACTATTCCGGGAGGGATGACCCTGTCCGACATCTCCAATGGTTTGAGGATGTAGTCTCCATCCGGACCATGTAGGACGCCTTCAAGTGTAGGCTTTTTGCCATCACCTTCCGAGGAAAAGCCAGAGACTGGTTCCACCAGCTGGCAGCGGGTTCCATCTACTGCATCGAAGATCTGTGTCGAGGAGTGACGATGTGATTCGCCACAGCCAAGAAGAGGAAGGAGGCAACGACCCTCTTCTATCTGGTGCAGGGAGTAAAGGAGACGTTGGAGCACTACATCGAACAGTTCCAGGAGGAAGTTCGGGACATCCAGGAGGTGGATGGCTTCACCCTACAGCTTGCCTTGACGTTTGGCCTGAGGGAAGGCCTCTTCAAGCTGGAGATCAGCATGGATCCCCCCTTGTTCTACGAAGAGCTCATCGAGAGAGCTAATAAGTTTGTGCAGGGGGAGGCCTCTAACCGTGGCTTCCTGGCCAGGCTCACCAGGATGACCAGGGATGAGGAAGAGGAGGAAAAGGAGAAGGTCCCCGTGCCGAGGAGATGGGAGGAGCCCCGAAGGCAGGAAAGGAAGAAGCATCAACATCGTGGTAGGACCAATGTTTTAAATGTCGGCCAACATGTCCGACATGTCGGCCGACATGTCTGATTTGGGAAGAAACCGATATAGATTTTAAATTTTACATTAAAAAATCGTTTTTAATAATATCGGCCGATAAATCGGAAATATTCCGACTTATCGGCCGATCCGATATTTTGTTATGCGGCCGATATTTTGATATTTTGTCACATTTTCATGTTTGATGCATGATCAAACCTTCTTAATACTTCTTAAAAATTTATGCCCTACAAAATGTTAATGTCATAATGACAACATTATAGAAAAATAAATATTATAATTGTGTACTTATGTTTGTAGCTTTGGATGAACAATATCTAACTGCTTAGACATAAAATCAAAATACATTTTTGTATTTTCCACGTTCTGTAACTTATGCTTCCACTTGCAATAGCATGAACAGTACTAAAGCTCAATTATTATTGAATAATTTAACATGTATCAGCATTAGAGATTATACAACAGAACATTTGTTACCCGGAGAGTTTTTAAGAATTTGTCAAAATAATAGAATAAAACTTTGTGGTTAACAGAAATAGTCTAGAACCGCATCAAACATACTCATCATTCTTTAAGAGCAATTTGAGCTTCAGAATTAAACCATATGCGGTCTGCTATAGTGTTATTGAACTAGTAAAAATTGAAAATGCATTTCAACTCTTCAATTCTTGCAACTGTAACTGTTTGCCAATATAAATAATAAAAAAGAGCTTATAAAATAAATAGTAATATATTATGTTAGATGCATAAAAACATGATAGATGCATAGTTATATTATACTTACTAATAATTTATGTTTTAATTTTGAAACCCGACATTTTCAAATGTCCCCGGCATGTCTCCGACACCCGACATCCGACTTTTAAAAACCCAATCCGATATGTACCCGACATCCGACATTTAAAACATTGGGCAGGACGGAGACCTCGGGACGGTGTCCCCTAGGACCCGCCCGATGGTCATTCCCTACTTCTCTCATCTTAAACTCCAGTATTGTTACAAACGTCCTGGCAATTCTTTATCAGGTACAAGAGAAGGCCTTGGGAGCATGTCCCTCGGGACCCTCTCCGAGTGCACTTCACAGGTCAACTCCACCAAGGATTTTGAAGGAAGCGAGCATGCAGGTGCGAGTATATGCGGGTGCGAGTATATAGGTGCGAGCATGCAGGTGCAAGCACAAACGAGCGAGCAGCTAACGTGCGAGTAAGGTATGATCGTCAACCGAATCATCCAATCTCGCCCGTGCCTAGGAGCCTAGCGAGAACTCAACCTCGCCCCGAGCCTAAGAGCCTAGCGAGCACTCGACCTCGCCTCGAACCTAAGGGACTAATCAGCATACAAACAAAAAAGCAAGAACGGTAAAAGAAGGCGAGCAAAAAATTTGTCTTCATTTCATATATACTTTCTGAATTACATGTTCAAAAAATGTTGTACAAAAAAAGAGCCCGACGACTATGCGTCATCCTCGCCTCCATCATCATCCTCGTCCTCGCCATCAACGTCAATGTCTTCCTTGCCATCCTCGTCCTCGGAGTCTTCGTCCTCAGCATCACTGGAAGACGGTGACGTAACTCGCCTAGGAGAGGTGGACTCCTCGGCGAGCAGCGCTGGGATGATGTCCACCACAGTCAGGTTCATCGCCTCCGGCTTCAAGTGACCTTCAGCTTTCAACCGACTCAGGACGACCTTCCCTGTCGCTCGCGTGATTTCTCAGCGGATGTGCGGCATTTCATTGCCATGCATCCTAATCTGCTTGCCGACCCTGGAGGGGCCCACCTCCGAAGGTTGTTGCTCGGCAGGTCGAGTTTCCAACTCGGCGATACGGATTTGGGCGGCCTCCAAGGCCAGCCGAGTGTCTTCCATCTCCTTCTCTAGCTGGGACACCTTCGCCATTTCCATCTCGGCAGCCTGCAAATTTGAAATGAAAGGGTTAGTGGGATAGTCGGCACAATAGGCGAGTAATACCAGAAGCGAGCAAAGCGGCGAGCGAGTACCTCATATTCTTTGCACTTGGCGGCCTGAAGCCCCAAGGAGATGAGTTTCTTGCTCTGCACCTTAATCATCTGCTCGTACTCGAGCAGCCGCCTCGCCGTTGCATGGCACAGTTCGGCGGATCGCAGCATAGAGCGCGAGCTCTGGTGGGCCAGATACTCGGCGGATGCCTCCTGTAGAACCTCGGCATCCGCGCGATCATAGAGTGCGAACATTACATGGAATGCCTCGCCTCTATCTTCCCAATCCGCCGACCATGCGGGGAGGTTGGTGCTGAGGGTCAACTCGTGGGCGCGCTCCACCCAGGTCACCAGCGGGCGGCCATAGGCATCCTCGCTACGGAGGCCTTCGTTGAAAAGAGGATGGATGTGGGGCTCGCCAGCCTCCGAAGGATCCGCTTTCGCCTCCAGGTCCCAACAGTCAAAAAAAGAAAAAAAGCCAAATAAATTTAGAAAGATAAATTTTTGGGGGTATGCAAAAAAGGAGGTTTCATAGAGCAGGTTAGAGTCGCGGTGGAGGATTGACTTAAGAGAAGGCGTCAGACTCTTTGAATCGTAACTTTGACAGCGGCATCATAAATCATCTTTGAATCAGAGAGTTATCATCTATAAATCAAATCATGGCTTTGACATCGAATTGAAGTTACCATGGGAGGACGCCATGGGAGAAATACGTTAAACCTTCGAGGTCAATAAACAGGGAGGAGGATCCAAGTCGGGAGGAAGAACGACCTAAATAGGGAGGCGGATCGAAGTTGCAAGCAGACGAGGAGCGATCCAAAGTTGCGAGAGAAATCGAAAGTTGCAAGAGGAGCGATCCAGCAGTTGCTAGGGCGTGTCCGCCTTTTGGCTGGGACGGGAATGAGGAGAGAGGGAGGGATTTGGGGGTCGATAATTTTAAAAGCCAAGCGGAAAATTTGGTTTGATCTGAGGCTGATTGAACGGTCCATATTAATCATGTCATTTTGGACGGAGCAAATCTTCGCAATTGATTTTCAATTTCATGCTATTCGCAGGCCTCAGTATTTCTTTTTAGAATAGTGTATATATATATATATATATATATATATATATATAAGAAATAAAAGATGGAGTATTTCGTACTCGTTTATTAATAGAGTATTAGCATTTCTGTGCTTAACCCACTGTTGTATATAGTTAAAGGGAAACTTTTTTAAAGTGAGAAGCGTGTGATCACTGTATAGGCCAATTGGCTACCAGAGTCTGAGAAGTCGGAGAATTGTAGAACTGAAGAAAATCATGGCATGCGTGCTTCTATTGCAGAATGAAAGTCTATTTAAAGCTTAAACGGAGGGCTGCCGCAGAATATTAGTGAGAGTATGAGATGTTGAGATCGGCGACGGCAGGGAGGCGACGACGCATTTCGGTCTCTTGTGAGTAGGAGGTGTCCCAACTCTGGCGTCTAGAAGGTGACTGCCATGGCAGCTAGGATGCGAGCAGCAAGAGAGCTAAAACGCGATCGAAGAGGGGCCGAGGCTGCCCAAACACCTTCAGGCTTCACTTTTCAGAGAACAGATTGCTCGCACGCAGGTGGAAATCAGGAGAAGAGAGAAGCATGCGGGAAAACTCAATATTTTATTACATTAAAGTTCTGGTGAAGGTTGTCAAAAGTTCCGGTGAAGGTTGTCGTTGTTGGTAATATAGGTTGGGCAGGGAAGAGCGGAGTGGTAGCGATAGTACACAAACATTATGGCGGCATGGATCAAAAAACTTGTCTTTGGGTAGTCTAGCTAGGGCTGAGCATATTATTTAAAACTTGAAAGTCGCTCGAAAATCGCTCGGACATTGAGTCGAATCGGAATTGATTACAATTGATTTGACTCAAATCACATTTTGACTCAATTTCGAGATTACAATTGATTTGACTCAATTTGACTCAAATCACATTTTGACTCAATTTTGAGTCTGCCCCAAATCGATCAAAATATGATTCGAATTAGCTCAAATTCATTAAAATATAATATATTTATTAACATATTATTATCTTAGAATAAAAAAATTTAAAGTTTAAACCTAAATTAAATAAGTAAAGCCTTAAAGGGCTTCATTTGGTCAATTTCGAGTCGACTCGAAAAAAAGAGAAAAAATGCTCAATTTCAAGTCAAGTAGATTCAATTTTGAGTCAAATCGGGATCGGGTCATTTCGAGTCAAACTGGCTCGACACAAAATGTATTTCAATTTTTGAGCCGAGTTTGACTAAAAAAATTCGATTTTGAGCTAATCCCAAATCACTCGAACTCAAAGTTTTGATTTTGAGCTGAGCCCAAATCACACGAACTCAACTCAAAATCAGCCCGAAATCTAGCCAAGCACACAACATGAGCGTAATAGTGGGTAAAAAAGTATGTACCTTGGAGTGGAATTCATGATAAAGGCCTAGGAGAAAATAGTTCCAAAAAAAAGTCTGAGAAGTCATTGATTTGGTTAGTTAATGTTTCAAAGGTTCCTTGCATACAAGATTGTGATATTTTGAAAGCGCATAGATGACCAACATCTGAGCTATGTTGCACCGACACCGACACGTGACACGCAATACGACACGACACAACACGCGACTCATCCATTCTCCTAAACTACTAATATTCGACACGTTCGGACACGTTTGTTAAATTCATATTTTTAAATTATAGAAATTGTAAAATACTAATAAATAGACAAGAAATGAACAAAAAGCATATAAAATTGTCATTTTCATACCTCCATATTATATATCATCTAAAAAGATAACTGATTCCATGTCCGGCTCATCCAGTGAGAGATTTGCAATTTCCAGCATACCAACATCTTCGAATGTATCAAAAGCATCCCCGCCAATATCCCACATCTTTGTTTCTCCTTGTGTATATTGTGGATTTTTCTTGAAAGTAGACGTAGATTGCTGTGTATGAAAACCAGATCTTCTGCACGTTTTGGTGTCATTCTATTTCTCTTCATTGAGTTCACAAAAGAATATGTACTCCAATTTCTCTCCGCACATGATGATGAGGACGGTTGTGCAAGAAGCTTTAAGGCTAAGCTTTGTAGAATAGGAGCACTTGGTCCATGAACAACCCACCAAGCCTTGGGATCCATAGAATATCTGCTTTGAATTGAATCAAAATCTCTAAAATCTCCATTTATGTATGAAAAATTTGCATACTCTAAATTCACCCGTGTTCGCTCCTCAATATCCGGAAAGTATTTCCTAAAACATTTCTTAGTTTCTTGAATTATCTCACTATCCTTGTATGGATAAACTCTTGAAGGATCTTCATATTGCTTGCGATGCCAGGTCGGGAGGCTAGGGCTCACGCGAGTATCAGGTGAGGAGGGGGTTCACGATTTCACGTGGGGGTTTTTTACAGAAGGAGACACGCGATGCCGGGTCGGGAGGCCGGGTTCACGGTTCATTAGCGGGACACGCGTGTCTTTTTTTGCGGGACACGCGTGTCCCGCATTAACTAACGTGTCCGGCTTTCCGACACGCGTGTCTGAGCATGTCGGCGTGTCGGGCGCGTGTCGGAGTGTCGGACACCGACACTCTGGGCAGTTTGAAGTGTCGGTGCTTCGTAGCATCTGAGGATAAGCCAAAATGAATCTTGAGGGATGCGATGAACATGCCCGAAAAAAGAAAATTACTTGTAGGAGCGGTGGTCCATATGAGAGGAGGTGATATTAAGGTGATGTTTGTCCTGATGGTAGGAGAAAAAATGGTTGGCTTTGAAGAAGCATCAGACGGTTTGATATACTAAACTAAGAAAATTTGAGGCGGACAAAGCAAACTTAAAGGTTGATATGCTTGGCACACCTGGTTATGATGGATCTGGAAGTAGGTGGCGGATTAGGTTGTTGGTTCTTGTTGTTTTCAGAGGATACAATGGTAAAAAATTATAACGGTGGGAGGTTGGGACGGAGCTAGGTCAAAGCTGCTCTCGATGAAGAGTATAGACATAGTGTTTATGAAAATGATGTGGTGGTCCGGGGTGAAATATGGTTTTCAAATGGAGTTCAAAATTAGTGGATGTTGGGGAGTCGTGATGCCACTAAAAGGAAGAGACTCATAGAATGACGTTGGCAAATAGAGCTACATATTAGTACGTGAACAAGCTCCGTATCATCTCTATGTACAGTGTCAACTTCATTGACAGCCATGGGTTCCTGAAAACAAACAGTAAAGTAGCTATTGTGCGATAGTGACGAAGAGAACTATGAAAAGTCTACAAAATAGGCTTATCTTACATGCAAGCTTGGTATTAAATCTTATAATCATCGGAAATGTTGGCAGTGGGTTTTTTTAGGTGAAAGATGTCATCTTCAAGCTTTTCGAACATAATACCATTTTACCAATAATGGTGGGAGAGGGGACTTGGGGAGGATCAAAATAGGATCTCTTTTCGAGCAAGAAAGAAACTCCAACAATGCAAATAAGAAATGAGAGAAAAAATTTATAAGGTTAATTATTCAATGCATTGCACAGACCAATACAAATGTTTACCTAACAAAACCAAGTCAAGAGTTCTTCAAATTTGAGTATAAGGAAAATCAAATTGCAGCTGAGACCAATACGTCAGATAAGCAATTACACGATAATTTACCAGCTTCTGAAATTCTCGTTGATGAAGATAACAAGTTCTAATATCCGTGGTACAATGCATTTTCAACTAGAATTGTGTGAACTAAGCAAGACATGCTAAATTATGTCAATCAATGGTTTATATGAACAAAAACAATATTGTATGAACTGACCAAGACATGCTAAATTCCGCCAATCAATGGTATATATGAATATTTGAACTGACCAAGACATGTTCTAATATCTAAAGTATATGATATGCTTGTTTATTTTATTCACTAATATTTATATCTATGGTATATATGAATATTTAAGGAAATAAATCATTTGATAAGATATCTACCTCAATCAGGAAGGTCCGCCAATGTTTTCTATTGAGAAAACCTTTGTGGGAGCCTAAGATACATCACATCCTCGCCCTTGATAGGTACATGAGTCATTGCGAAATCAATTCCGCCCTCTTGTCAATGTTTTAAAATTAGTTCAATTGATATAAAGTGCGGAAACATGGAATGACATGGAGTAATTCAACGTAAATTAAAAATATACCTTTTTGTCATAAATGGTCGGTACTAGTGCAAGCCAACACCATCATGAAAAATAGAAAAAAATCTCAAAGCAAGCATCAAGATAAAAGACACTGAACCATGAATCCTCATCCAACATGCCGATGTACTACTACTCAATGAAAGAACACTAAACCACAAGACCTGAAAATTTTAAAAAGAAAAGAGAACAAAACTCTACTTCAAATGAACATTATTCCTTGGCAAAAACTAAGAGAAAATGTGGTATAAACTATACAGTGTGGATGCCAAAGCCCTTTGTAAATTTTGTGAGATATATTGGAGTTTTAAATAAGGGTTGAATATCAAGTACTAAGTGAGATAAGATAGCCAAAGTTCTGAAATTGTTGAGTAAAAGTTGCATCAAAGTCAAAATAATAAAGGAGTTAAAGCGAGCTTATTCATTTACTGAGGTTGTGATGCAGGACCGGTGTCACACTTGCGTACCACCCTGGAGCCCCACCAGGGGGCCCACCTTGGAGTCCACCAAGGCGGCTTTATCAAGGTAGCAGCCTGTACACCCCAACCCGTCTTCGATCCCACCACAGGGTCGACGGGTTGTTGAGGCCTGAGGACTCCCACTCCCAAGATCCTCTTCGATTCCTCTCGTTTCTGAACAGCCTCATCGACTCTACTGAGCTCCTCTTCGATTCCTCTCATTTTCGAACAACCTCATCGACGACGAGCCTCACTCCCACTATTCCACGCCTCAGCCATTCCCATTGACGGGCCTCATCTTCTTCCGAGCTTTTCTCTTCGGACTACTCCACGCTCCTGAAGAGCACCTCCTCCATTCTGTTTCTCGTTTTCAAGCAACCTCATCGAGGCTACATTTCTCTTCCGACTATTTGAAACTACTTTCAAATTGACCAGCGATGTCACACGAATATAGAAATATCGATATCCAGGTCATCATCTGATGCAGATCTACTCTCTTATCCCATCGACATGGAGATAAGCAGGTAATTATCAGATTCGATCTCTACAAAGCTAAACCATAAACCCAAGAACACTAAGATATTAGACACATTTTCTACGGTGCTAGACTTCAAGAAGAGACCCCCGCGTATCACAGGCATAACCAGCTCATTTTTGGAGCTACGTCATCGTCGCGCGGACCAACCAAACGACATTCTCTCATTCTCCATCGGTCCCAGCGAGCAAACATCAAGTGCTAGACCCCTCCAAGTCAGGACCATCTCGCAACGCTTATGCTCCATTGCAAGAATTTTATTCTCATATTTAGGGAAATTCAAGCTCGGTATTCCCGTTCCCATCTACATTTACCTCCTTGCATTTGCTTTTTTATATTTTTTTCATCATTATCCTCGCTATCCATGTCTCCTTAATGGACCCTGCAGGGTTTGTTGGATTATATATAGATTTGCATGTTAGTGAAATCTACTTCCACATCGTCACTTTTAGCACCGTGGATTCGGTGTTATTGCCCCAAACAATCCTATAGCCAGATGTGCGTATTATTTCATTATCATTGGCGGGGTATATTTATTTAACTACATCATTTCATTCATCATCTCCCGGACTCTTGATTTCCTGAGGATTCAAAAGAAAGTTCAGTACACCTTCATATTTGTACTTTCAAGTGTCGTGACAGGGGTCGTGGGAATATCTTTCATGGTGAATTTAGATTTTTTAGATTCACTTTACTTAACTGTTATGTCTATAACTACAGTTGAGTTTTGGGGATGTATCATTTAAATCTAAGAATGAGAGAATTTTTGTCTGCGGATGGTTGCTTGTGTCTATTATATCGTGGAATATATTTTCAGTTGCGGAGCCGATCATAATCAAAAACTCGTGATTCAAAGGAATTTGACAATTGAAGATTTGCTTTTTGCAAATATGGATCGCGAAAAAACTACAAGATATGTTTTCTTGATTATCTTCTTCTTTATTAGTATGTTAATTGCACAAGATTATAGACGTAAAGTTTAATGAAAAAATTTTATGAAAATTGTGAAAAATATTTTACTTTATTAGTATATTAATTTATTTGAACTCTATAGCTGGATGTGCAATACTGGTAAATCATTTATTAATCTTGTGCAAATATTTTTGCATCAGAAAATGTTATCATATGCTAAACAAGCTGAAAGATTTAGGCAGGACCACCGTTGAGGAAGTAACAAAGTGTGGCAGAGAATTTGACGAATAGGAAGATACCATTCCAAGGGGCTTGGAGGCTCGTATAACAGATTGGCAGGTACATGTGCTTATGAAGAAAAAAATATCTTTTAAGAATTTTTATTTCCCCATCCTGGCAATTGAGAATTGTGATGTTGGTAGAAACTAAATTGCAAGTTACTATCAAATCAATGATTTGGGTGCCCATAAATTATGTTCTTGATACACGAGTTTGGTAAAATCATTGTTATTGGTGTGGTATGAATTCTGATTATACTCTCAAATGTTTTGTTAATATAATGGTTAATCTATAAACTTATATCTATTAGTCCATGGTGTGATTGAGGTATAGATAACTTTTTCATTAAAGTACCAATATGTGTAAATTCTAGGATGCTCACATTGGTATCTGGTTTAGGAGGGCGCTGACTTCCTTTGTCTCCAGGCAAGCTGAGCCCCTAGGACGCGGGTGGACACCTCCGCCCCCCATTAAATTGGGAGGGCAGTGAGTTCCCCTATCTCCAGGAAGGCAAAGCACCTAGGACGCGGATGGGTACTCCCGCCTCCAACTGTCTTAGGAGGGCGCTGAGTTCCTCTATCTCCAGGCAAGCTGAGCCCCTAGGACGCGGGTGGACACCTCCGCCTCCCATTGGATTGGGAGGGCGGTGAGTTCCACTGTCTCCAGGAAGGAAAAGCACCTAGGACGCGGATGGGTACTCACGCCTCCAACTGATTTAGGAAGGCATTGGTTCCCCCTGTCTCCAGGTAAGTGAAGCACCTAGGACGCGGAGGGGTGTTCTGCCTCAAATATCTAAGGTCCTTGACTAGGGACCATTCGCCGGGCTCGGTCATGCCGGCAGGTAGTGAGGCTGGTCAGATCGACTAGTCACTCGGTGATCGGTTCAACAAGGCATTGAACCCCCAAGCAGTGAGGAAAAAGAAGAACAAGCTAAGAGATTCATTAGAACAATAGCTGGTTCGGTAGCGACATATATTACATAAACTGTTGCTTCACCCTTACTGATATATGCAGGATGAAGAGAAGAGTACATGCAACAAATATATGGTTCCTATAAGGAACGGCAAGAGAGGAGGGGCCCTTGACAACCATAACATTCAGGGGGAATAACCACCGCTGCAAGGAGATGAGTCAGGTCGCCCGGGAGAAGGGAAGAACTCGTGCAGGATGTCACCGGCAGAGACCCCCCTCCAGCTATCTCGGAGAGCATCCACCTCGTGAAGGCGGCTCACCAAAGCCTGAGCTGTTGACGTCACGATCTTCCTCCGAGCATTCTCGGCTTCAGCCGGACGAGGCGGGGCGAATGTCGATGCCTTCGAAGGTCCACCTCTTTCCCTCCCTTTCTCCTTTAGCTGTCTTTGGGCCTCAGCAAGCTGAGCCCTCAGGTCGTGCACCTCCTGGTCCGACTCCTCGCACCGTCTCCTAAGCGAGTCAGCGGCGCCGGGTCCCTGCAGGCCGGCAAAATAGAAAGGTTAGAGCTCGTGCAGGTGGAGAGGTTGAGAAAGGAAAAGCTATCAACATAAGCACGAACCAAGCCTCCAGACTCCTCCTCTAAGAGCCTCTCGGCCGTAACCAAGCGCGCCGCGAGGTCAACAACCTTCTCCTCCGCCTTCAGCTTCGACGCATCGGCTCGCCTCCACCTGTTCAAGAGACTAAGACCTCGATGGGTGGCCATGTGGGAGAGCTCGTTCGCACGAAGCAAGGCCTGAGAGCTCGCGCATGGACATCTCCTTGTAGGAGGCAGCATCCTGCCGGCCATAGGTGCCAAAGGAGAAGTTGTATGCAGCATCGTCGATGACATCCCCCTCCACCCACGAAGGTCGCTGAGAGGTGAGGGAGACCCGATTCATCGTTTCGTCCCAATGGACGACGGGGTCGCCAAGGAGGTCCATGGCTTCCGCCCCCATCCCGAAGTTGGGATGGTTCGCCAACGCGTGGGGATCGCTCGGTTCCCCTCTCTCCCTAGGTAGTACCCCAGAGTCCCTCCGGCAGGCAACCTTCCCCGGTCGCATCCTCGGACCCTTCGGCGGGGAGGAAGGTACCCCCTCTTCTTTGGCCGGACCTTTGTCCCTCCTTTGCCTTGGTCCGGGAACCTTCGGATCCGAGGCACAGGTGATCGCCTCCTCCTTAGCGAACCAGCGGGCGGGATAGGAGCTCCCCCCCCCCCCCCCCCCCCGCCGCAAAGGGAGGATATCGCGGGAGGGACCGTTCACCTGCACAAGTCGAAAGGGAGTGACCCACCATAGGTGGAGGTAAGAAGGAAAGGAAAGATGTTAGTAGGATCCAAATACCTGTCCCCGGCCCCACGTAAGTGAGCCGATCGATGTTCCTCCGAAGGTGCTCGACCTCAAAGCTCACACCCTCAAGGCGGCTATGCAGCTCAGCGGCCCTCCCCACATAACGAAGGAGCTTTGCAGACCTTCTCAGGTCTCTGAATGGGAGAGAAAGAGATGTCGCCCAGGTCGCCCCGAACGAACACGAAGGAATCATTCCAGTGGCGGACCTTGTTAGAGGTCTCACTTACCTTCACATGTGTACTGGTTAAAAAGCAAACTCCGTCGGGAGTCGCTCGGAAGACAAAGACCTTGCGGAATACGTTCAGGTCGAACTCAACCCTTTCCTCCCGTAGGTAGCAAGCATAGGCCGTTAGCATTGAGATCGCGTTCGAATTGACCTGAGCGGGGACTACGCCAAAGTAGTTGAAGAACTCCCTCACCTCGGGCCACAGGGGAAGCCGCAACCCATCCTCAAACTGGGGAAGGGGAGCCAGTCCCTGTAGAAGGAATTGATGGTCTCGCCCGCCGATGGGCGTCAGGACGACCACCCCTCGGGAAGGTAAGAGCTCTTGAAAGCTAGGAAGTCCTCCTTGGACACCCTCCCCTCGGGGAAGGAGTGCCCTGAAAAATTAGCCGCACTCTGTTCTCGACCGTTCCTCACAACGGGAGGACGGTTAGGTACCATATCGCAGGATCGCTAGGAAGAGGAGGAGTAGACTCTGAAGAGAAAACAAGACAAGGAGGAAGGTAAAGGTGAGGGCATAGAGGAGGGGAGGGGAGGTGTATTTATAGGAGGGGAATGCAAAGGGAAGGCGAGTGGACCACGGAGCCCACTCGCCCAGGGCAAGGGGGGAGCGGACCACGAGGTCCGCTCACCCCGGGCGAATGGACCACAAAGTCCACTCGCCCCATGCACAGGCAAGCGGACCTTGAGGTCCACTCGCCCGACAGGGGTGAGCGGATCATCAGATCCACTCACCCATACCTCCCCCTGACACCGTCCGATCACTCCATCCCGAGATCGCCCATTTCGTAACCCCTGCCTCCCGCCCATTAGTCGCTTGCCTCAACGTCACGTCGCTTACCCTGGCATATTAACTAGCGAAAGAGCAGTAATCTAAGCAGAATATGAATCAACAAAGGTCAAAGCATATGATCACAAAGTGGATTGGGCCACCATGCGAGGCTAACCCCTATTATTACATAGCAAATAGGAGGTCATAAATAAAAGTAGTTCAGCGTGGCATCCACTTCCAGAAACCCTGATCCTGGGTGCACGACGGCACTCCCTGCATAGACCCGATGCATTCTTTCGTTGCAGCGATCTCCTCACCCGTGGTGCGAAAGCTAGCCTCAACGCGTTGCAGGTGGTCAGCAAGTGGCGCAGCTATACCTACGGACGTAAGCCGAACTTCCCCCCTCAGCAGATTAAGCTCATTCTCCAATCTCTCCATCCGCCGCTCCAGCGCGCAGACGCGGGCGAGAGGGTCAGGTCCAGCAGACCACCTCCCGTCACGTGGCTCGAGAAGAAAGGCCTCTTGCCTCCGCACTGTATCAGCTAAAAGATTCAGGCGCTCGAGAAGGCTGGGCTGGTCTCGGCAGGTTCCTCCACCAGGGTGGGGGATCGGATCGGAAGGGAGACCTCCCTCCGGCTCAACTGACCCGTCGAGGTCTTGTCCCCTCCTACAAAAAGCATAGCTTTATATACCGAAATCCTCACCTTGATAAAGGCTCTCGCAGTGATGTTACCTTGTGAATCCTCAATCTCCTGGCTCTTTGAGGAGGGGTTGTCATGGGCAGTTGAGAAAGCAGCAGGATCCTGAGCAGGAATGGCGGGACTTGCTCGAACACCTGCACCCGACGCCTCCATCGCGCTCCAGACCCCCTCGGGGTGGTCCTGAAAAAGCTGTTAGCATGAGAGAAACATGCCTTCATCAGCGCAATACGACCGCAAAAAGGGGGGGGGGGACGAAAATGAGAAGTGAGTTGATACCGCGTCTAGCTCTAGATCCCGAACATAGTCAACCACCCCGTGAGAGGATGACGCCGCCACCTCTTTCGATAAATCAGGGCGAAGTTTCTTCCATGGTGATCGCACCGTTGGACGAGTGGGGGAGGGCGAAGGGCCACGAACCAAAGCTCTAAGCTCCGTTAGGTCGGTCTAGCCTTTCCCGGAAAGAGCCTTAAAGCGGGCCCTGAAATCTCGGGGTGGATCCATCCTGTTCGAGTGGGGGGAGTAGGGAGAGCTCTCAGGTGAGTGAGGGGACATCCCCACTCGCCCGACCCTTTGAGCGAGTGGGAGGAATCCCACTCATTGAGTGGGGGTCCCTCCCTTTAGGGGGCGAGTGGGGGCAACACCCCCCACTCATCCATCCTCCTTTCAGGGGACGAGTGGGGGCAGCACCCCCCACTCGTCCGCCCCCCTTTAGGGGGCGAGTGGGGGTAGCACCCCCAACTCGTCCGCCCCCATTTAGGGGGCGAGTGGGGGCAGCACCCCCCCACTCGTCCGCCCCCCTTAGGGGGCTGAGTGGGCGGAGCACCCCCCACTCGTCCGTCCTCCTTTTGAGGGGACGAGTGGGGCAAAACCCCCCACTCGTCCGTCCTCCTTTGAGGGGACGAGTGGGGGCAGCACCCCCCCACTCGTCTGCCCTCCTTTGAGGGGACGAGTGGGGAAGAACCCCCCACCGTCTGTCCTCCTTTGAGGGGACGAGTGGGGGCAGCACCCCCACTCATCCGCCCTCCTTTGAGGGGACGAGTGGGGGCATCCCCCCCCGCCCACACCACACACTCGCCCGTCCTCCTTGAAACAAATCACCAACTGAAACAAGATTGACAAGATGATGCGAGAAGAAACCATTAGTGTGGGTTTCATGAAGAGAAAATGTGGGGGAGTAACTCTTGACCTGCGAGTAGAGATATTTAGGGGAATAAATGTGAGTTCAGATGTGACCCTGTTATTTGTTTTAACATGTGAATTATAGTTAAGGGTGTACTAATAATCTTGTTTTAATTTTTCCTTTTATAATATTCTCTTTTGTTGAGCTTACAAAGTGTCGGAGTTCTAATAGACCCATATTATATTACGAAGATCAAATGGGTGTTACGTTCTGTTTGCTTATTATTTGATTTGGAACTGTATGGTTCTTGTTATGTTCAATATGTTATGTTGTTCTGAAGAGAAATTTTATTTTGGGAAAGAAGTCATAAATTTTTTTGTAGATGTCATATAAATTACTTCCCTCCCTTCACATGTTTTAAAAGAGCATGCTTTAAAAAAAATCCAAGTCATTCATATTTTCTTAGAATTAAATGCCCAACAATAGGCCAAGATTTATTTTCTTTATTTAATATACATGATGGAAGGACATGTATAGGTTGTAATTTATAATTTTAAATGACTCCTGCAATAATTTTTTATTGAGCTCCTCAAATACATACTATTAATTATAATTCCAAGTCATTCTACATGGCATATGTAACTCAATTAATTTTACCACTTGAGGTCTAAATGCTCTGAACACATGAATTAATCAGCCAAGGCGTGAGTTCGCCCGGACACGCGTTTTTCGCCTAGGCGTGAGTTCGCCCGGACGCGCGTTTTTTCGCCCGGGAGCGTGTTTTTTTCGCCCCAGACGTGTGTTTTTCGCCCCGGCCGCGCAAATTTCGCCCCCGTGCGCGCGTTTTTTGCACGTGGACGCATTTTTCGCCAGGGCGCACATTTTTCGCCCAGGCGCGGCAATTTTTGCTACGGGCGCGAGTTTTTCGCCCGGGGACACATTTTTCTCCCGGGCGCGAGTTTTTCGCCCCGGGCGAACGTTTTGTCGCCCGAGCGCGCAATTTTTCGCCAGTGCGCGCAATTTTTTCCCGAGCGCGCATTTTTCGCTCGGGCGCATGTTTTTCGCCCGGAGGCGCATTTTGTCGCCCGGGCACGCATTTTTCGCTCGAGCGCGCGTTTTTCGCCCGAGCACGTGTTTTTTTGTTCGGGTACGCGTTTTTCGCCCGGGCGTGCAATTTTCGCCCGGGCGAAAGTTTTCGCAGCGACCGCGTGTTTTTTGCCCGGGCGGGCATTTCTTGCTCGGGGGCGCGTTTTTCGCCTTGGCGCACGATTTGTCGCCCGGGTGAGTTTTTCTCCCGGGCGGGCTTTTTGTGCCCGAGCACATTTTTTTTGTCCGAACACTCGTTTTTCGCCCGGGTGTGTGTTTTTTGTCAGAACACACAAATTTTTAATTATATGTAAAAAAATATTAATTTTTTATAATATTTTCAATTCATATATTGAATTTTATTTAACAAACGAATAAAAAAATTGTTCAATTCCACAATATTCAACAATATTGTTTATTAGGCGAACGATGGAATTGGAATTAGACCAATTCTAATTCTGAATATTGGATCTCAATATCAAATTCCAATATCAAATTCCAATTCCGTCCAAACGAACGGGCCTAAAGAATAAAAAACAATGCAAATGGAATTATACTATGAATGAAAATTATGGAGGATTCTAGAATTACATTTTACTCTTACAACACTTTAATAACACTAGAAATAAAGAAACAATTATAATAGTAATAAGACAATTAAATAAACTAAGACAGCTTATTTAAGAAGTGAAATGATAACTTCACAAAAAAGTGCATCCATATATTGTTCATTAATTATCTCAACAAGGAAAATAGATTAAGATAAGTTTCTCATGAACGGTCGTTGATAAGGTTTTTTATCACAGTGCTACTCATCTCCAATTAACATGTCAGTGATGTAGCTAGCCAATAAACCTTTCTCATCTCCAATTAACATGTCAGTGATGTAGCTAGCCAATAAACCTTTCTATCATTAGGTATTTTCTCGAAGGCAGCTCTTCAGATCGTCTCCAACATGAATACAGTTGCGAAGTCATGAAAAAAAAGTGATCTTCAAGTATCTCTGGAAGTCTCTCAAGCTCTTTGAAAGCTTCTTTTAGCAAGTAAATACTAAGATCAACATTAGGCCTCAAATCACGATAAAGGAGAAAAAAAAAATATGTGTATTCATTCAAAGCAATAAAAAAATGCTAAAGATATAGAATTACACTAGCTAAAGCAATCATAAACTACAATGATCTAAGTACAAGCAATTGTTATTCCATGCTAGAAGTAGAACAATAGTGTCCAAAAATTTGAAACACGTGATAACTCTAACACGAAAGAGCAATGCTACAAAACGACTATCATTCGATCTCTACCACAAAATACTATTATCCTGAGCGGTCACCTAACTATCATCAACGCTTAAAACTTTATGAAAGTGCGCCTTGTCGAAGTTATTATACCAAGTAAAACAAAAAAATAAAAAGTAATGAAGAATAACATACTTTGAATGAAATTCAAAAAAAAATCAGAAAATGTTGCAAGTATATCTGAGAATCACATGTTCTAGAATCTAATTAATTTAAATTTTTCTACATGCATGCCACGCTAGGATCCAATTATTTAATTTTGACTTATTTATTTGCACGCTCACATAATAGAAGGATATAAACTCTAAATTAAGCATAATTAATTTGTATGAAAGAGCAACAGCACCTGAGGAAAATAATAGAGGATCAAAAATAAAAAAAAAATAACTGAGAGTTTTGTTCAAATTTAAGAGGCTGCAATTAGTCTGGCTCTTACCAGCTTTACACGTGGGCCACTGGACCCATTGGTAATAATCATTTATTCACTTACAACCTACTAAATTCATCACGAAAATAAAAAGAACATTATAATGACAAGGAATCAGCACAAGTGGATGAGAAGAGTAAGGCTTCGTTTGGGGCGGCGTTTGAGCGCCGGTGCAGAGAAACTGCCACCGACAGCAGGAAAACAACATGCGCGTGCGCCGGCAGTGGCTGTTTGCTCCCGCAACCTTCGCAAAGCCCGCTGACCGCAGCGTCTCCAGCCCCGCCTCCCGCCTCCGATTCGAAAACCTGCGGCTTTCTTCCCGCGCAGGCTCCCGCCGTCGATCCAAACAAAGCCTAAATGGACCTACTGATCAAATGGGTAATGGTGATAGATACAAGGGCAGAACATTATTATTATTATTATTATCATTATTATTATTATTATAATTATTATTATTATTATTATTATCATTATTTTATTATTATTATTATCATCATTATTATTATCATCATTATTATTATTATTATCATCATTATTATTATTATTATCATTATTAT
>JAWHQI010000398.1:1800000-2038019 GCA_033032865.1 Dactylorhiza incarnata
ATGAGTCGCATAGATATCTAATTTAAATCTTTACTTTTATACTACGCCGCGAGATTCGAGAGAGGAGCGGTGTGTTTACATTATAACTTTGATATAATAAAGGGGAGAGTAAGAGATTCCATCACCTTATTAGCAAGAGCGATTTGAGCAATTTAATTTACCTTGCATTTTTCTAAGTTAGAGATAACTAGCGAAATCTAGGTTATGGGAATTCATAGATCGAGAGATTATGATTCCTAGTTTTTAATCGAGCAAGATAGTAAAACAAATATAATGCATCGGTATATTTAGCAAATATCATAACAGATCTAGGAAAGCGATATACAAGATTCCTTTCTCTAAAAGTTGATAAAAATAACTTAAGTACTTTTAGTATTTAAAAATTAGTTTTAAATATTCTGCAATTTAGTTTCGTCTAACCAATCGAATTATTTAACTTGGATTTAAGGAAAAGAGTAAGTTAATATTCATAAGCGTTAGAGTGTTCACTTCTCTGAGAGAACGATCTTAACTCACTATTATATTACTTGAGCCGGCACGTATACTTGCGTATATACACTAAAGGCGTATAAAGTTTTTGGCGCCGTTGCCGGGGAAGCGGCTATCTAACGATTTATTTCTTACGATATTAGTGAACTCTTAGTAATTAGAGACCAAGTCGTATTTTGTTTCACTTTGAACTTTTGTCTAGCGTATGTCCCGATTGCGTAACATTGATATATTACCTTTAAATTTAGAAATCGAACGTACTTGTAGACGGAATAGACAAACTGTTAGAGCAAACACTACTATTCATCAAGAGATGGATAATAATCAGCATGGTAATGCAAATGATCCTGAGGGTCAGGTGGACCCTAATGGTCAAGTCGAACACAATGGTCATAATGTTCAAAATGCTGCATCGCGAATGACTTGTCGAGACTATAACGCACCGTTAAGAGGAGGTTTGCAATTTAGTATAGCGCGACCCACAATCGCCGCTAATAATTTTAAAATGGACTCTACCACAATGCAACTAGTACAACATAACAAATTTGGGGGTCTAAATCATGAAAATGCAAACGCTCATTTAAGAACATTTTTAGAAATTTGTGATATGTACAAGGTAAATGGGGCTTCGGATGAAGCTATTCAATTGAGGTTATTCCCATTTTCTTTGGAGGGAAGAGCTAAAGACTGGCTTGATTCTCTACCACCTGGTTCCATCACTACGTGGGATCAATCGGAAGAGAATTTCTGAATAAATACTTCCCACCCTCGAAAACAGCTAAGTTAGTTAGGGACATCACCACTTTTGTCCAAAATCATGGCGAAACACTTTATGAAGCGTGGGAAAGGTTTAAGGAGATGCTTAGGAAGTGTCCGCATCATGGGTTGACGCAACACCAACAAGTAACCACTTTTTATAACGGTTTACAAACCACTACGATGATCCTAGTTGACGGAGCTGGGGGAGGGTCTTTATTAAAGAAATATCCAGAAGATGCTATGGAAATTTTAGAAGATCTTACTTCTAACAATTAGCAAGCATTTGAAAGGCAAGGTAATAACCAACCAGCTGGTATTCATCAAGTAGATCAATTCACTTCGTTAGCAGACCAAATGGACACTCAATTTAATTTAATAAATAAGAGGTTAGATTATCTATCTACCCCTTCAACAAGTGTGTCAATGACAGTGGAACAATTAAACCAAGTAACTGAAGAAGTACATTATCTAGGAGGCCAACAAAGGCAAGGACCTTCAAATTTTGGAAATCATTATAATTCAGAATGGCGAAATCATCCCAATTTTTCTTGGAAAAATTCACAAAATGCAACTCAACCACCAAGTTTTAATCAAAACATTAATCCTATACCAACCCATATGCTTAATCAACAAACCAATAATAGGAAATTGACTGATGAGTATATTGTAGGTTTGTTTCAAAAGAATGACTCTAGGATGGGTGGTATTGAGTCTTCACTCCGATCTTTAGAATCCACAATTGGCCAATTGGCCAATGCTTTAAGTCAAAGAACAATACGATCGCTACCATCTGACACCACACTTAATCCAACAAGAGAAGAACCAAATAATCATTGTAAAGATATTGCATTAAGGAGTGGGGTAGAGATCTCAAGTGGGGATGGATTGCTAGAGAAGTTAAGGGAGGAAGAGTCAAGAGAAAATACGATTAGGAGAGAAGAGTGTATAGAAGTTAAGGAGCCGGAGGAAGTGGAAGTAGACCCACAAAATAATAAAAAGAAAGAAATCATTTACCCTCCTCCACCTTTTCCATCTAGATTAAATAAAACAAAACTTAACAAACAATTTCAAAAATTTATGGAAATTTTTAAGAAGCTTACAATTAATATTCCATTTGCCGAGGCATTAGAGCAAATGCCTAGTTATGTCAAGTTTATGAAAGATATTTTATCGAAGAAAAGAAAATTTCTAGATAAAGAAATAGTTGCATTAACGGAAGAGTGTAGTGCGATTTTGCAAAAGAAATTGCCTCAAAAACTTAAGGACCCCGGTAGTTTTACCATACCTTGTTCCATAGGAGTAAAATTTGTCGAGAGAGCATTATGTGATTTAGGTGCGAGCATAAACTTAATGCCCTTATCTATTTATACAAAGTTAGGTTTAGGAGAGATAACTCCAACAACTCTTACTCTCCAATTAGCAGATAGGACTTTAGCATTCCCTAAGGGAATGGTTGAGGATGTATTGGTTAAGGTGGAGAAATTTATTTTTCCGGCCGATTTTGTAGTATTGGACATGGAAGAGGATAAGGATGTGCCCATAATCTTAGGGAGGCCATTTTTAGCATCCGAAAGAACTTTAATTGATGCACAAAAAGGGGAGTTAACAATGAGAATTAATGAAGAGGAAGGAACATTCAATATCCTAAAAGCTATGACATTTCCAAATGAAAAAGAAGATTGTTACTCTATTGAAGAAGTGGAGATAAAAAATCAATTAATTAAGGGTAATGAAGATGACCTAGAACAAAGACTTCTCACAATTTTGACAAATGAAGAGTGGGATGATGATTTAGAATTGGATGAATGTGTAAAAGTTTTAGAATCCCATTATAAATTGCCTATCTTTAGGAATTTTGAATCTATAACTAGGTCAAGTGAACCAAAAATTATGAAACCCTCAATTATTGAACCTCCAACTTTAGATTTGAAACCTCTTCCGGAACATCTTAAATATGCTTTCCTTGGAGAAGAAAATACTCTTCCGGTAATAATTGATGCATCATTAAAATTTGAAGATGAAGAAAAACTACTTCTTGTTTTGAAAGAATTTAAGAAGGTCATGGGATGGACTATAGCCGACATTAGTGGCATTAGCCCCTCGATTTGTATGCATAAAATCATATTAGAAGATGAGGCTAAAGGGTCAATTGAACATCAACGTAGGCTTAGTCCACCCATGAAAGAAGTAGTTATGAAAGAGATAATAAAATGGTTAGATGCAGACATTATTTACCCTATTTCGGATAGCAAATGGGTAAGCCTGGTACAATGTGTACCGAAGAAGGGAGGAATTACGGTGGTGAAAAATGATAACAACGAGTTGATACCAACTAGGACGGTTACCGGTTGGAGAATATGTATGGATTATAGGAAACTAAATAAATCAACTCGGAAGGATCACTTTCCACTACCTTTTATTGATCAAGTACTTGACAAGTTGGCGGGTAATGATTATTTTTGTTTCTTGGACGGGTATTCCGGCTATAATCAGATTATGGTTGCTCCGGAGGACCAAGAAAAGACCACATTTACATGTCCTTATGGTACGTTTGCGTTTCGCAAAATGCCATTTGGATTATGTAACGCACCCGCCACTTTTCAAAGGTGCATGATATCTATTTTTACTGATTTAATGGATGACGGTATAGAGGTGTTTATGGATGATTTCTCAGTGTTTGGGAAGTCATTTGACTGTTGTTTAGAAGTCCTTAGGAAAGTATTAACAAGATGTGTTGAGACAAATTTAGTGCTAAATTGGGAAAAGTGTCATTTCATGGTGAGAGAGAGAATTGTCTTAGGCCATAAAGTATCAAGCAAGGGTTTGGAGGTAGATCGGGCTAAAATTGAACTTATTGAAAAGCTTCCTCCCCCTAAGAATGTCAAGGGAATTCGTAGCTTTTTAGGTCATACGAGGGGTTCTATAAAAGGTTTATTAAAGATTTCTCTAAAATATCAAAACCTTTATGTAACTTGTTAGAAAAAGACACTCCCTTCTTATTTGATGATCACTGTTTGCATGTTTTTGACACATTAAAGCACAAGTTAGTTTCTTCACCTACTGTCACAACACCGGATTGGTCGTCACCTTTTGTTCTTATGTGTGATGCTAGTGATTATGCCGTAGGAGTTGTCCTAGGACAAATCCGGGATCGAATTTTTCATACTATATATTATGCTAGCAAAACACTTATTGATGCACAAATAAACTACACCACAACCGAGAAGGAACTATTAGCCGTAATGTTTGCATTCGATAAGTTCCGTTCGTATTTAATAAATTCTAAAGTGATAGTTTATACGGATCACTCGGCGATCCGATATCTTTTGGAGAAGAAGGACGCCAAACCTAGACTAATTAGATGGGTGCTCTTACTTCAGGAATTTGATATTGAAATCAAAGACCGAAAAGGGGCGAAAAATCAAATAGCCGATCATTTATCGAGATTAGAACAAAGTAATGAGAGGAATCAACAAGTAGGAATAAGAGAAAATTTCCCGGACGAACAGATTTTAGCTGTCTCTGTGGGTAGTATACCATGGTATGCTAATTATGTGAATTACATAGTTAGTAATATAGTACATTCGGATATGGACTATCAACAAAGGAAAAGGTTCCTCCAGCAGGTGAAATATTACCTATGGGATGAACCATACCTATATAAAATCTGTTCGGATCAAATTATTCGAAGGTGTGTTGCTGAAGTAGAGGTTCTTAGTATCATAGAAAAGTGTCATTCATCAACTTATGGAGGACATTTTAAGGGAGACCGAACCGCGGCAAAAGTTCTGGAGTCGGGTTTTTATTGGCCCACTTTATTTAAGGATGTGCACTTATTTGTGAAGAGTTGTGATAAATGTCAAAGAACAAGAAACCTGAGTCGTAAAGCGAGCATGCCAATTAATACCATTTTAGAGGTCGAAATTTTCGATGTTTGGGGGATTGATTTTCTGGGACCATTTGTTAACTCGGATGGCAACCTATATATTCTATTAGCAGTCGATTACGTGTCAAAGTGGGTCGAAGCTATCGCTACGCATAAGAATGACGCCAAGGTCGTATTAAAATTTTTAAAAACTAATATCTTTTCAAGATTCGGTACACCTAGAGCGATTATTAGTGATGGCGGAAGCCACTTTTGTAATTCACAATTTACAACATTACTAAGAAAATACGGAGTGACGCATAAGATCGCTTTAGCATATCATCCCCAAACTAATGGTTTGGCTGAGGTTTCCAACAGGGATATTAAATCCATTTTAGAGAAAACGGTAAGTGCCACTAGGAAAGATTGGTCGCAGAAATTGAATGATGCGTTGTGGGCTTACAGAACTGCATTTAAGACGCCCATAGGACTGACCCCGTACAAGATGATCTATGGAAAAGCATGTCACCTTCCTGTCGAGTTAGAACATAAAGCTTATTGGGCTACTAAAAAATTAAATTTCAATTATAAGGAATCCGGTAAGAATAGGTTGTTTTATCTCAATGAACTCGATGAAATGCGATTTCATGCATATGACAATGCAAAATTATATAAGGAAAGAACAAAAAAATGGCATGACGCTCGAATAGAAAAGAGGGAATTTATTCTGAATCAATTAGTATTACTTTATAATTCTCGCCTTAAACTATTCCGGGTAAATTGAAATCTAAGTGGTCTGGTCCGTTTCGAGTTACAGAAGTCCATCCTTTTGGGGTAGTTTCAATTTGTAATGACAAAGATGGTTCAATGTTCAAAGTAAATGGGCAAAGACTTAAAGCTTACTTTCATAACAATGAGCCGCGGGAGGTGATGGTGACGAATTTATCTGTCTAGAGAATGGCTGGGTCTAGCCGAGACGTTAAATCAAGCGCTAATTGGGAGGCAACCCAACTAAAATAAATTAATTAAGTAGTAATTTTAAAGGTTAAAGGTTGAGCAGCGTTAGGAAAGTCCATAAAATTTTTTGCACTAAATTGTCATGACAAGGTTATAACAAAGGTTCTAACTTTTTATTCTCTGTCCTTTTGACTAAGAGAACAAAAAAAAATTTAAACTAAAAAAAGGAGAACCGAAACCGCCGGTCCAAGATAAAACGTGTAAAACCGACCGGCTGGCGACTGTAAACTATCCGAACCGCTGGATAAAAACCTGTCAAACCACTTGGAGTAAACCGCCGGTCCAACATGAAATATATAAAGAACTGAAACCCGGTTTAGGTTTAATTCGCCCTTCCCCTCCCCTGGTTCGACGGCTGCGTTTTAGGAACCCTATTTCCCTTTTCGACGAAGAGCAGCGGCGACTGTTCGAACGACGAGGCGGAGAGCAGCATTCGAGTTCTCATCCAGATCCGGCGGCGTCAGCGTTTGAGTTCTCTTCCAGACCAGGCGGCGTCGAATTCGGCTTCGATTAGGTAACATTTCACAACAACTCTTCTTCTTCCTTACGAAAAGATAAAAAACCTTACAATATTTCTAGGGTTCTTCCTAGTAACATTTTTTTTTATTAACATCAGTAAATGTCATCTAAGTGTAAAGTGAAGAGCAAACCCGCACGAAGTTCACGTAAGGATTTTCGATTTATTAATGATGAAGCGAAACTACGATATGAAGGTTTACAAGATAAGCCTTTCATTTTCGAACGAGGGTTTGAGATTGAAAAATGGGCGTGGAGTACGGAATATGTCACACGAATGAAAGATTTGGGTTGGGAATCATTTTGCCACCCCCCCGAAAGGAAGCGGTGTTGCCTTGGATATATGAATTTTATGCTAATGCGCTTACGATTGAGGAAAGAAAAATTTATGTGCGAGGTCATTCAGTGGATTTTCTGGTAAGGCGATTAATAGCTATTTTGGCATGACGGTTCCGAATGAAGAAGAGTATCTGCGCGTACAAGCCACAACTCCGCCATCCGTCATTGTGGAGGAAATTTGTAATAATGTCGACACAGCCTGGATTTCAACGGAAGGTTCCAATTTGAAAGCGAATAGTTTAAAACGGGAAGCCAAGGTGTGGCTTTTGTTCATTAACACAAGCATAATCCCTACCAAAAACACTACTAGAGTCGCTATGAATCGTGCCGTATTAATTTACTGTATTTTAAAGGGCATTCATTTTGATGTTGGGAAAATAATATCAGATCAGCTTCAGAAGAGACTCCTCGCTATGGATAGATTACAATTATGGTTCTCTACTCTTATTACTGAACTTTGTCGTGTTAGCGGAATGTGGGGAGACAAAGAAACCTTAATTACAAAAGTTGGACACCATATTACTAAGGTAGTAATCACAAGCAATATTCGGGACAGTTCAGACACTCTTGAGAGCACACCGCCTCCTGCTGGTACTACAGATCCCCTCCCCAAGGCCGCTGCGAGTACTTCTTCCTCTTCCACCGCACCAGAAAAGGTAGACTTAACAGAGATCATTGATAATTTGGTAAGCGTAACAGAACAACAAGAATACATGAAGTGTTACCAGAGATTCAGTCATCTACTTATAAATGAAAAATGTGATGATCTCCTGCGGAATCAAGCAAGACTCCTGGAGGATGCTGGTTTGGATACAGTAAAGACGGTCTACAAATACAAATCGAGATTTGATCAGCAAGGTTATTTGCTTTTTACGGATGGCGAACGGGTCGATATCAGTGAAGTTCCCGGCATGGATGATGACGAGATGCCCGACGCTTAGTTCTTATTAGTTCTTGCTTTCATCAGACAATGGTCGTTTGTTCTTTTGTTATTTTGAGGAGTTTATGCTACTTCTAATATGCTGCTACTCTTATGCTACTTCTATTGCTGCTATGATGTTATTTATTTATTTTAGGAGGAGTTTATGCTACTCTTATGCTGCTACTCTTATGTAGTTATTAATTATTATCCTGCTTTTAATTTTACTCCTCTTATTTGATGATATACTGATATTACTTTCCTGCCATTTTTACTTGATGTTATGTTGTTATGATGTTATTCATCTTAGGAGGAGTTTATGCTACTTTTATGCTTTATTTGTCTTCCTTACATCCTGATTACATGATTTATGTGCAATGCCAAGAATTAATTTAAACTGTCCCAATCATAAGAATAGCTTATATGGCTAATTGCCTTCTGTGAATGTCTGATAAGTGTTTTGCTTTTCTTTGCATGAGTTTATCTTCATATGTACTGTTTTACTTATATCGATATTTAATCTGGACTGCTCTGCTTATATCTGCATACGTCTTATCTTCATGCTATGCCAAGTAATTGATTTGTGAAGTGTGCTATAAGAATGTCCTACTCTCTAATGTTAGCATTATCACACTTCTTGCTTTACTATTTTTGTGCTCCGCAAAATGCAGCTCTTATTGTGCTATATATGATTAACTTACCAAATACTGCCACACGTGCAATGGAGCATCGTTCCTGCCAAAATTTCCAGGGGAGTATTCTATTTTCATTTATTATCTTCTTTGGATTCCTGTTTTATTTGAAAGTTTCAACGATTTTTTTTTTATTTTACTACGTTCTTTCTGAAGTCTCTGTTAGGGCCTAGCAGAAGATTAAGTGTGGGGGTGACGTCAGTCATCCTCCGTTTCGATTCACATATAAAATTTCTATTCTGGGCACATTCCAACAAGTTCTTCATTTTTTTTACCACCAGACGGCTTACTAAAGTAATTTCATGTAACACTAATTGGTAGATTACTTAAATTAGTTATTTCATGTAATGAATTTATCGTTAGTAAGATGCGGTTATAACTCTCTTAAGTATTTCAATTATGCACTAGATTCTCTAAAATATTTTGCTCTCTACAAAATAAAGTTATTAACCTATTAACATAATTGTGGAAGGATGAGCAAGAACTAAGTAAATGTTGTAAGCTAAAACATAGAGTGTGTGTAGTTAATTGATAACAATGAGTATGGTCACCTTTGGATCAGATCACACCACAAAATCTACAACTATTTTGATTATCCATCATTCTTTGAGCTTGAACTTATCATTTGATACCATTTGTCCAAGCACAATATCCCAATAATTTCACTAGTTATTTCTTAGTTAACTTTCCAACTTTGGGGATTTAAAAAAAAATGTGTGTGTGAGGCATAGTGATATGTGGCCTAAATGTGTGTACACCTACTTAGAATGATCCCAACTATGATCATAAAGTAAAAGAAAACTTATAAAAAATATATATAAAAAGATGAGAAAAATGTACAATGACATAGTGATATGTGGTCTAAGTGTGTGTACACCTACTTGGAATGATCCCTACTATGTTCTTAAAATTGATGACGGTTAAGAAATAAACCTCAAAGTATGGAGAGTCATTAAGAAATATTCACTAGGGAAATTCCGCTCTCTATCAAAATTTATTCATAAAGTATTCACCAAGCCAAAGTCATTCATTTTGTAAGCCCTTATGATTTCTTATCAAATTGAACTACTAAACTCTTGTGGAGGCTAAAGCAAAGACTCGGCATATTCTTATCCTTTCCAATTATGAGTATGTTTAATGAGTTAAGTTGTTTGAGAGTGAATAATTTTAGGGAAGAACACACACAACACTAGAAGTATTGAGAGAACTTCACTTGTTATCTAACTAACGGAATTATGAATGTTTGAAATTTCTTTTTAAGAGATCTCCTTTTGTTAATTTGAAATGCTTAAGTAAGCCTAAGTTGGTGTATGCAAAGAAGATGATTCTTGTCTTGTTTCAATAGAAGTTTTCATATTTATTTGTTAGAATTGATTTAATTCTTGCTAGGGACTAGCAAAGACTTAAGTGCGGGTGTTGAAACCAAAATCTTGCGAACAAGACTTGGTCTCTGTGGAGTTCGGGATCCCAAAAGAGGGGTGGCCTCACACCTACTTCGCTCAAGCTAACAATCTAGGCACAAAACTAGGAACTCAAAGGACAAACCCAATGCTTCAGCGTGGAGGTCCCACCACACACCCGGAAGACTAACAAGCACTTCCCCTCCGAAGCCAAAGACTGAGACAAAGCACCATTGGAGGACTCTCTTGGCCAACCAAAACATCTAAGGGGAAATCCCAAACCGAATCCCCCTCCTAAAGGTGCTATCTTGGGTCTATTTTTAGCGCTCCTCGCCTGGGCCGCCAATAGCGTAACCCCGACAAACAATCTGATCATACGCAGCCCCAATTGAGGTGCCAACAACGTAACTCCGCTGTTCTGAAAGTTACTTAACTGACCCTTAAGGTCCTCCCGGTAATTTCACCTCGGGGTCCCACGGGGCGAGTGGTTCGTGAAAACACCACTCGCCCACGATAAAAATATAAGCTACATAAAGAGGGCATCATAGGCATTTTAAATTACAAGAGCATAAGCTCCATACTTCGGCACGCAGGCCGGCGAATATAAATAAATAAACCCTTCTTGGGGCGGCACAACTTTGGGCTTAAGCCCGCAACCCCCTGCTTGGTACTGCGACACCTGTACGCCAACGTCTCGCCATGCGGTAGCAAACTGAGCCTCGGCCAATTGAAGCAAACCGAGCTACATTGCCCACACCCCTTTCTCGAGGCGGCGACATTTTATAAATACGGGAAAATAATAACTATCTTCCTGTTGAGTCTTCTCCGGGGTCCCCAGAACATCACCAATCCGGCCCCCACGTCCGGACGGGCTTCACACAGCAACATCACCAATCCGGTCTACACACCCGGATGGGCTTCACACAGAAACATCACCAATCCGGTCTACACACCCGGATGGGCTTCACACAGAAACATCACCAATCCGGTCTACACACCCGGATGGGCTTCACACAGAAACATCACCAATCCGGTCTACACACCCGGATGGGCTTCACACAGAAACATCACCAATCCGGTCTACACACCCGGATGGGCTTCACATAGAATGCCTAAACCTGTACTCACACTTCCGAGCTCTAATGCAATTAATAGCGGGGACGCACACGTCAACCCGTCGGAGAGCTCCCTTCCCCCACCCGTTGGTGGGGAGGGGCTTTTATGCAAATATGAGAATTGAGGGCTTCACCTGCCCGAGTTGAAATTCGTTACCCTTGTAGCGTGTATTTTGCCAGAGGCTCCTCGTCTAGGAGCCGTAGCGGCTTTCCGTGCATAGATCCGGCCTCCACATGCCGAGTCTAGCCCCAAGTCGGCTACGGGAGAGGAGCTCCCGGCCGATCGTGCTCCAAGAGGCCGCGGGAGAGAAGCTCCCGGCCGGATCTTGCCTCGGACGGCCACGGGAGAGGAGCTCCCGGCCGGATCTCACCTCGGACGACCACGGGAGAGGAGCTCCCGGTCGGATCTCACCTCGGACGGCCATGGGAGAGGAGCTCCCGGCCGGATCTCACCTCGGACGGCCACGGGAGAGGAGCTCCCGGCCGGAGTGAGGGTCGGCCTCCTACTGTTGTTGGCGGCGAGACAGGGAGGTGAAGGGGGAGGGGGTCGGGCCTCCTCCTTCCTGGCGCGAGACGGAGAGAGGAAGGGGGAGGGGGTTTGCGCCTCCTCCTTCCTGGCGCGAGGCCGAGAGAGGAAGGGGGAGGGGGTCGGGCCTCCTCCTTCCTGGCGCGAGACGGAGAGAGGAAGGGGGAGGGGGTTTGCGCCTCCTCCTTCTTGGCGCAAGGCAGAGAGACCAAGGGGGAGGGGCTCGGGCCTCCTCCTTCCTGGCTGCTCCAAAGAACCGAGAGAGAGGGAAAGGGGGCGTCGGGCTTGCTGCTGGGGGAGGCGACCATCCTGGGGGGTTTAGTTTCTAGGTTTATATATAAAAAAAACCCTAGCCCCAACTGCCTATCCGCAGACCATACCTGCTAAACGCACCCTAAACGCACCCCAAACCCGCTAAACGCAGACCACGTCCTAAATTTATTAAATATCAAAATATTGGGGGGCGTTACACTCGGGTCCTCGTCATCTGGGGAGGGTCCCACCCGATGGGTAAGGGATTGTACATAATCCCCGCTCTTTGCGAGCGTGTCCTACGCTCGGAAAGAAATGTTCAACCCCAAGTATCCGGAGGGTGGGAGCCGACCCGAAAAAAATGGGTATATAATCATATGAATGATGATTCTTCTCTTTTTGTGCTCATATTTGTCTTGATGTGATAACTTTTTCCTTTGTTGCCTTCAAATGATCAATTTGGTTGTCAACAACCTTGGTTATACACTATGCCTTCTTTTTTATGGTAGAGATACTATGCCCTTCAGGTTCTCAGAATGTCATGCCACTTAGTGTCTATTAGCAAGCAAACTCATAATTTAGATCACAGTTCTTTTTACTGTTGCATATTGTGTTATTCAGGAATGGACCTCAAGGATGATTGATGGTGCTGAGGAATAGAATGCTCACTATTATCTACAATGATTACATAAACAATCATGCATTGTCAATTCAAAATGAATTTGATTTTGTTTTTAAAACTAACCAAATAAGGTTGCGCCATTGTAGGATTTGTTATCTTAAGCTTCTGTTTTCAAAACTATTATTGGAGAACTTCGATTGTCAGTGAAAACTATCAATTTATCAAGCGTAACTGATTCCTTATACGCTAAAACCTTTGGGATCTGCCACCGAGTGAGCCCATGGCTCTGCCAGCTAGGTGAGAGCCTGGTCAGCGGGTCTGCTCGGGGGGGGGGCACTTTTTTAAAAATAACTTTTCAAACCATCAACCCTCGAGGTATACCCACCCTGCCGGCTAGCGAGAGCCCGGTCCGTGGAACCGTCTCGGGGGCACTTTTCCAAAAAGAACTTCCCTGTGAATGCCTTCCAGCCCGGCCAGCTAGTGAGAGCCTGACAGCGGGATCACCCGAAGCAAAAACAATTCATCTCCACGAGGCCTTCCTGCCCTGCCAGCTGATAAGAGCCTGACAGCGGGATCACTCGGAGCAAGAACAATTCATCTCCGCGAGGCCTTCCTGCCCTGCCAGCTGATAAGAGCCTGACAGCGGGATCACTCGGAGCAATTCAGGCCCTACTAGCCTTAGCATGTACTATTATTTTGTTACCCTCAAAGCACATCCTTGCCAGCCTCTCCAGAGATCAACCTGACCCCCCGTCTAGATGAGAGCCCGGGAACGGAATCGATCTGGGGCATTCCAGCACCAACATAAACAACCTCTGCCAGCCTCTCCAGAGATCAACCTGACCCCCCGTCTAGATGAGAGCCCGTGAGCGGAATCGATCTGGGGCATTCCAGCACCAACATAAACAACCTCTGCCAGCCTCTCCAGAGATCAACCTGACCCCCCGTCTAGATGAGAGCCCGGGAGCGGAATCGATCTGGGGCATTCCAGCACCAACATAAACAACCTTTGCCAGCCTCTCCAGAGATCAACCTGACCCCCCGTCTAGATGAGAGCCCGGGAGCGGAATCGATCTGGGGCATTCCAGCACCAACATAAACAACCTTTTAGTTACCAAGCCAACATATGAGTCACAATAGTCAAAGAATTTAATAGTTATATATATAAAAGGAAAGAACTTTCAAGGATAAAATCTTTTCAGGTTATCTCCACTTCTAGCCCGGCCGAGGGGTACCCCTTCCACATCCTTGAGATGATATCCCCCGGACCTGAGCGCCTCATTTACAATATACGGCCCTTCCCAATTGGGTTCAAGCTTCTAAAACGTTATCAACTTCTCGACAATGGATAGGGTAAAATAATCTAGGCATAACTCGGAATCTCATGAGAACGGGGCTCACAGAATGGGGCAAAATCGCAAGAGCGACATGATAAACAAAATTGGAAGCCTTATGAAGCCAAAATCATAGTGTAGGCCGGACCAAGCCTTATTGAGCGCACAATTCTTGAACCAAGTAAAAAGTACTAACACCGCCTATTTTGAGATGTACATAACTTTCTTCAGTGTTAAGTGTAAAACTGGCCATAAGATCAAGTAAAACACAATCAGTATGGTTCTTACCCTTATTTTTGAAAAGGACTTGCACCTTAAATAAAAAGCCTAGCAGCAGCATATGCAATTTTACCCTTCTCCGACAAAAACTCGGTCAATAAAACATTTGGGTTAGTGATTAGCACATTCAACTTACTATCGTTTTAACATTATCGGTATCACCAGTGTGATCGTTGAGGTGCTCTGTTATGAGGTTAACATATCGCACCGCTTAATTCTTAATTTATTTTATGTATTTGCTTATGGGGTGGAAGCTAATCCAAAGAAAATGTAGGATATGTTATAGTGACCAGTTCCAAATTTAGTTAGGTAGTTAAGAGGCTTCATAGGTTTAAATTACTATATAAAAAAAATCTCATGAACTATGAGTTAATATCTCTACTACTGACAAATCTATTGAAGAAGTGATCTTTCCAGTGAACTATTGAAGCAAAAGAAGCATTCAAATAATTGAAATTAGCTGACAGCAATCCTCCAATCCTGACATTACCATATTTCTCTAAGACGTTTATAGTAGAGACACATGCTTCAAATCTGAGAGTGGCAGCAATATTAACTCAGGATCATCATCCTATTGTGCATTTCAGTAAGACTTTAAGACCTAGAAATGCCGCATTATCAATTTATGAGAAAAACTGATCGTAGTAGCTTTAGCTATAAAATTGGAGACATTATCTGATAGGAACACAATTTTATATCAGCACACACCATCATGGTCAAAATATTTGATGAAGCGGAGAAATACCACTCAACAACACCAAAATATATCACCAAGTTTCTGGGATATGACTTGCATATGAAAAATGTAGTGAAAACAACGGTGCAAATGGTTTGTCAGGACAACACCAGGAAGTTGAGGCACGACTAGCAGCCCTAGTAATTATGACATCTGATCTATTGCAAAGAATCAAACGTACATGAGTCTATTGGGGTCAGCAATTACTCAGATTTCAAGAGCCTTCTGATTCTAAAAGATATTTTAAAGTTCGATTGAAAGATATATTTGACATCGCGCAGGTACTTAAACCTTTTCCTATATAATTCTGCCCAACCCCCTGACAAGGATTAAATTTCATTGAGTATCTTTCACATGAGAAGGAAGGAAATTAAGGAAAACGAAAACCTGAAACATGAACACTCGCCCCAAGATGGCGTCACGGTCAACTGGGGCAGGTGGTGCTGAGCACTTGGCACGCGCAGCGAAAGTGTGCCGCAAAGTTTCCATGACCTCCTGCCGAAACTCTCGTCGGAATCCCTCGGACTGAGACTGCGAGACCCCTCCCGCGGGTGTCAGCGCATTACCTTGGTCATCACTCAGTTCCTCTTCTCTAGCCATGATGTCCGCCCGAGCTTTTCTGTGTTGGCCACTCTCCACGCTCACCGCACCATGTGTTGAAACCAAAATCTTGCGAACAAGACTTGGTCTCTGTGGAGTTCGGGATCCCAAAAGAGGGGTGGCCTCACACCTACTTCGCTCAAGCTAACAATCTAGGCACAAAACTAGGAACTCAAAGGACAAACCTAAGGCCTCAGCGTGGAGGTCCCACCACACACCCGGAAGACTAACAAGCACTTCCCCTCCGAAGCCAAAGACTGAGACAAAGCACCATTGGAGGACTCTCTTGGCCAACCAAAACATCTAAGGGGAAATCCCAAACCGAATCCCCCTCCTAAAGGTGCTCTCTTGGGTCTATTTTTAGCGCTCCTCGCCCGGGCCGCCAATAGCGTAACCCCGACAAACAATCTGATCATACGCAGCCCCAATTGAGGTGCCAACAACGTAACTCCGCTGTTCTGAAAGTTACTTAACTGACCCTTAAGGTCCTCCCGGTAATTTCACCTCGGGGTCCCACGGGGCGAGTGGTTTGTGAAAACACCACTCGCCCACGATAAAAATATAAGCTACATAAAGAGGGCATCATAGGCATTTTAAATTACAAGAGCATAAGCTCCATACTTCGGCACGCAGGCCGGCGAATATAAATAAATAAACCCTTCTTGGGGCGGCAAACCTTTGGGCTTAAGCCCGCAACCCCCTGCTTGGTACTGCGACACCTGTACGCCAACGTCTCGCCATGCGGTAGCAAACTGAGCCTCGGCCAATTGAAGCAAACCGAGCTACATTGCCCACACCCCTTTCTCGAGATGGCGACATTTTATAAATACGGGCAAATAATAACTATCTTCCTGTTGAGTCTTCTCCGGGGTCCCCAGAACATCACCAATCCGGCCCCCACGTCCGGACGGGCTTCACACAGCAACATCACCAATCCGGTCTACACACCCGGATGGGCTTCACACAGAAACATCACCAATCTGGTCTACACACCCGGATGGGCTTCACACAGAAACATCACCAATCCGGTCTACACACCCGGATGGGCTTCACACAGAAACATCACCAATCCGGTCTACACACCCGGATGGGCTTAACACAAAAACATCATCAATCCGGTCTACACACCCGGATGGGCTTCACACAGAATGCCTAAACCCGTACTCACACTTTCGAGCGCTAATGCAATTAATAGCGGGGACGCACACGTCAACCCGTCGGAGAGCTCCCTTCCCCCACCCGTGGGTGGGGAGGGGCTTTTATGCAAATATGAGAATTGAGGGCTTCACCTGCCCGAGTTGAAATTCGTTACCCTTGTAGCGTGTATTTTGCCAGAGGCTCCTTGTCTAGGAGCCGTAGCGGCTTTCCGTGCATAGATCCGGCCTCCACATGCCGAGTCTAGCCCCAAGTCGGCCACGGGAGAGGAGCTCCCGGCCGATCGTGCTCCAAGAGGCCGCGGGAGAGAAGCTCCCGGCCGGATCTCGCCTCGGACGGCCACGGGAGAGGAGCTCCCGGCCGGATCTCACCTCGGACGGCCACGGGAGAGGAGCTCCCGGCCGGATCTCACCTCGGACGGCCACGGGAGAGGAGCTCCCGGCCGGATCTCACCTCGGACGGCCACGGGAGAGGAGCTCCCGGCCGGAGTGAGGGTCGGCCTCCTACGGTTGTTGGCGGCGAGACAGGGAGGTGAAGGGGGAGGGGGTCGGGCCTCCTCCTTCCTGGCGCGAGATGGAGAGAGGAAGGGGGAGGGGGTTTGCGCCTCCTCCTTCCTGGCGCGAGGCCGAGAGAGGAAGGGGGAGGGGGTCGGGCCTCCTCCTTCCTGGCGCGAGACGGAGAGAGGAAGGGGGAGGGGGTTTGCGCCTCCTCCTTCTTGGCGCGAGACAGAGAGACTAAGGGGGAGGGGCTCGGGCCTCCTCCTTCCTGGCTGCTCCAAAGAACCGAGAGAGAGGGAAAGGGGGCGTCGGGCTTGCGGCTGGGGGAGGCGACCATCCTGGGGGGGTTTAGTTTCTAGGTTTATATATAAAAAACCCTAGCCCCAACTGCCTATCCGCAGACCATACCTTCTAAACGCACCCTAAACGCACCCCAAACCCGCTAAACGCAGACCACGTCCTAAATTTATTAAATATCAAAATATTGGGGGGCGTTACACTCAGGTCCTCGTCATCTAGGGAGGGTCCCACCCGATGGGTACGGGGTTGTACAGCGAGGGTGTGATAACTTCTCAAAAAGAAGTTATTAACTCCTTTATTTTAGTGAATATTGAGAAAATATACGAAATATAACGATGAATTAACTAATAAACTTCATATCTGTAATTGTGGACAGTTTTATCGGCAAACGTGCAGCATATTTGTGCAGGAGTGCGAGAAATCCATGATAGAACGGACAACTTTAGGCTGTAATTATATTGTTGGGAAGATTACAGCAGTTTGGTCATAACCTGGTCATAACATGGTGGATTAAATTAAATATTCTGAACTAAAAGTACAGATTTTCGAAATATTCAAAGCGGGGCCTGCAGTTCCTGGGCGAAAGGACGCAACTTTTCAGATTTTGGACTGTAGCGTGGAGATATTAAAAAGAGGCGTTGACTGATTCGAAAAAGAAGGGAGAGATACGGGTGATTTTTAGAGAGAGAAAAAGTGAAGAAGGTTTGGAAAAGAAGAAAGAGACGACACATTGAGCGGATTTGGCAACGAAAAGGACAAATTCCTGCGCTAATATTTAGACTCCAAACAATGTCTTGTAAGATCTTTCCAATTTGGTTTTTCATTTCAAGAATCATGAACTAATCCTTCGTATCTTGTATGTCATGAGTACTAGTTTTTGCTGTGATGTTTAATTTATAATTTTTCCGTATGATTTCTTGGTTCGCTATCTTTATCAATGTTATGATTTATTGCGAAAAATTTGAATAATTTTTATCTTCAACATTTCGTGGTGAGATTTGAGAGAGGAATCACGATTTATTTAAGATAAATACTTAATGTTATGCGGCGAGATTCGAGAGATGAGTCGCATAGATATCTAATTTAAATCTTTACTTTTATACTACGCCGCGAGATTCGAGAGAGGAGCGGTGTATTTACATTATAACTTTGATATAATAAAGGGGAGAGGAAGAGATTCCATCACCTTATTAGCAAGAGCGATTTGAGCAATTTAATTTACCTTGCATTTTTCTAAGTTAGAGATAATTAGCGAAATCTAGGTTATGGGAATTCGTAGATCGAGAGATTATGATTCCTAGTTTTTAATCGAGCAAGATAGTAAAACAAATATAATGCATCGGTATATTTAGCAAATATCACAACAGATCTAGGAAAGCGATATACAAGATTCCTTTCTCTAAAAGTTGATAAAAAATAACTTAAGTACTTTTAGTATTTAAAAATTAGCTTTAAATATTCTGCAATTTAGTTTCGTCCAACCAATCGAATTATTTAACTTGGAATTAAGGAAAAGAGTAAGTTAATATTCATAAGCGTTAGAGTGTTCACTTCTCCGAGGAAACGATCTTAACTCACTATTATATTACTTGAGACGGCATGTATACTTGCGTATATACACTAAAGGCGTATCAACTCTCGTCGCCGCCCTTGCTGCGATCCTGCAGCCACTGCCCTCCTCCCCGTGCAAACAACACCGCCGCTCCCACCATATCCCTTCCGCCAGTCCACCTAGCACCCTAACAGCCACCGCCACTATCCCCTTGCCTCTTGCCTTCAATCTGACGCCAAATACCACCCAAATTTGTCCCTCCCAGCCCGATCCAGTTCCCACACAGCCATATCCCTCCTTCCCGCAGCCTTATTTCGCTCCCAAACCACCAGATCTACATTCCCGCATCCCGATCCCCCTCCTCTACTCAGATCCAGCCTTCCCCCCTCTAGATCTAGCCATATAACTTCAGATTTTAGCCGCCGCCTCATCTCACCTTGCCGGATCTACTCTCCTACGGCAGCCCTCATGCGTTGTGAGTTATTATTTGTTGTATGGAACTTTAATTCTCATTATTAATATATGGTGTTGTGATTTCATGTTGGCTTGGATCAATTGAATATTAGTTGTATGTTTTGGATTATTCTCGTGATTTGCAGGATCAATTTGTCGCGCGCTCATACTTTGGCCCTCCACGTGGAGGAAAGCCTAAATTTGCTTTGCCCTAAAGAATTATTTTGTTATTGTTAAAATCATATGCGCGTAATTTAATCTTTTATTGCTCAATGTTGATTTTGCCGTCGGTTCATGCAAGTGCGTTCATATAGAGTTCATGCGTGTAACTAAATTATCTCATGCATGTCACAGTAGGGTTGCATTCTAGTAGTCTCACATCTAGCCTCTAACCCTTCATTAGACAGTGTTAAGGTTCATTGCATTTGTCACGTGCTCATTTGCATTGCATGTAGGTTTAGCATCATTACTCCGCCGTCAATAGATTAGTCCTGCGCCAGAAGGGAGTTTAACACCCAGGTCATTTAGGAGGCTTTCCAACCATGTAAGCTCAGACACAACATAAGTAATTGAACGATACTCAGCTTCAGTAGAAGAGCGAGCAACCACATACTGCTTCTTACTGCGCCATATGATGGTGCCCTCCAAAATAAGTACAATATCCACTTGTGGAACGACGATGGTCAAGAGAGCCAGTGTAGTCAGCGTCAGAGTATGCAATAAGAAATAAGGTAGAAGAAGGCTTGTATACAAGCCCTTGTCTAGGAGCGGTCTTCAAATATCGAAGGATGCACTCAACTTCCTGTATATGAGATATTCGTGGAGCATGCATGTACCGACTGACAACTCCAACAACAAAGGGTATATCAGGTCTTGTAACTGTAAGATAAATCAATTTCCCTACAAGATGACGATAGTATTATGGGTTCGGGAGGAGTAGATCAGAGTCGGAGGCATGAGCGCGGAGTTTGTGTTTGGCATCCATTGGTGTATCAGCAGGCGTGCATCCAGAGTAGTCAGCATCCTGAAGAAGGTCAAGACAGTACTTTCGTTAAGATAGGACAAGGCCATCAGGACGTCATGCTACCCCGAGACCAAGGAAGTACTGAAGATTTCCTAGGTATTTAGTTTGAAAAACAGAAGCCAGGTGCTGTTTGATCAAGTGTGGGCGCTTCGGAACCGACGGCGAAGTCGAAATCTACTTTCGACGCACCAAATTCGAGTTATGATTTTTCGAAGTTAAATTCTTAATAATTCTTGCAAAATTCGCCGAGACTCCAAATTAGCTCGGAACGCCACGAAATTTCATATTCGTGACTAAAATTAATTGTTTAAATTTTCTAAACTTTGAAATCTCATTTTCGATGAGTTCGAAATTTGGTCGACACGACCTACGGCTCAAAATATACGCTAATGGCGACACGCCGTTAACCAAACGCCGAAGTAACGCCCTTTACGTCATTTTGACGTCACTACCAATAGTAAAACAATTATCGGAAATTCAGGGGTTACACGGTCTGTCACCCTCGTCTTCACCAGCAACTACCTCTGTAACCGAGAAAGCAGCTAGTGGAACTTTGGCCGACACCGAATCGACCACGTGGTTTTTCACCCAATTGATGGGTTTTCCACGTCATCAACGTCTTCGTGTACCTCATTTATCTGTTTGCACGTTCGGACGCGACGGGCTAAGACGGTGAATTAGCTCGTTCTATCGGAAGCCCCGAACGATCCGCAACAAGTTTAAAAAAATGATGCTAAGATTTGAACTCCTTACTTACAACATAAATACAATTGTTGAAACCAAAACTCGGTCTCTGTGGAGTTCGGGGTCCCAAAAATGGGGTGACCGTGCATTTACTACGCTCAAGTGAACGATCTAGACACAAGACTAGGAACTCAAAGGACAAATCCAAGGTCTCCGCGTGGAGGTCCCACCGCACACCCGGAAGACTGACTAACTCTTCCCCTCCCAAGCCAAAGACTGAGCTAAGGCACCTTTGGAGGACTCTCTTGGCCGGCTAAAGCGAGCCGACTCTTTCCTCTCCGTAGGTGCACTTCCCTGGACCTATGTAGAACCCTTTTTGTCCAGACTGTCAATAGCGTAATCCCGCCAGACAGCTTTACTATACGCAGCCCGAATGGGACTACCGACGGCGTAACTCCGCCGTTCTAAGAGTTAATTAACTGACCATCAAGGTCTTCCCGGTAACTTCACCTCGGGGTTCCCACGGGGCGAGTGATTCGTGAAAAACACCGCTCGCCTACGAAAAAAATATAAAGTACGTAAAGAAGGCATCACAGGCATCTCAATTTACAAGAGCGTAAGCTCCATACTTCGGCACGCAGGCCTGCAAATATAAATAAATAGGCCCTTCTCGAGGCGGCACAACATTGGGCTTAAGCCCGCAACCACCTGATTGGTACTGCGACATTTGTACGTCAATGCCTCGCCATGCGGTAGCAAACTGAACCTCGGCCAATTGAAGCAAACTGAGCTATATTGCCCACACCCCTTTCCCGAGGCGGCGACATTTTATAAATACGAGCAAATACTAAATATCTTCCACAAAGTCTTCTCCGGGGTCCCCAGAACATCACCAATCTGACCCCCACGTCCGGACGGGCTTCACACAGAAACATCACCAATCCGGTCTACACACCCAGATGGGCTTCACACAGCAACATCACCAATCCGGTCTACACACCCGGATGGGCTTCACACAGAATGCCTAAACCCGTACTCACACTTCTGGGCGCTAATGTGGTTAATTTCGGGGATGCGCACATCAACCCGTCGGAGAGCACACCTCCTCCACCTGATGGTGGAGGGGAGCTTCCATGCAAGTATGAGAATTGAAGGCTTCACCTGCCCAAGTAGAAATTCGTTACCCTTGACGCGTGCTTTCGACGGAGTCGCAACCGAAGACCTTGCGCGAGCTCGACGTCCAGCGGCCATAGCGGTCGTCCACGCTCTGATCTAGCTCCAAATGGATGCGGGAGAGGAGCTCCCGGCCAACCTTGCTCCAAATGAACGCGGGAGAGGAACTCCCGGCCTTTACGTTGTTGGGAGGCGGCGACGGGAAGAATAGGGCTCAGCGGCCCTTTGCCCTAGGCGGCGACGAGAGAGAGAGGAGGAGGATCGGCCTACTTTTTCCATGGGCGGCGACGAGAGAGGGAGAGGAGGAGGATCGGCCTCCTTTTCCTGCTGCAGCCGGAGAGAAAGGTGGAGGGGCTCGGGCGCTGCTCTGGACAGCGATGGGAGAGAGGAGAACGGGGCGTGGGCTTTGCTGCGGCTTGCCCTGGACGGCGGCGACGAGAGAGAGAGATCGGGGGTCGGGCTCTGCTCTAGGTCGACGGGGAAGGAGAAGCGGCTGCTCCAGGCGGCGACAGGGAGGAGAGCTGGGGCTCGGTCTCTGCAGGTGGCGACGAGGAGGAGAGCTCCGGCGTGGCCTCTACAGGCGGCGACGGGGAGGAGAGCGATGGCCCGGCCTCTACAGGCGGCGACGGGGAGGAGAGCTCCCGGCGGCGGATCGGCCGCGACGTGCCCTTGATGTAAGATCTCTTTTTCCAAAACACGTTCGGGTACTTGAAAACTCGAACTTCTCCCGCATCGCACGGTTGAGGTGGATCTTCGCCCAGAATCGCTGCCTTGCGGTGTCACCGACACTCGGGTCGGCTAACACCGCTCAGCACCAACCCTGCCGGCTTTACGATCATAAGTAAAATATGCCTACAAATAAGAACAGAAGAAAAGGCATGTCCACAATGTCACAGCATCATATATATATATATAATGAAAACAGCAGTCCAAAAGAGAAGTACAAGCAAAAAGGGGGCTTATGCCCGATACATATTCAAGATAATGTACTATCTCTCTCTCTCTACAACATGCAGAAGACTACATCAAAAATCTCAAAAAGTGGAAGACTAACTATCTAATCATCAACCTATGGCTTCGTGGTAGTGCGATGCATCTGCTGCTCAGGTCCTATCATCTCGTCCTGCTGCGCGCGGGACAACTCCGTCTCCTCAGGCTCCTGCGGTCACACCGACCGTTAGTCATAAAGACTAAGTCGTTTTGTCCTCGCCTCCCTCCACGACTCCTAGGCACCGAGCGGGAGGAAGAAGCGGAGGATAAACAAGGGGTAAACAAGAAGGTGGTGACATGACACTATTCTAGCAGGTATAAGTAAAGCAATAAAATCTAGCTAGCAGTATAGTGCAGGTATAAGGCAGTAAAGTAGAGCAATGAAATAAGCAGTAAATAGGAAGAAAAGGCAGTGCAGTAAGTAAATCTAAGCTACCATCACAGATCCGTACCTTAACTTATATGAACGCCCATACGACATATAAGTTAAGATGTCCAGGCAACCCATCATATAAAAGAGCCCATACTAATTTATATGATGGGGGTATGCTATGTGTATGTTATGTTATGCAATGGTTATGATGTTTTAATGAATTTATGCAATGTAACTCACCCACACGACTCTATGCGCACAGACCTTTATAGTTCCCAATTTGTTTGAAAGGAAGCCAACCTTTCGGGTACCGACCATCGTGGCTCACGGTGGTAGTGGATCGGGCACTCCACATCCTAGGCGGGTATAGTCACTACCAAGCCTAGACCTCATGTATGCCTCAACGCTAAGAACACAACAGCGGAGCTCCTGCGTACTCTTGCTGGAATCCACCAGACTTTAAGGTCGGGGTGGGTTATTAAGGATTGTCCTCCAGACCGCGGTACTCAAACTCACCGGCCCTCTAAACCTCACCCTCACCTGAGTCAACGTACTACTGTCGGTGACACGACTAGCCTAGTACCGAAGACTCGCCACTATTTGATTAAGTAACAGGTGTTTAACATGTCCACCCGAGCTTCCGGCTCGGGACTAACACACAAGCTGATACAACCCATCTCCTTCCCGGAGGAGATCCATATCAGTTTGCATACCTACTTAGGCTACTCTTGCCTACAATTTAGTTAGTGTTATATTTAGGGTGAATCTTGGACTTCCCGCGGTGTACTCCGTAAAGGGGCCCCTAACGGTACTACGGATCAATGGGCTCAACCCCACTATCCTCTTCAAGACAATTACTTTAGTTGGTGGATAACATTTAGTTTACCCTCATTATTTCATATAGTTAAAGTGACTTAGCTCACACCCGTCTGACCCAATTGGGTTGGACGTACCTCCTTTCCTTCTACATTAAACCTAGCACAACCTTGCCCTTAACCCTAGGATTGACCTTCCTTGAATCTTGGTGTGTTACAACTCATTTACTGATTGGATATAACTCCTAACCACTACTTAGGGGTCTGAATTATCAAAAACTCAAAATTCTGTTTTTACTAAACGCAGACCACTATTTGAACTATCTATCAACCCCATAGGTGAACCACTCTAAAAACTCATCACCAAGGTCTCCAATAATTATCCTAGTTTTCCACTGACCTTAATAAGGTATGATCCAATTTCCATAATTTTCCATATTAAATTGGTATTTAATATAGTTTTAAGTAATTAAGGCCTTAAGTCACTTTACACATGAACTACCCTCATAAAGATTCATCATGCTACATGAGAATTATCAGTGATATATTATTCCATATCATGGTGTTTCACTGAGTATCATGACCCTAGAATGTCATTTGGCCTACTAAATCATCATAATTGTGTAATTACCAAAATGCCACTATAATTATGAAAAATAGTAATTCACTTCTGAAAATTCTACAAAAATTACCAAGTGTCCATATGGGGACCCAGAGTCCCCTTCCAATTTATCATGTCATTGATATTTTAAAATGATTAAACATCCAAAGGTGGCAATTATCAATTTCTACATGAGTTACAAGAGATATAAATCTACAAGCTTCCAAACTGTTGTCTTGGGCATATATTGACATAAAATGACAGATCCCCAAGTATCATAACATTTCCCTATGATTTGATATTTTAAATGGATTAAATTCTCATGTGATGTAAATTTCACTTTCTACATGAAGTACAAGAAATAAAATTCACCAAGCTTCCTAACAATTATCATGGGCATATATTGACATAAAATGACAGATTCCCAAGTATCATGACATTGCCCTATGATTTGATATTTTAAATGAATTAAATACTCTTAAGCTAGCAAGCACTAAAAACTTCCAATACAAGGAATAATATTTCCATAATTCATAACAAAATTGCTATAGCCTACTTTCATCACTAGTCAGCCACTGAAAGAGTTACAACACCATACAAGGTCCTATGATCATGAATTTCCTTTTAATTAGGAAAGGGGTGGCAAATTCATTTAATAGGAAGAAATGCACTTAAATACCCCTAAAAATTCCCATTAAATTTACTAAGTCATTTTATGCTCCCACAAACATAACTACAAAGTCCCAAGCCATGGCAAGAACATTTCGTCCTATGTTCTTCACAAATCCCAACTTGCACCCTTAAGGGTTTACCTTTAGGGTTTTAGGTCACACCACCCTAATTGCTCCAAATGTACCATTAGGGTGTGTCACAAGCATTTGCATATCCATGCCAACATATCCAACATAATGGGAGGAGGCTAACACACTCAACTCCTCAAATTGATTTAAACCCTAATTTGACCCTTAAAGGCCCTCATTAGGGTTTCCAATTTTCCATATCAAATCAACTCCAAATGGATTGAAATTTTAGGTAGGCACTAAACATAGACAAAAGAGCCATCCACCAAAGTTTGGTGTCATTTGGACATCATATGCTCCAAAAATCAACTTAATTCAAATATTCTAGCTACCACAAAAACCCTAGGTAAAGTTGTCCACCAAGGGCTGTCCCTTTGGCAGGGGGTGACCCTAGGGTATACCAACCCATTGTTAAAATCACAGCTCCAAAGATGGAGGGGTTTGACCTAGGCAATTTTTCTAATGGACTGACCTAGTGTAGGACCAGTCCCAGTAAAACAGCTCCATAAGGATCTGTAGGTCACCAAATGACCTAAACTTAGGGCCAAATGAAAGTTAAGACCAAGGCCTACAACTTTCATGTTGGGCACTTTTTCTAATTTGGCAATTAAGAGGCCTTAATTTCTATTGGAAGTGGACTGAAAATTTAGGGCAGAAAAGCTACTATATAACATTTAATAAATGCAGGAAATAAAAGATCAGCACGGATCTTGACGCAGATCGAAGGGCAGCGGCTCATCTTCCTCCTTGAGCCGACGGCCAGGATTCAACCGCACTGGGCCGATTTCCTCCCCCGTTTCCCGGCCACCTGGTGGCCACCACGGCCGGCCACCACCGACACCACCTTCGTGGTGGTCGGGGCTACAGCTCCCGGCGACATGGCGGTCGGAGGGGGGTATTCCGGCGAGCCTGGGTGGATCAAATCGAGCCAATTTCCATGAAATCGACGAGTGGATTCGGGCTCAATTGAGCCCGATCCTTCAATCTTCTGTGATGGGAAGCTAGCATGAGGGGAGGGGAGGAGAAACGAACCATTACTGGTGCGTGGCGGCGGCTCCGGCGGCGGTTTGCCATGGAAGTGTTTAGCTCCGACGATCCTGCTCCCGATCCCGATTCTCCACCAAAAGCTCTGCTCCAAATATCGTTTCCGTCTGCTCTCAGAGATCTGAAGCTAAAGGGAAGGATAGAATGGAGTGAGGAGGGCTCCTTGGTTGGTTTTGAACTTGAGCCTCCTCGGTTCTCCCATGGCTGCCACCCTCCTGTAGCTTCCAGCCTCTTTGCTTCCACCTCGGTCAAGGTCAGACCCCTAGCAATCAGGGAAGGGCCCTAGGTTGATTGGAGATTGAGTGTGGAGGAGGGGATGATTGCTTTTCCTTTTTGCCTTTGCTTTTGCTTTTAGATCAAGCTTTTGGTCCCCCCTCCATTGATCAATCATACCATAGTTTAGGGTTCAGTCTAAGGGCTGATTGGGCAAGGCCTAAGTCCAACTATAATGGTTAATTAAGGGGTGTTAAGTCCCATTCAATCTAGGCTTGAAATTCCCTTTAATAGGCTATGTTGACCATGGTTGACTTTGGTCAACCATGGTGAGTGGGTTGACCCTACTTGGGGATCATGGGTCCCTTAACCTCACCCAACATAGGTTGGTCCATGGTGGGGCTCCAATTGGGCTAATTTTGCCTTAAGGTGTGATTTTGACCTAAATTGAGCTAAAGTTGACTTTGGTCAAATTGGTCAAAAGGTTGACCAAGGGATGGGGCTTTTGGGTCCAATGAGTTCCTTAAAGTGTTTAGAGTGTGGTGGTAAGGTCAATTTGAACATTTGAGGGTCAATTGAACCCTAAATGACTTTGTATTGGGCTATGTTGATTTTGTGTCTTTGGTGTGCACTTAGCACACCCCACTTGGCCCAAGGGCCCTAGTGGCCACTCTGCACACCACCCATGCCCTAACACCATCAAGGGGTCTAGAAGGATTGGGGATGTTACAAATCCCAATAAACAAAAGAATTATTTCGTCCTCGAAATTTAGGTTTGGGTCTACAGGTTGCAAGTACTTATAAGAGTAAAGGATTTCAAAGACGGTCAATTTGCACCTGAGGTGATGAGTTCCGGGAAACGTTGTTGCAAGAAGTCCAAGGGCATCCAGCTATGCTCCTCTTGCCCATGATTGAACTGCAATAATCGGACAGCAGAATTTCCTTCCACGAAAGAACTCAGACCTCTACTATATGAGAACTTAAACAGAAGCAACATTCTTTACCAAGATTCCTCATTGCACTTCAACTATTCCTTGCTAGGATTGTCGGCAATATTCCCACTAGGGGTTAATTGAAGGTTTACCTCTCCACTCAGACCATCGTGCCATAAATCATGAGGCGGGTTCTACTTGCTCCATCCCGGCAATAAAAAAGAAATAGATACTTCAAAAGTCAAAACAAGCTAACCAGGCGTGGGTGTTATCAAAATCACTACATCCCCTGGAGGAGGATCTACCTGTAATACATAAGATCCTACCGAGTTAATTTATACTAACATGCCGCGCTAGATGTCCCCGAAGTTCTTTCAGTTCAACTTAACTTCATAAGGTTATATTCACGAACCATGATTACATAATACTCTGCTCATAGACCGATTGGCCAGGACGTGATCATTCAGCCAACCGACATTGTCTATTTTGATTCTTCACTATACGATTCCCTTACACGTAGGTGTTCAACACTACCTACACCAAGAGACCTTATCCCTTAACATAAGAGGGCTCTGCTGATAAACTGTTTCCGCCTCCGCGGATACAAGGTCAGTTTTATCAGCTACAAAACAATAACATAGACCTTGATTACACTTGGACCAGAGTCTCTTATGACCTATGAATGCTACATGAGGTTAACGCTTCTACACGTTGATAGATGTAAATCACCTCCATGCTTTCCTTGCGGAACATAACGTCTGTAGATCAAAATGACGTTCGCGAAATGACTCCCAACTACTTTCCATATCCATTTGGTTCGTACCTCACGAGGGTAAAACCCTTTTTATCGTGACATGCTTTGGTACAATTTGATTTCAACATGAAGCGCGTCTCATTAAAACCTACTAATCCTCGAGAAGTTTCACCATTTATAACTGAAAACCAAACATGTCTCCCTTATTCCTGAATCTTCCTAACTGGGATTATAAATTTTGGAGAAATTGTAAGTTCTGGTTCCTAAGATCGGAGGATTGTATATCTTCAATATATCATTCGTCAAATTTCACTTTAGATTTCCGATATCGAGTGGACCAAACTTCCAAAATCGGGTAGACTCGTCTCACTTAAGCAATAGATTAAGAATTAGCGGATTCATCATAACGACCCTTCTCTTAGTTATGTCATCCAAAAATTACGTCCTTACGTATCATTAAGTAAAGTTAATAATCTTAAATGGGAGTTGATGATAACGGCCACTAATCAATCATTTTAACTCCTCATTCCTCAATATTTCAACATATGACGGTCGTTGACATTTTTCCTGAGATCCGAACATAGCAAGATTCTCCATCTTAGCCCTAAACAGTTTATACCATCATATTATATGATCCAACGAGTCACCTTCCTAAGCTCTCTGGTTGTGCATAAACCAACTCCAAGAGTAAAGTGATCTTAACTAAACTTTCACCAAGGAGAGGGCTTGAGTTTTAATTAACAATACTATCTGAAAATTACCCTTGAAAGCCCTGGAGTGCAAGAAACTCTAGTTGTAATCTTTACCTGTGAAAACTTGATTCCAATCTTCCAAATTCCATAATGTGACATATTTATCCCAAGCTACTAAACCCGGCATTCTTTCTTGTTTTCAATACTTGACTAAAACGAGACATTTGTTCGGACGCCAATGATTATTAATTGTTTGAATAACTCCACAAATCGATGTCTCAAGGTTAAGAAGGTGTATCTATAACAATACACTTGCAAGTTTGTTACAATAAACTGATTATTTCTTATGGTCATGCGAACTTATGGCCCAGTCTTACTTCTATTCCTTCTAAATTCTACTTGGTCTTGCGCTGAATCCGCCGTTTATGACGTTCTTCCCTTGTGACTGATAAGAGCTTGATGACCAAATGTCCTTGTAAAAGACAAGACCACATTGCTTGGGTCAGGAAGTTAGTGAAATTCCCTAAATTCTTAACCTGACTTTCTTGATTCCGAGAGTCTTATGCTCATACACTGGACCACCCTCTACGTACAACCTAATGATTAAACAAGTTGATCACTTTTGTCGACTTAGATTCAGCCTTGGAGCAATAAGATGAGTACCAGCTCACGCTTGAAGTGCACTATTCACCTAACTTGCCGGTGAAACTATAGCGGTCACAACTTGGTATAGACAATCCCCGCTATTCAAGGTGAAGCAACTCTCCAAGGGTCTCAAACTTCTAAGGGGGGGTTGGTCCACAAACCAAAAAGCGTATGAAAAAGATCTCGTCGATACCCGAGTATCATTGAATACTCCAAAACTCGAGATTACTACGAAAATGTCATAACCTTTTCTAAACAAAGCCTAGGGGGTGATCAAAGTCGGTATTTTATTGGCCCAATAAACAAAAGGATAAGCCCCTACCGATTTGGGCTAAGCCTCTTCAATACTTCTACGGTATAGCCATCTTACATACGTGCAAAAACTTTAGGGCATATAATCTCTGACTTGGTGTTCCACCCTGAGGCATATGTTATGATAAGGCTTAGGCTCCCAATGTTATAACTTACGATAACTTTTCCGAGTTCCCTATATGATTAATTAGGAAAGGGGCCTTTTCAAAACAAAATATTCAAATTCCAAATCGACCTCTGGTATTTTATGGTGGTTGTCTCAACGTACTGTAATGGGAAGTATCAAGTTATGGTAAAGGGTTATGCTTACGGGTCTTCTATTACTTTAAAGAAGAGTACAGACACCCGATCTCCTCGAGATGGTCCTACCACTAGGTAGTAAAGCGTAACCTTTAGCGTGAACGTCTCAACGTCAAGATTTATACTAACTTCTTCCCTTAGCTACGTTGGTATCCTTAACCTTCAACCAAATCTAGACCCGAGGTCGCTCTTTAGACTAGGATGCGTCACTAAATTGTCTAAGTAAGTCAAAATTTGACCTAACTTGCTGCTTAATGGACTGTTTTATGTGATTTCATACATGGGCACACCACAGCTTCCGATGCACAGTTTGTCCGCAAACTACACTCGAGCGGGGTGACCCAGTATGTTGTGGACTGTTCTCTTATGATCGTTCGTTCAGTGATACCATTTGTAAGATCTCTTTTTCCAAAACCCGTTCGGGTACTTGAAAACTCGAACCTCTCCCGCATCGCACGGTTGAGGTGGATCTTCGCCCAGAATCGCTGCCTTGCGGTGTCACCGACACTCGGGTCGGCTAACATCGCTCAGCACCAACCCTGTCGGCTTTACGATCATAAGTAAAATATGCCTACAAATAAGAACAGAAGAAAAGGCATGTCCACAATGTCACAGCATCATATATATATATAATGAAAACAGCAGTCCAAAAGAGAAGTACAAGCAAAATGGGGGGCTTATGCCCGATACATATTCAAGATAATGTACTATCTCTCTCTCTCTACAACATGCGGAAGACTACATCAAAACTCTCAAAAAGCGGAAGACTAACTATCTAATCATCAACCTGTGGCGTCGTGGTAGTGCGCTGCATCTGCTGCTCAGGTCCTGCCATCTCGTCCTGCTGCGCGCGGGATAACTCCGTCTCCTCGGGCTCCTGCGGTCACACCGACCATTAGTCATAAGACTAAGCTGTTTTGTCCTCGCCTCCCTCCACGACTCCTAGGCACCGAGCGGGAGGAAGAAGCGCAGGACAAACAAGGGGTAAACAAGAAGGTGGTGACATGACACTATTCTAGCAGGTATAAGTAAAGCAATAAAATCTAGCTAGCAGTATAGTGCAGGTATAAGGCAGTAAAGTAGAGCAATGAAATAAGCAGTAAATAGGAAGAAAAGGCAGTGCAGTAAGTAAATCTAAGCTACCATCACAGATCTGTACCTTAACTTATATGAACGCCCATACGACATATAAGTTAAGATGTCCAGGCAACCCATCATATAAAAGAGCCCATACTAATTTATATGATGGGGGTATGCTATGTGTATGTTATGTTATGTTATGGTTATGATGTTTTAATGAATTTATGCAATGTAACTCACCCACACGACTCTATGCGCACAGATCTTTATAGTTCCCAATTTGTTTGAAAGGAAGCCAACCTTTCGGGTACCGACCGTCGTGGCTCACGGTGGTAGTGGATTGGGCACTCCACATCCTAGGCGGGTATAGTCACTACCAAGCCTAGACCTCATGTACGCCTCAACGCTAAGAACACAACAGCGGAGCTCCTGCGTACTCTTGCTGGAATCCACCAGACTTTAAGGTCAGGGAGGGTTATTAGGGATTGTCCTCCAGACCGCAGTACTCAAACTCACCTGCCCTCTAAACCTCACCCTCACCTGAGTCAACGTACTACTGTCGGTGACACGACTAGCCTAGTACCGAAGACTCGCCACTATTTGATTAAGTAACAGGTGTTTAACATGTCCACCCGAGCTTCCGGCTCGGGACTAACACACAAGCTGATCCAACCCATCTCCTTCCCAGAGGAGATCCATATCAGTTTGCAGACCTACTTAGGCTACTCTTGCCTACAATTTAGTTAGTATTATATTTAGGGTGAATTTTGGACTTCTCGTGGTGTACTCCGTAAAGGGGCCCCTAACGGTACTACGGATCAATGGGCTCAACCCCACTATCCTCTTCAAGACAATTACTTTAGTTGGTGGATAACATTTAGTTTACCCTCATTATTTCATATAGTTAAAGTGACTTAGCTCACACCCGTCTGACCCAATTGGGTTGGACGTACCTCCTTTCCTTCTACATTAACTCTATCACAACCTTGCCCTTAACCCTAGGATTGACCTTCCTTAAATCTTTGTGTGTTACAACTCATTTACTGATTGGATATAACTCCTAACCACTACTTAGGGGTCTGAATTATCAAAAACTCAAAATTCTGTTTTTACTAAACGCAGACCACTATTTGAACTATCCATCATCCCCATAGGTGAACCCTTCTAAAAACTCATCACCAAGCTCTCCAATAATTATACTAGTTTCCCACTGACCTTAATAAGGTATGATCCAATTTACATAATTTTCCATATTAAATTGGTATTTAATATAGTTTTAAGTAATTAAGGCCTTAAGTCACTTTGCACATGAACTACCCTCATAAAGATTCATCATGCTACATGAGAATTATCAGTGATATATTATTCCATATCATGGTGTTTCACTGAGTATCATGACCCTAGGATGTCATTTGGCCTACTAAATCATCATAATTGTGTAATTACCAAAATGCCACTATAATTAGGAAAAATAGTAATTCACTTCTGAAAATTCTACAAAAATTACCAAGTGTCCATATGGGGACCCAGAGTCCCCTTCCAATTTATCATGTCATCATCATGTGATTTGATATTTTAAAATGATTAAACATCCAAATGTGGCAATTATCAATTTCTACATGAGGTACAAGAGATATAAATCTACAAGCTTCCAAACTGTTGTCTTGGGCATATATTGACATAAAATGACAGATCCCCAAGTATCATAACATTTACCTATGATTTGATATTTTAAATGGATTAAATTCTCATGTGATGTAAATTTCACTTTCTACATGAAGTACAAGAAATAAAATTCACCAAGCTTCCTAACAATTATCATGAGCATATATTGACATAAAATGACAGATTCCCAAGTATCATGACATTTCCCTATGATTTGATATTTTAAATGGATTAAATACTCTTAAGCTAGCAAGCACTAAATACTTCCTATACAAGGAATAATATTTCCATAATTCATAACAAAATTGTTATAGCCTACTTTCATCACTAGTCAGCCACTGAAAGAGTTACAACACCATACAAGGTCCTATGATCATGAATTTCCTTTTAATTAGGAAAGGGGTGGCAAATTCATTTAATAGGAAGGAATGCACTTAAATACCCCTAAAAATTCCCATTAAATTTACTAAGTCATTTTATGCTCCCACAAACATAACTACAAAGTCCCACGCCAGGGCAAGAACATTTGGTCCTATGTTCTTCACAAATCCCAACTTCCACCCTTAAGGGTTTACCTTTAGGGTTTTAGGTCACACCACCCTAATGGCTCCAAATAGACCATTAGGGTGTGTCACAAGCATTTGCATATCCATGCCAACATATCCAACATAATGGGAGGAGGCTAACACACTCAACTCCTCAAATTGATTTAAACCCTAATTTGACCCTTAAAGGCCCTCACTAGGGTTTCCAATTTTCCATATCAAATCAACTCCAAATAGAGTGAAATTTTAGGTAGGCACTAAACATATACAAAAGAGACATCCACCAAAGTTTGATGTCATTTGGACATCATATGCTCCAAAAATCAACTTAATTCAAATATTCTAGCTACCACAAAAACCCTAGGTAAAAGTGTCCACCAAGGGCTGTACCTTTGTAAGGGGGTGCCCCTATGGTATACCAACCCATGGATAAAAGCACAGCTCCAAAGATGGAGGGGTTTGACGTAGGCAATTTTTCTAATGGACTGACCTAGTGTTGGACCAGTCCCAGTAAAACAGCTCCCTAGGGAGATGTAGGTCACCAAATGACCTAAATTCAAGGCCCAATGAAAGTTAAGACCAAGGTCTACAACTTTCATGTTGGGCACTTTTTCTAATTTGGCCATTAAGAGGCCTTAATTTCTATTGGAAGTGGACTGAAAATTTAAGGCAGAAAAGCTACTATATAACATTTAATAAATGCAGGAAATAAAAGATCAGCACGGATCTTGACGCAGATCGAAGGGCAGCGGCTCATCTTCCTCCTTGAGCCGACGGCCAGGATTCAACCGCGCTGGGCCGATTTCCTCCCCCGTTTCCCGGCCACCTGGTGGCCACCACGGTCGGCCACCACCGCCACCACCTTCGTGGTGGTCGGGGCTACAACTCCCGGCGACATGGCGGCCGGAGGGGGAGTATTCCGGCGAGCCTGGGTGGCTCAAATCGAGCCAATTTTCATGAAATTGACGAGTGTATTCGGGCTTAATTGAGCCCGATCCTTCAATCTTCTGTGATGGGAAGCTAGCATGAGGGGAGGGGAGGAGAAACGAACCATTGCTGGTGCGTGGCGGCGGCTCCGGCGGCGGTTTGCCATGGAAGTGTTAGCTCCGGCGATCCTGCTCCCGATCCCGATTCTCCACCAAAAGCTCTGCTCCAAATATCGTTTCCGTCTGCTCTCAGAGCTCTGAAGCTAAAGGGAAGGATAGAATGGAGTGAGGAGGGCTCCTTGGTTGGTTTTGAACTTGAGCCTCCTCGGTTCTCCCATGGCTGCCACCCTCCTGTAGCTGCCAGCCTCTTTGCTTCCACCTGGGTCAAGGTCAGACCCCCAGCAATCAGGGAAGGGCCTTAGGTTGATTGGAGATTGAGTGTGGAGGAGGGGATGATTGCTTTTCCTTTTTGCCTTTGCTTTTGCTTTTAAATCAAGCTTTTGGTCCCCCCCCCCCCTCCATTGATCAATCATACCATAGTTTAGGGTTCAGTCTAAGGGCTGATTGGGCAAGGCCTAAGTCCAAGTATAATGGTTAATTAAGGGGTGTTAAGTCCCATTCAATCTAGGCTTGAAATTCCCTTTAATAGGCTATGTTGACCATGGTTGACTTTGGTCAACCATGGTGAGTGGGTTGACCCCACTTGGGGGTCATGGGTCCCTTAACCTCACCCAACATAGGTTGGTCCATGGTGGGGCTCCAATTGGGCTAATTTTGCCTTAAGGTGTGATTTTGACCTAAATTGAGCTAAAGTTGACTTTGGTCAAATTGGTCAAAAGGTTGACCAAGGGATGGGGCTTTTGGGTCCAATGAGTTCCTTAAAGTGTTTAGAGTGTGGTGGTAAGGTCAATTTGAATATTTGAGGGTCAATTGAACCCTAAATGACTTGGTATTGGGCTATGTTAATTTTGTGTCTTTGGTGTGCACTTAGCACACCCCACATGGCCCAAGGGCCCTAGTGGCCACTTTGCACACCACCCATGCCCTAACACCATCAAGGGGTCTAGAAGGATTGGGGATGTTACACTAGACGCGCGCGAACAGGAAGGTGGGTCTCGGCTCCTCTTGCGGCTGGGAAGGAAGGGCCTCCTCCTTTGAGTTTATTTTTTTGGTTTTATAAAAAACCCTAGCCAAACATGGCTATCTGCAGCCCTCTTTTCTAAACGCACACCAAACTCCGCTACTCGCACCCCCATTCCTTATTTATTTAAGAATATGGATCCTAACCGCACCCCGGTTAATGCTAGTCAATCACGGGACACCACGGGTCCCCGCTATCTGGGGAGGGTCCCACCCGGCGGGTACAGGGTTGTACACAATCCCCGCTCTTTGCGAGTGTGTCCCACGCTCGGAAAGAAATGTCCAACCCCAAGTATCCGGCGGGTGGGAGCCGACCCGGAAAAAAATTGTGGGTATCCCCCACTTAGGGGTGAATGGGGCTCTACACCTGGGAGTTACATATCAGGCTCACTTGTTCCCTATCGAAAATGAGAGTTCAATCCACAAAACTGTTTTAGAAACAACTTTCTAAAACTTCTTTTCTCAAACTGTCACCCGAGAGGTCTTCCCGCCCTGCCGGCTAGTTTGCCCGGTTGGTGGAACCGTCTTGGGGACTTACTTCAAACCGTCACCCGAGAGGTCTACCCACTCTGCCAGCTAGTAGGATCCCGGTTGGTGGAACCGTCTTGGGGACTTCTTTCCTAAACATTTCTCACTCCCACGCCTCCGAGTGAGCCTACGGCTCTGCCATCTAGTGAGAGCCTGACCAGCGGGGCTAAACATCTCAAAGATAGTTCCTGCACCACAGACCTGCACCAGCTTGATGAGAGCCTGGCCAGCGGGGCTAAACTTCTCAAACATAGTTCCTGCACCACAGACCTGCACCAGCTTGATGAGAGCCTGGCCAGCGGGGCTAAACTTTTCAAAGACTGTTCCTGCCACACAGACCTGCACCAGCTTGATGAGAGCCTGGTAAGCGGGGCTAAACTTTTCAACCATGTTTTCTGCCACACAGACCTGCACCAGCTTGATGAGAGCCTGGTTAGCGGGGCTAAACTCCTCAGACATATTTCCTGCCACCAAGGGACGCCAGACCTGCACCAGCTGGATGAGAGCCTGGTCAGCTGGCCCAGCCCAAGGCTCCACATTCCAAACATATTTCCCACCACCGGGGGACGTCAGACCTGCACCAACTTGATGAGAGCCTGGCCAGCGGTCCAGCCCGGGGCTTCACATCCCAAACATATTTCCTGCCACCGGGGGACGTCAGACCTGCACCAGCTTGATGAGAGCCTGGCCAGTGGTCCATCCCGGGGCTTCACATCCCAAACATATTTCCTGCCACCGGGGGACGTCAGACCTGCACCAGCTTGATGAGAGCCTGGCCAGCGGTCCAGCCCGGGGCTCCACATCCCAAACATATTTCCTGCCACCGGGGGACGTCAGACCTGCACCAGCTTCGTCAGACCTGCACCAGCTTGATGAGAGCCTGGCCAGCGGTCCAGCCCGGGGCTTCAAATCCCAAACATGTTTCCTGCCACCGGGGGACGTCAGACCTGCACCAGCTTGATGAGAGCCTGGCCAGCGGTCCAGCCCGGGGCTCCACATTCCAAACATATTTCCCGCCACCGGGGGACGTCAGACCTGTACCAGCTTGATGAGAGCCTGGCCAGCGGTCCAGCCCGGGGCTTCACATTCCAAACATATTTCCCGCCACCGGGGGACGTCAAACCCGCACCAGCTTGATGAGAGCCTGGCCAGCGGTCCAGCCCGGGGCTCCACATCCCAAACATATTTCCTGCCACCGGGGGACGTCAGGTCTGCACCAGCTTGATGAAAGCCTGGCCAGCGGTCCAGCCCGGGGCTCCACATCCCAAACATATTTCCCGCCACCGGGGGACGTCAGACTTGCACCAGCTTGATGAGAGCCTGGCCAGCTGTCCAGCCCGGGGCTTCACATCCCAAACATATTTCCTGCCACCGGGGGACGTCAGACCTGCACCAGCTTGTTGAGAGCCTGGCCAGCGGTCCAGCCCGGGGCTCCACATCCCAAACATATTTCCTGCCACCGGGGGACGTCAGACCTGCACCAGCTTGATTAGAGCCTGGCCAGCGGTCCAGCCCGGGGCTCCACATTCCAAACATATTTCCCGCCACCGGGGGACATCAGACCTGCACCAGCTTGATGAGAGCCTGGCCAGCGGTCCAGCCCGGGGCTTCACATTCCAAACATATTTCCCGCCACCGGGGGACGTCAGACCTGCACCAGCTTGATGAGAGCCTGGCCAGCGGTCCAGCCCGGGGCTAACTCCTCAGTATCTGTTAACCTGTTAACGTGTTAAGCATGCAAGGTTAAACTAGAAAAATATCCCCGGAGGGGTGACCGATTTATTTATCATCCCATATAAGGAAAAGGAATACATTAGTGATAAAAATGTTTTAAGTTATCGTCATTTCCAGTGCGATTGAGGTACTCCCCAAATGTCATCGACCTCTCGACCATGGGTAGAGTAAATCTACCTCGCCAACACGGAACCTCATGAGAGCAGGACTCACAGAATAGGGCAAAATCGCCCAGGCTAGCATTTATTATCATCTCGCCTAACATCAAGTTTTTTCTAGGATGAGGTAGCTTAGACCAAATCACCTCGCCTCCTGCGAGTAGATCACTCGCAAATAGAAATGTTCGAACGAAAAAAGCATGCGAGTACAACTTATGTGAGTCTAACTTGGGCAAGTGGAGGACCATCGTGTCGAATTCATGCGAGTGCTTCATATCTGAGCACTCGGAACGCGCAGCGACAGCGCGCTACAAAGTCTTCATGACCTCCTACCGGGACTCTCGTCGGAATTACTCTGACTGAGACTGAGAGACCCCTTCCGCGGGCATCAACGTACAACCCTGGTCGTCACTTGGTTCCCCTTCTCTAGTCATGATGCTCACCTGAGTTCTTCCGTGCTGGTCACTCTCCACGCTCACCGCACCATAGTGTTGAAACCGAAACTCGGTCTCTGTGGAGTTCGGGGTCCCAAAAAAGGGGTGACCGCGCACTTACTACGCTCAAGTGAATGATCTAGACACAAGACTAGGAACACAAAGGACAGATCCAAGGTCTCAGCGTGGAGGTCCCACCGCACACCCAGAAGACTGACTAACTCTTCCCCTCCCAAGCCAAAGACTGAGCTAAGGCACCTTTGGAGGAATCTCTTGGCCGGCTAAAGCGAGCCGACTCTTTCCTCTCCGTAGGTGCACTTCCCTGGACCTATGTAGAACCCTTTTTGTCCAGACTGTCAATAGCGTAATCCCGCCAGACAGCTTTACTATACGCAGCCCGAATGGGACTACCGACGGCGTAACTCCTCCGTTCTAAGAGTTAATTAACTGACCCTCAAGGTCTTCCTGGTAACTTCACCTCGGGGTTCCCACGGGGCGAGTGATTCGTGAAAAACACCGCTCGCCTACGATAAAAATATAAAGTACGTAAAGAAGGCATCACAGGCATCTCAATTTACAAGAGCGTAAGCTCCATACTTCGGCACGCAAGCCGGCAAATATAAATAAATAGGCCCTTCTCGAGGCGGCACAACATTGGGCTTAAGCCCGCAACCTCCTGATTGGTACTGCGACACCTGTACGTCAACGCCTCGCCATGCGGTAGCAAACTGAACCTCGGCCAATTGAAGCAAACTGAGCTATATTGCCCACACCCCTTTCCCGTGGCGGCGACATTTTATAAATACGAGCAAATACTAAATATCTTCCACAGAGTCTTCTCCGGGGTCCCCAGAACATCACCAATCCGGCCCCCATGTCCGGACGGGCTTCACACAGAAACATCACCAATCCGGTCTACACACCCGGATGGGCTTCACACAGCAACATCACCAATCCGGTCTACACACCCGGATGGGCTTCACACAGAATGCCTAAACCCGTACTCACACTTCCGGGCGCTAATGTGGTTAATTTCGGGGATGCGCACATCAACCCGTCGGAGAGCACACCTCCTCCACCTGATGGTGGAGGGGAGCTTCCATGCAAGTATGAGAATTGAAGGCTTCACCTGCCGAAGTAGAAATTCTTTACCCTTGACGCGTGCTTTCAACGGAGTCGCAACCGAAGACCTTGCGCGAGCTCGACGTCCAGCGGCCATAGCGGCCGTCCACGCTCTGATCTAGCTCCAAATGGCCGCGGGAGAGGAACTCCCGGCCAACCTTGCTCCAAATGGCCGCAGGAGAGGAGATCCCGGCCTTTACGTTGTTGGGAGGCAGCGACGGGAAGAATTGGGCACAACGGCCCTTTGCCCTAGGCGGCGACGAGAGAGAGAGGAGGAGGATCGACCTCCTTTTTCCATGGGCGGCGACGAGAGAGGGAGAGGAGGAGGATAGAACTCCTTTTCCTGCTGCAGCCGGAGAGAAAGGTGGAGGGGCTCGGACGCTGCTCTGGACAGCGACGGGAGAGAGGAGCTCGGGGCGCGGGCTTTGCTGCGGCTTGCCCTGGACGGCGGCGACGAGAGAGAGAGATCGGGGGTCGGGCTCTGCTCTAGGTCGACGGGGAAGGAGAAGCGGCTGCTCCAGGCGGCGACAGGGAGGAGAGCTGGGGCTCGGTCTCTGCAGGTGGCGACGGGGAGGAGAGCTCCGGCGTGGCCTCTACAGGCGGCGACGGGGAGGAGAACTCCGGCGCGGCGTCTACAGGCGACGACGGGGAGGAGAGCTCCGGGCGGCGGATCGGCCGCGACGTGCCCTAGACGCGCGCGAACAGGAAGGTGGGTCTCGGCTCCTCTTGCGGCTGGGAAGGAAGGGCCTCCTCCTTTGAGTTTATTTTTTAGGTTTTATAAAAAACCCTAGCCAAACGTGGCTATCCGCAACCCTCTTTTCTAAACGCACACCAAACTCCGCTACTCGCACCCCCATTCCTTGTTTATTTAAGAATATGGATCCTAACCACACCCCGGTCAATGCTAGTCAATCACGGGACACCACGGGTCCCCGCTATCTGGGGAGGGTCCCACCCGGCGGGTACGAGGTTGTACAACAATAACTTTAACCAATTAAACCAAACAACTTTTATTCAATAAACACAACTTCATGATATATATACGTATACAAATATATATATATATATATACTGATATTTTAAGTTGTAATTAATTAAATTCTATAATTTCACGAGTTACTACGACAGTACCCCAACCATGATGATGTCGCTAGGCGGCTTCGCTCGCCCTCCCAGAGTTTAGTACTCCGGCTGGCGGACAATCTCTAATGCGCTCCGAGGGTGTAAGAGGAGGGACCGATGTCATGCCGCAACATTGTCGTGATCGGGGTATTGTTGTGACGGCACGGGGGTTCCCTCTTGCACTGTCACTTGTATTATGCTATGTGGAATGTTGATTTGAATAATGTGTGATGCAAGGCTTTAAAGTTATGGTACTCTTATGTGGTTGTGGATAGCTTGTGAGTTTATTAATTATTTTCTCTGTTTATGTTCTCTGTTTTGAGAAGGGTAGAAGTTTTAATGTCATTTTATAATATCAAATCTGTGGTAATTATATGTTGTTGGGTCCCGACCGGACGCATATTATATGATCATTGTAGGGGAGGTATTACATTTTGCATACATTTTTAGTATATATGATGGGGTTCTACTAAAGATTTTCGAATCAAACCAGATAAAAATGCTTAAGCAAGCCGACTCGACTGAGTGAACGGCGCGCGCAAGCCGTGCACGCGTGCATAGGGTCCTTGCATGCTCTATGAGAAAAATGTCAGTCTGTGTGTGCCACCTTCTCGCGCGTCGCGTGCACCACCAGCCTCCGACGCTTTACCGCCACCTCCGGCCACGTCCGCGGCCTTTGACCGGATCGGGGCAACGTTATTCGTTAACTCAAGATCCATCCGGACAAAATTATCAACGCGTCCTTTCAAGAAAGTTATTAAAAGGCTCACATGTCCTCATTTGAAAACAAGCAACTAGAGATACCAGAGAGTTCTACTCCCTCTCTCGTCTGTCGTATTCAACGCTCTTATGGACACAAGAGCCGGCGTAGGAAATGACTTAGAAAAATGCGCTGGTGGATGTTCTTGTGTACGCTCTCTTCAAGACTTAGTGGAATTGGCCACTTTCCCCTTTTTTGTACTTAAAGTTTGTGAACGGAGAGGTAGTCGATTACCCTCCAGGGAACTCAAACTCTTGTAAACTCAAGGAAAATAATTGATTTCGGTCTGACACGGATCTGGTCATGTGGGTTTTCAACATTTCTGGGATTTCTACGCTAAAACGCCTTGTGTTATTGCTGCTCGGGATAGGCAGACAAGTACTACAATGACATGCCTGAGAACATCAAGTTCATCATTGGCGTCTGAGTTTACTTAGAGATCAAGCCATTCAAGAAAGTATCGAGAATTTGACGCTTGAAAAAACTAATTTCAAGATACCTTGGACCGTTTGAGATCTTAGAGCGTGTTGATAAAACTCGCTACTGACATGCTCTTTCAACAAAGTTGAGCGGTTTATATGATGTGTTTCACATGTCGGTGTTGAGGAAGGTATTGCAAGAGTCTATTCTTATGATTACTGATGATAAGGAGCCAATCCATAATGGGTTAACGACGAAAGTCAAGCCTATTTGTATCGAAGACACTAAAGTCCGACAGTTACGCGGGACAAAGCAATCAAAATTATCAAGTATGCTGGGAAAATTGTGGGCGAGATGAGCTTCCATGGGAGAGAGAACATACCATGCTCGAGAAGTTACCCGAGTTATTCAGTTGAGTCATAATTTACACATTTTGTATCTTTTTCTTGCTTTCTTAGTCCTTAAATTTCGGGACGAAATTCATTTAATGGGATGAGAGTTGTAACACCCCAGTTTCAAGAATTTTGTAGCAAAAAGCTAACGTCGGGCGCTAGGTGTTACCGCTGGCGATAGAGTTTGACTTGACGCTCTACTGAGTCGACCAAAGCTCAAGACAATCATTTATAGGTCAAGACGATCATCTTGAGCTAACGCGGGACGGTAGTGATACTGCCAGCAGTAGCCTTCAGGCTGAATAGAACAGAGTTCAAGGAGATTGACCAAAGGTATGGGCGATTAACTAGAGGTTTAGCCAATCTACTAGACTCCAATGTTGCGCGGTAGTGACACCACTAACGGTAGCCTTTAAGCTGGTTGAACTAAGTTCAAGGAGATCAACTAGACGTACGTTTGTAGTGTCGCTTTGATGTATCATGGCGATAGAAGCTAACACCGCGCGGTAGGTGCTACCGTTGTTGGTAGGACGTGAAGCCAATATGATAACGATGTTGGATAAGATCACCACCACTGCTTAAGGGGATACCACGACGCGATAGCTGACAGAAACAGATTCACAAATCTGTGATTGTGGCTGTGAAATCCTTTATGAAACTATGATCTAATGGTTGAGACTTGTTCTAATCCCTCTAAGATGACAGAGTGTAAGACCCTCTTTTTTTTTTCTTTTAAACCGGGTCTTACCGCCCAGAACCGCCGTCTTGCGGTGAGACCATTACGCCAAACGGTCGTCACCACAACACGCCGATCCTGCCGGCTAATCAACATCATCCAGGCCAACCACAATTCACAGTAATAGAAGCAATAAAAGAAGCAACAAGTCCACAAATCACATTTATATATAAATTACATGATACAATGTCCAAGATGAGATTTAAAGTAAAAGAGGGCATATGCCCATTACATGTTCAAATATATGCATCAATACTCTCATTCTACTTTTATGCGGAAGCAATCAACTCTGTCCTCATACATCTGTAGCTGCTGCTGCGACGACGCCTAGTGGATATTCTGCTTCACCTCGTCTTCCTATCCTGTCTCCTAAGCGGGGTCCTGCTGCTCCGGTACATCATCCCTAAAATGAAGTGGTCCACTGACCGTCAGTCTAAAAGACTCAGCATATTCCTCACCGCCTCCACCCGCGACTCCTAGGCACCGTGCGGGAGGAGGAAGCGGAGGACATCAAGGGGTAATTCAAAGAAGCAGGTGACAAGTGGTAAAACTAGCAATGTATATCAAACAAAAGATACATAGCTTCTAGCTAGCAGGAGTACACTAATTAAGATTACTCTAGCAGTTCTATAATTAGGCTTGTAATAAGAGCAAACAATAGAAGAAAGCTACAATAGCAGTAATATGAGCAAGTAAAGTAATATGAAGAGCAGCTAGGAAAAATTAACCTTAACTTATATGCGTACACACAAGACACATAAGTCAAGGGATCTGGCAAGAAGTAAACTCATCGTATAAAAGAGCCCACACTAATTTATATGATGAGGTCTCGGTTTGTGCAGAAATGCTATGCTATGATGTGCAATGCAATGATGCAATGTTTGTATTATTATTTCATACACATGCAACTCACCCACACGACTCTGTACGTACAGACCTTTAGTTCCCACTTTTCGGAGGTAGCTAACCTCTCGGGCACCTCCCGTCGTGGTCAAACGGTGGCAGAGGAGCGGGCGTCTCCTCACCTAGGTGGGTAAGTCACACTACCAGACCTAGGCCCAAACGTACGCTGCGATACCGGTACCCGGTACTCACGAGCTCCTGTGTACTAAACTGAATTGGCCAGGCAGGGTTTAGGGAATCCGTCCCATCGGACGCGCAGTAAGACAACCTGGCCCCCATAAAACCACTAGCACTGCCGAGTCAACGAACTGATGTCGGTGTGACGACTAAGGCAGAACCGAAGACCCACCACATCTTATACACAAGCAACATGTATTAGCCCTTTACTACCGAGCTTCCAGCTCGCAAATCAACAATTAAGAAGTAGAGCCTACCGCTCGCTAGACTATGCCAGTCTTATATTTAAACTACGAGCTACCGCTTGCTAGACTATATTAGTCTTATATTTAAACTACGAGCCTACCGCTCGCTAGACTACATTAGTCTTATATTTAAACTACGAGCCTACCGCTCGCTAGACTACACTAGTCTTATATTTAAACTACGAGCCTACTGCTCGCAGGACTATCTCAGTCCTTCCTAATAACCCGAGCCTACCGCTCGCAGGACTATCCCAGTCCTTCCTTATAACCCGAGCTTACCGCTCGCAGGACTATCCCAGTCCTTCCTTATAACCCGAGCCTACCACTCGCAGGACTATCCCAGTCCTTCCTTATATACCATCTCAGTTTGGGATGGAGGTTAACTTGTCAAGTTCATCTACTTACTAATCTTGCCTATAATTTAGTTGATCTTAGAAGCTTTAGGGTTAGCCTTGGACTTCCGGAGGGTTACCCGGTAAGGGGCTCGCAGCGGTACTAGGAAGTGTGACGGGCTGACACCCCGAACTTCCTATTCCCAAGGCACTTAATCTTGTTGGTATTTACCCTTTTTTACTTGATCCCCATTTTCCTCTCCAATTACATTAAATCTCTAAGATGAGTTAAACTTGGCACTTAGGGGTGGGGGAGTTCATTTAAACTCCAACACCACCAACTGTGATCGGGTGCTGACTCTCCCGTCGTCACATTCTAAGCTCGAGTTCCCTTCTTCACCGAGGAACTGCACACATACACTTAACATTCTCAACCTCACTTGGACCCACACTCCTATTCTTCGTCATCCTTAATCCAGGGTTTGCCTTAGATACTTCTCGACTTCGCCCTTGAGTATTTACCTTAAGATGGCTCACCCGGCTAAGGGCAGTTTTACTTCCATATAATCGTTTAACACTGATGAGTTGTTTGTGGGGCCCTTGACGAGGTCTAGCTTCCTTTTCTTATCATTGTAAATTCCTACACTTATAGCTTGCTAAACGCACCCCAATCCTAATTTCCCACGATGCCCTTAGAGATGCTCTTCCAAATAGTCTGAGCCTTCATAATAATTAAAGAGTTAATAGTTCTAAGTGTGAAGGTCAGTGGTGGTCTAAATCATATAAATCAGTTTTACTATTTGCAGACCAAAATAAGATTGAGCTAGATTCGACTCCTATGGTGCAATCTTGATCACATCATATCCAAATGAGTTCCAATTATTACCATAGGTTCGCAATGAGTAGTGATCTAACAACCTCAAATCCTAATTTCATAAATTTTCTAGGGAACCTTTAATCATAGTTTCTATTTAAAATAGAAGATGGACAAATAGAGATTTCTACATCGAGTGTCAACTAGTGATCTCCATAAATTCTGATAAATTCACTGTAACATAATATTGGTCTAAAAACCTCAAACCCCAAGTTTCACATTTTTTTACAGGGATTATTTAACCATAAATTCTAATTAACATAAATGGGGTGCAAATAGGGATTTACACATCAAGTATTAGATTATGACCTCAACAAATTCTGGAAGAATTACTATAGCATACTACTGGTCTAAAAACACCAGATCCCGAGTCTCATATTATTCCAAGGAGTATTTATCCTTAATTATCATTTATTACATTTGGTGTGCCAATAAGGGTTTACACTACAAGTGCTATGTTAAGACTTCAATAAATTCTGGGAAAATTATTATAGCACACTATTGGTCTAAAATCACCATTATAGGCCTATGACCAGAGATCTAGAATTTTCTAGATTCAATTACCCATTTTTATTTCAATAGTTGGAAGGGGCCTATATTGAATTTAAACATAAAACCCTATAATTTTGACTCCCAAAATTCTACAACTTCAGAGGGTGAGGAATTCCATCCTCACCAACTCATAACCATAACTTCAAGGGCATCTAATGGGGCAAATGAGCCAAAATCACCTTTTTCCCATTTTTGCTAAATGCACCCCAATTCTCACTACACCCTTAAATCCAAAGATTCAATTTGAAGCTCAGAGAAATCCACTCATGCACATGAGTTGAATTCATATTTAGAGGTGGTTGATATCATGCCTAAGGCCTGGGCAAATAATCAAGGCATTTGCTTGAGCTCAAGTCACTAAACACATCAGGTGCACTTTTATACATGTCTCACTATAAGTGGCCTAAAAGGGGCTACACTTGACCAAATGACATGAAGTCAGTGGCATTTTAAAGGTAGCCTCAAGGTCTACATCAGTCATGTTGATCACTAATTCCATAAATGACCATAACCTAGGTGGAATTAACATGTAAGTGATGTACAAGATTGTTTAACATAGAAAGGCACAACTAAGACATGTCACACCAAAAATGGTCTAGAATGAGTTATACTTGACCAAATGACATGAAGTCAGTGGCATTTTAAAGGTAACCTAAAGGGCTACAATGTTCATGTTGATTACAAACTCCAGATATGAGTTTAACCTTGGTGAATTCAACTTACAAGTGCTGTACAAAGTGTAAAATTCAGCAAAGCACTATTGTAGACATGTCACACTAAAAATAGTCTAGAATGAGTTATACTTGACCAAATGACATGAAGTCAGTGGAATTTTAAAGGTAACCTAAAGGGCTACAATGTTCATGTTGATTACAAACTCCAGATATGAGTTTAACCTAGGTGAATTCAACTTACAAGTGCTGTACAAAGTCTAAAATTCAGCAAATCACTATTGTAGACATGTCACACTAAAAATGACATAGGAGGAGTTGTACTAATCCAAATGACATAAAGTCAGTGGCATTTTACAGGTAACCTAAAGGGCTACAATGTTCATGTTGATTACAAACTCCAGATATGAGTTTAACCTAGGTGAATTCAACTTACAAGTGATGTACAAAGTGTAAAATTCAGCAAAGCACTATTGTAGACATGTCACACTAAAAATGGTCTAGAATGAGTTATACTTGACCAAATGACATGAAGTCAGTGGCATTTTAAAGGTAACCTAAATGACTACAATGTTCATGTTGATTACAAACTCCAGATATGAGTTTAACCTAGGTGAATTCAACTTACAAGTGCTGTACAAAGTGTAAAATTCAGCAAAGCACTATTGTAGACATGTCACACTAAAAATGGTCTAGAATGAGTTATACTTGACCAAATGACATGAAGTCAGTGGCATTTTAAAGGTAACCTAAAGGGATACAATGTTCATGTTGATTACAAACTCCAGATATGAGTTTAACCTAGGTGAATTCAACTTACAAGTGTTGTAACAAGGGAAAAATTCAGCAAAGTACTATTGTAGACATGTCACACTAAAAATGACATAGATGGAGTTGTACTAATCCAAATGACATAAAGTCAGTGGCATTTTAAAAGTAACTTAAAGGGCTACAATGTTCATGTTGAATCAACCAATTCAAAGTTTCATAGTATATCAGGGAGTACTTATCATACTACTCAATAATCAACAAATTATCCATGGAAGATATTTCAGAACTTGAAAAGGAACTAAGCTAAATTTTCATCTAGGCCACATGAGATTATTTCTATTGATGTGCCTCATCATAAAGCTACACATTCCAGAAAATCATCATTCTTCATATATAACTTCCTCACTAATTAATTAAGTTTCCCATGGAGGGCAATTCAAAATTGTAAAGGAGCTACCCTAAAATTTTAACCATACCACATGAAATTTTCAACCAAACCACTTGAGATGGTTTCTAAGGGTATTTAATATCATAAAGGACTATGCCTAGAAGGTGGGATTTTTGCTAGTTGTTTTAATCTTATAATCTTCATTAATCTACTAGTGTGACCATTTTCCTTTAATTAAAAACTTTAGGGAAATAACTTCCAAAAATCAAGAGACTTATGACAATCATGTGTAACCATATGACATACACTAACCCCCAAGGTTTCAGAAGCATGCAAGGTGATCCCCACCTTCAACCCCTTCAAAAAGCTCAAAAGCTCAATTTGAGTAATAGCACCCCAATTTTCCTCTTAAGACCCTAACTTCATTTTGAAGTTCAGAGAAAAATACTCATGCATATTAGATGATATTTTAACCAGTGATTTAGATATGTATGAAGAGCTCACCCCCCCCCCCCCCCCAAATTAGGGGGTGTTTGGAGTTATACAACTCCTTAAATATCAAAAATTTACTTTTACTAATAAATGAAATAACCCAATGGATACACCTCCAAAAATCCTCAAATTAAAACCCTAGGTGTGTCTTCATACCCTGCATGCATGGTAGAAAAATCAAGGGATTTGGTTAAGCCAATTGAAAGATATAGCCTTTTTAATTTCTGCTCTACACAAGGAGCAGTCCTAGGAAAGAGGGTGCACTGATGTCCACAGTGCACCAAATCAGATGATTAAGGTGGCAAATGAAATTAAACCCATAGGGCTACAAAAGTTGTCTCTGCCCATTTTTGCAAATAAGGCCTCTAAGGCCTTCAAAAATTGCATGCAAACTACTTAAAAATTCTAGGCAGAATTATTATGGTTTGCAATAGACATAAAGAGCAGTCCTAGGAAAATGGGTGCCCTGGTGTCCACAGTGCAACAAATCAGATGATTAAGATGTCAAATGAAATTAGACCCATAGGGATATGAAAGTTGTCTCTGCCCCTTTTTGCAAATATGGCCTCTAAGGCCTTCAAAAATTGCATGCAAACTACTTAAAAATCCTAGGCAGATTTATTATGGTTTGCCAATAGACATAAAGAGCAGTCCTAGGAAAATGGCTCTACAAGGAGCTGTAGTGCTCCAAATCACTTGATCTCAAATCCTACAGAAAGTAGACATCAAGAGCTACAAAAGTTGTCTCAGCCAACTTTTCAATATCTGGCCTCTAAGGGCCTCAAATCTGGCATTCAATGTCTGTATATTCTTAGGTCATTTCTAAGTGGCCTGCATATAGCCTGATCTTGATCAGATCAACGGCTGTGATTACATCTTCTTTCTCCAGCCTAAGGGTGTGATTTGCCCGACCTGGAGCAAATTCCAACTCCATTTCCCGGCCATCTAACCACCTCCCTGGCCGGCCACCACCACCACCACCTCCGTTGAGGTGGGGGCTAACGTTTGGCGGCGATCCGGCCGCCGGAGATGGTGTTTTCCGGCGAACCCAACACCACTCAAAATCCGAAATTCTCCATTTTTCTCACATGGGATCGGGCTCAATTGAGCCCGATTTCGCTCCTAAATTCATCTAGATGCTAGCACAAGTGGAGAGGGGAAGGAAACTTGCCTCAATCGAGCTTGGTGGTGGACTTTTCCCGGAATCGCCATGGCCAACCATGCTCCAAGCTCTCCCATGCCGATTTCTCATTTCTCCATCAAATGCAGTGATCCAAAGCTCGATTTCAGTTGCTTGGCACCTTCTGAAGCTGATGGAGGGGTGTATTGGGGGTGAGGTTGGCTCTAAGTGGTGTTGCCATTAAGGGGATTTCGGCCATGCCTTGGAAGCTCCTCCTTGGCTCCATTTGGCATCAATCTAACAGGAAAATGGCTGGCATTCATGATGGCAGCTGGGAGAAGGCATGGGGAGTGTGAATTGAAGCCATGTGGCCTTCATCCCATGAATTCATGGTTGGTTCTTTCCAAAATTTGGGGATTTCTCCTAATTACCCCCTTGCATGGCATCTATTTTTGAAATCTGAGGTTGGACATGGTAATTAGCACCTTAGGCTGCTGGGTGGGCCTTGATTCAAGGCCTTAGCCCATTGGAATAGGCTTGGGCTTTCATTTCTCCTCTTTGGGCTTAGGTTTGACCATTGTTGACTTTGGGGTTGACTTGGTCAAAGTAATGGGTTGACTGGTCCCATATGTTGGTCTTGGATCCCTTGCCACCGCCCAATGTTGATTGGGTCATGGTGGTGCCCCAATTGGGCTAATTTTGCCAATATGTGTGATTTTGATCAAAATTGGGGGAAAGTTGACTTTGGTCAAATTTGACCAATTAATGACCACTAGATGGGGCTTTTGAGTCCATTGTACCCCAACTAGGGTTTGCAATACATTGGTGGGGTTAATTTGATCATTTGAACCCTAATTGACCCTAATAGGGATGGTTGACTTATTTGGGCATAGAGTTGACCTTGGCCAAATTGATCAATTGGATTGACCCCAATGGGCCCTAAATGACCCAAGGGACTCCATAAGGGGTTTAGGGAGTGTTTGTGTGGCCCACTTGTAATTTTGAAGCTTTAGATATCAAGCCATAAGCCCTGGGCTCAATTTGACTATTTGCACACCAAGGTGATTTTTACCTATTCACCTTGGTTCTTAGGGCCATTTTGGCCTCTTAGAGCAACGTCATGACCTTGTCATGACAAAATGCATCATAGGGGTCTAGTTGTTCTGGGGATGTTACACAGAGAGTGAGTTGTAAGATCATTATTCTTTTTATTTTCTCTCTCCTCACTTAGGAAAACAAGAAACAGTTAAAATCTAGAGAAAGAAGATCTTTCTTCGACCACTGTTGGAGTTTCGAAGCTTTGATTTGCAAGACAACTTTAGATCCATGAAGAGAAACCCTAATATTGTGATGTGGTTGAGCATTAACCTTCACCACAAATCATAGTCAAGTCATCTTGGCATAAAAAGAATCCAAGTTTTTGGGGCTTATTGCACTATACTTTGTATACAATTGCTTGCTTAACTTGATTGTATTAGGCTTTGTATTAATACTAAACTATCTGATGAGAGCTCTCTTTGACATCGGAGCATCTCACTCCTTTTTATCTGAGAACTCTGTACTGCGCATCAGAGTGCCCTATTTTATGTCAAAGGATAAATTGGATGTAGTGCTACTAAATGTGCATAGGATGAGTGTGGATATGAGTTGTTGTGTAAAGGTGTAGATAGGAAGTCAAGAGCTTGACTTGGAAACATCAATAATATTACCGTTATCTGAGTTTGATGCGATATTTGACATGAACTAGTTCTCGAAGCAGCGTGCATGCATCAGTTGCAATCTGAAAGAAGTTACACTAGAGCAAAACGCTAAACACGAGACTAAGTTTTCTGGTATGCGAGGATCGAGCAAGATACTGATGTTTGCTCTCCAAGTGGTCAAAGTGGTTCAGACTTGTTCTTCACTTTGTTGGAGGATTCAAAGCCTCAATATAATTTGAATTATGTTCCTGTCGTATCGGTGTATGTTGATGTGTTTCTAAAAGATCTTCATGTAGCTCCGCCTCAACGAGAGATCGATTTCTCCATTGAATTGGCGCCAAATGCCAAACCTGTGTCACACTCTCCATACCAAATAGCGCCAAAGGAAAATGTGGAACTGAAAGTTCAGTTGCAATAGTTACTAGAGCAAAGCTATGTCGGTCTGAATTCATCCCCTTAGAGAGCACTAGTCATCTATGTGAAAAAGAATGACAAAATCTTGTATCAAAGTATCAACTACAGATAATTGAATAAACTAACATAAAAGTAGATATTTGGTTCCAAGAATTAACGACTTGTTCAATCAGCTAGTTTGCCCAACTATGTATTCAAAACTATATTTGAAATCTAGTTACTACCAGTTGAGGATCAGAGAAAGTGATATTTTCAAACCGGCATTCAGTACCCGTTATGAGCACTATGAGCTCACATTGATGTATTTCGGTCTAACAAATGCATCGTTAGTATTTATGAACTTGCTAAACAGAACGTTCCGAGAGTATCTAGATCAGTTTATTTGTCTTCATCGATGATATACTGGGTTACTTTTAGCCAGAAGAAGAGCATACATGTCACTTACGCATAATTCAGAGTACGTGGAGGAAGAGTCAATTAAATGCAAAGTTCTCAAAATGTGAGTTTTGGATATCGCCAGTGACATTCCTAGGTCGTGTGTTAAGTGGAGAATGTATTGCAGTGAATCCATCGAAGATAGTTGCTATATGAGAGTGGCCTGTGTTGACTAATGAGGCGGAAGTCCGAAATTTCTTCGAACTTGTCAGCTACTATAGATACTTTGTAAAGAACTTTTCAAGTATTGCTCTACCTCTCACTATGTTGACTATGAAGGAGAAGAAGTTTATTTGGTTGTGGGCGTGCGCACAAGCTTTTGAGAAGCAGAAGGGTCGTCTAACCACGACACAATTTTGTGTTCGCCATGTTGTATTGCTGAATTAGATGCAAATTGTGACACAATATTTACATCTTATTCAATATCCGGTCTTATGCGTGTGATATAGATCAGAGGTCCAATTAAGGACCCGTATACTTGTACAACTACTTTCTCTTCTTCTACTTATTCGTTTTTCTCCATAAACTTCTCACTTACTAGTTGGGTCAATTGTGGGGTTGACGCAAAAAGGAGTTGGATCCTTCTACTTCATCTTACGATGAATAGTTGTTCGGTAGCAAAATATAATTAAAAATCAATGTAAATATTGTTGAGATAAATCATTATTTTAGAAATATATTTTTACTAAATTTATTTATTCCTCACAAATATAGTGAATATTGTCTGATTTTGTTTGAGATAAACATATATTAGTATGTTGTTGATGTTAAATGAATCACCATAAAATAAAGGGGTTGTTAAAGGCACCACAATTTTGGCTATGCGCATATTTTTGTTAAAAGCAAATCAATTAAAAAATCTCATATATCAATAACCTATTACATGAAATCATCAAAATATAGGGGGATCGATGACAAAGAACTTGAATATAACATGATTTACTTCAAAATTAGGAAAACTAACGATAAAAATGACATAAATAAATCACAACATGACATCATCCAAATTGATTTAACTAAAAAATCACTAGTCTTCATTGTATGTTCTCTAAAGTTCCTCTTTGTTGGTCCTTTTGATCTCCATACACATTTTATTGAAATTTAAAAAACATAATGATTTCTCACCTTAATTAAAAGTCCTCCAAACCAATAATCACACTACCCATATTATTGGATTTTGGTAACGTAATTCTCGACATATATAAAGATGGGCATGTATTTGCAACCTCCTCATGAAACCTAGTCCATGGAGAGAATATTTGTGGCAACGGGCAATTTTCACTAAGAACTATGAGAACGAAGTGATTTCCATCTATAAAGCCAATGGAAATTAATTTTGGCATAGTTGGCGGCATTGAATGTAGTGGAAGAAATGTAAAACATTGATCTCTAGAGAGCTCTACTAAAGCCACATTGTAGCAAGATGCGATTATAAGACCCATATCGGGTAATGATGCATCCACTTTTCAATCGGTGGGAGTAACTTTGCAATCTAGAGTTTCCAACAACTGTTTCCATTTGATTTCGCCGAACATAGGAACATATAAAGATTTGTGATTTTCAAGTTCCCTATAGAGATCTTGCCTGACTTGAACCCAATCAACAATATTATCCAAAGTTTGACAAATAACACGAAACCCGCAATTACCATCACCAAGCACATCTACCATATTTGTAATATGTTCGGAAAACATGAGTGGCAATTGTTCTCGAACTTCATCACCAAAACTTATATTCTTGGAAGGAGTTCTTAGTTAATAATTTGATCTTTTCCGAGCAGTCAATTTAGCGCTTGTTCTTACCTTTTTTGCCTCACTTACCCGATCTTCCATTGAGAGAACATACTCGAAATGAGATAGTTCACATCTCGTTGATTTCCAATCATCTTTGAATTTTTTGAGACTGCCTTTAGGTCTTCCTCTTAAGCGAAAAGGCACCAACGGCTCCACTGTTTGGCTACATGACGGTTCAACTAATTCTCGAAGTTTTCGTTTAATTTCTTTCTTATGTTCGTCTGTCAATTTAGTGAATCGTTGAACAATGACCTCAAGTTCATTAGTAATATTAATTTCTTCGAGAACTTCCACTTTTGATTCTTATATATGTAACTGCTTCCAATGCTTATGTATAGACCAAAGCGGGAAGGGCTTTGATTGAGAAATATATGGTATAAGTTCATGCGCACAAGGTAACCCCATGATAAACCTCTTTTTGTGTAGGCATTCATGAGCTTGATTATATGGCATGCCCTTCGATACCAAGTTCTCTTCCTCCCTAATGCATTCCAAGGCTTTTAGAGATGCATGACCCATTAAATCCGTGTATAAGCTTCCACTCATGTCTTTGTTTACTTGTATACAACTTTGCCCAAATGACCTCTTTATATCCGTATGCTGAATATTGATCATTTGATCAAATGTCTTCCATATAGTAGTCAAGTTATCAATACTAACTTCAAGAAACTTGTTTAACTGGCTATGCCCACTTTCAACTCGGTTTGTACTAGAACAACCCAAATGCATGAACTTATCAATCCATATAGAAACAAAATATTCCTTGTATGGCTCAAGCCATGAGGTGGTAACATAACAACGTGCATCCGGGTAATCTGTAGAGAATTCGGCAACTAGTGTGTTGAATGTAGTAGTGAATTATTTTGCGTGTGGCCTCAATCAACCCCTGCCATGCATGCATAAATCGTTCAAACTCCTTTCCCTTGCTAAAAAACTTCTTGCAATTAGCCAATACATTCTGATTTATGTGTACTCGACATAGGATATTTTTGTATGTGGAAACACAAAATTTATTGCATTCATCAACGCAAGTTCTCTATCGGTTACCATCACAATAGGTTCTACATTTGGTTCCAAGATCGACTTAAACATTCCAAAGCTCAAAGGTAACTACCTTCTGTTTCATCTGACATGAAGGTAAAACAAGAGAAAAAAGACTGATACGTTGAAGTAACTCCAACAATGCATAACAGAGGCATGCGGTACCTGTTGGTCTTGTACGTGCAATCCAACTGAAAAACTGTAGGAAACATTTTGCCGAGCACAATGGAGATAGGGTGAGCAAAAAATAAACATTGCAAACGGTTTGTACTTTCCACCACCTTGTTGTAACTAACGTATCCCTCTGCAATGATGTACTTGTAAAGAAACTGTATAAGGGTACAACCATCTAGTTGCTGTTTTTGTAACCGCACTCTCTCGTTATAAATAGTTCGGATGATTATTGTATTTTCAGAACTACTTTTCTTCACGGCCGCTAAAATTTTCCGTGGCTTAACTCCTGATGCACACATATCTTCAACTATCTTCATCTCATCGTTAACCAAGCGGCCTGCATATGCATGAGTTTCCAAATGCACCCGTTTATGATTATGCTTCCCACATACTACTGATAGCTTCCACTCTTCAATATTAGCTATTTTTTGACCTTTCAGGGAAAAAGGACAATCACATCTCTTTGACGATTTTCGAATACCCTTCTTAACAACACCTCTTCCGTGTTGATTTGCTTGATAATGACCTCCTCTATCACACCCAAGAACTAGGCAAGAAGCACATGGGGTGTCAGAAGGCCTGCTAGCTTATTCGAACATCTAATCGTCACAACTAAACCCATACTTCGACCTGCTTTTCGGGCCCATTCAATTAATGATTCTTTAGACAAAAACAATTGATCGGTCTCAAAATGACAAACAACATCCACTTCAAATTTCTGAACTGATTCATCGGTACATATTATCACTTTAGTACTTCCATCCATGCATAAATACAAACTAAATCACATATAAGTAGAAGAGAAATGGGAAAATTACTTTAGGTTTACTTTACATAATATAGAATAACCATTACATATTGTTCTGGATTAGGTTTACTTTACCATGCCGGAATCAAATGAAGAAGATGAACAGTCGTTGAAGCAGCAGGCGGGCGGCGATGCAGCAGGCGGGCGGCGATGCAGCAGGCGGGGAAGCGATCGGGCGTCGAAGGAGTCGGAGCGGCGGAGTGCTTCTATGCGGCGGACGGCGTGGGAGCGGCGGACAACGACAATGTGGCGGATGGCGTCGAAGAAGGCGGAGCGGCAAAATGGAGAGATCGGGGGTTAGGGCAGAAAATTTGATGTGCCCTGTGCGTGCCTTTAGCTTTTAATATACGAGAAGTTTTAAATAAATAAGTTGGATTGATGTGCACATAGCGAAATTTGCGGTGCTTTTAACAATCCCCTAAAATAAACTAATTTTTAAGTTGCAATATATTTGATAGGCCTTCCTCAAAAAATAAGTATCAATAGAGTGTGAATAGACTCATCTCTCACTATGAGGATGCAAATAGCTACTTCCCTTCATCACGGGGTGCGGATAGCCACTTTCTCCAACATGAGAGTGCGGATAGCCACTTTATCCATCACGGGGGTGCTGATAACCACTTCCTCTATCATGATGGTGTAGATAGCCATGCCAAGGGCATGTTCGAGCGAGGGTGCACTCTGCGCTAAAATACATGCAAATTTTTGAATTTCAAGCATGATCAGATGATTTTTGATGCATCAGGATAAATGGACGACAAGATATTCTCCCTCGCGGTCTGTTACATCGAAAGCCCTAACGAGAACGATGTATATAAGCTTCGGCGTAAACTTTATGCCCTATTTGTTGAAACCTGCAACAGGTCTCTTGAGTTCGGACCCACTGGGGGTGTAGCCGATGCTTACTTCTCCCTCACTAGACTCTCCTGACGGTGGATGTGAGAATGTGAATAGACCCAAGGCTGAAGCGAGGAGGTCCCGCCACACACCCGGAAGATCTTAAAGAGCTTCCCCTCCCAAACCAGAGCTCAACCGGGCACCTTGGAGGGCACTAGCAGCCGACCAAAAACTAGCCTGGAGGAGAGGATTCTCTCAAATCGGATCTCCTCCAAGGTGCCCTTAAGGGTCTATTTATAGGTTTTTCTAGGCTGGTCTGCAAATAACATGAATCCGCCTTTTGGTTTTACTAACAGCACCCCAGATTGGTCTGCTAACAGCCTAACTCCGCTGTTCCGAAGGGCTATTTGCAGCCCACCAGGGGTATTATGGTCATTTCCTCCTCAAATCATCCTGGGCGAGTGGTCTGTGAGGGCACCACTCGCTGGGCACCCGCTTAGATGGGCGAGTGCCTATACCTCTGGGCGAATGGTCCGTGAGGGTACCACTCGCCGAATTCCTTCTCGCCTGCACCTCACCCCTACTGACCTGGGGGCCCTTCCACCTATTTTATCCTGGGCGAGTGGTCTGACTGGCCCAGGTCTCGTCAGCTGGCCTGCGAGACCCACTCGGCGAATACGGGTTGTACACAATCCCCGCTCTTTGCGAGTGGTTACTACACTCGGAAAGAACAGTCCAACCCTGTGTTCGGTGAGTGCTTGCTGACTGGGCTCACAAGATTCTGTGGGTCCCACCGTTCTCCTATATATATCTCTTCATATCATAACTCCCTGGAACGTCTCCATTTCTCGAATCGGAGCTTCTTCTCTCCCTTAGCCTTTCGCCGATACCAATGTCTTCTCACAAACCTTCCGCGAGACCCCTTTCGCAGGAGATGATCGAGCGCCTGGCTGCGGCCCAAGCTGTAACTGCCCCCAAGGCAGCCAAATTTGCTCCCTGGCTGATGTCTAAGCGGGATCTGAGCGCCCCCTATGTCTCGCGTCGAGCCAAGGCGATTCGGTTAAATCGTCAGAGAGGCGAGACTGCCTCGGAGTCTCCGGCGAATACTCCACCGGCGAACACTCCGCCGGCGGATACTCTTCCGGACCCTGCGATGTAGGTATGAGGATTCCTTCTGTCTCTGTTTAGTGCCTGCCCCTAATCCTTCCATTGTTCTGACCATTCGCAGGGGGTTTCGGTCCCCGAGGACGGTCACGGGGTCGTCTCGAACAGCGTCGTGGTGCCACCTCCCGCGAACGAGAGGCCTTCAGATCTGGACCTTGCTCCTCCACCCCCTCCGGGCGAGATCACGTTACAGTCCGGTAAGTCGTAACCCTTTTAGATTCATCCTTCATGCTGTTCGTTGCTGATCAGTACTTTTCGCAGCCCTCGACCCCGACCTTTCGCTGCGGAACGCTATTCCTCCGAGTTCCCCTGTTCGACCGAACCCATCCGTGCTCGCGGATGAGCCGAGGGTATCTCCTCAGCAGGGATTCGGTCATCAGGGCCGCGCGGAGGATCCTGCGGATGCTCCAGCTCCTATCTCACGACCCCACCGTCCCGGAAGGGGAAAGGTTCTACCTCCCGCCGGGTTGTCTGGGACGCACCCCCATTCGTCTCGTCCCCTGGGTCAGAAGGAACCCCTACCCGGTTAGTATCTTTAATCGCCTCTAGTGCATTCGCTCAGTTTCTGATCAGTCTATGGTCTCGCAGGTTTTCGAGAAGCCTATCCCCTTGGTTCCTACCATGACGGGGAAGAAGGGATGCTCTCGCCTCTCCCCTCTCCCGGGGATCTCGCTGACTTCCTTGGTGACTTCTCAGATCCTGCCACCTTGAAGGAGCGAGTCGCAGATGTCTTGGGAAAGTTCATCCACATTCAACGGAATATCGCCGGCCAGGTGGATGACGTGCGGAGGGAGGTCACGCGCGAGCTGAGGGACCTTCAGAAGGAATACTCACGCCTCCTCGAGGCGGTGGAGCGTCTGGGGGGTGAAGGAGGGGAGCTCTCTCCCGCGAGACATGCCGCGCGCGCCCGGGACCAGCTTCTGCTGGCGTCTCAGGAGATTACCTCCATGCTCGCGTATTATCGCCCGCGAATGCCTCCGGAGGCTGGGCCGCGAGGGTATGGTCGGTGGTACTGGGAGGAGCGCTAGTCTGATCCTCATTCGCCCCTTTTGTATTGTTTCTTTTTTATTCTACTAATGATGCTGGGGATATCGGACTTTATTTGTGCTTTGTAATAATTTCATACCCTGTGCTTTGCGAATGCTTTTCTTCCGTTTTTGTTTTTATTTCCCGCAACTTGTTTGTTCATGCTGAATGATAGTCTCGTTAAATGTTTTTGCGACTCTTTCGCGTGGCTGTCGAGTGGATGACCACTAGGCATTCGCCCTTGATGGGCGAGAGAGGTCGGCCCGGGTTTCGAGGTGTCGGGAAGGCGCGACTGCTATTCGCACACCCGCTGCCTCGAAAGCCCAAGCGCCATTTGGATCTTCTATAAATAGGTCGTTCAACCACCACATTAATTACCCTGCCATCCGCTCCCTCTCTCTCCTTGCGTTAGCACTCGCGCTTCTCTCTTCCCTACTGCTCCCGCCTTCTTCAGTATTCGATGGGTGGTGAAGCCGAAGGTAGGGCCAGGTGCGCCAGCGCATTCGCCAACCACACATTTGACTCTTGCGATCTCTCCGATGAGGCTTACCTGACCGCTGTCGCGGACTACGTTCCGCCGGGATTTCAAGCGCGGAAGCCCGGACCAGAGGACCGTCTAAACACCATCTCGCCTTGTGCTCTTGCGATCCCGCTAGAGCACTTCGAGGTGGGTTTTTGCCTTCCCATCTGGCCGGAACTCCGCCAGACCTTCCGGTATTACGGGGTCGTGCCCGGCCAGCTCAACCCCAATTCTATCGCCATGCTGGTCGGGTACGCGTGCTACCTGCGGGAAGAGGGGATCGAGTTCTTGCTTCCCGTCTTCCGCAAACTCTACACTTTCCGCTGCACCCACGGCGTCTCCTTCTTCTCGGGTCAAAGCCCACTCAAGCATTATGGGCTCCCGAACAAAAACAATGACTGGGTTCGCCGCTTCCTCTTCGTCAGCGGGAGCCTAGGGAACACTCTTCTCGCCCCGGTGCAGGAGGAGGAGTCAACCTTCCGCCCCCCGACCTTAGGTGGTCACGAGGCCAAACTCCATCAATACATTCTGGAGCATGGGATGGACCTCGTCTATCTCCGGCGAAACGTCAATTCACTCCCGCCCGTTCCGCAGGGTGAGGGTAGGTTTTTCTTGAGATCTCCTTTCCCTTAGGCTGTGTATCTTACCCCATTCGCTAACCCATTCGCGTTCTTGCGTAGGCGTGCGAAGTTTCCCCCTTCACCCGCCGCGACCTCCGGGGTTCTGCGTGTCTCTTGCGCAAGCCGCAGCGGATGCTTGCCGGGAGGAACCTTCTTCGTCCAAGCCCAGCGGCCGGAAGCGAAAACCCGGAGCGCTCACTTCATCCTCCTCCAAGAAGCCAAAAAGTCCTTCCGCCAAGGGGAAGGGAGTCTTGGACGAAACCCCAGGAACGAGTGCTCCGACCCAGACCCTGGGGACGGGCGCGCCGGCCCTAACCCAGGGGGGCGGATGCACCGGCCCAAACCTTGGGGTCGGGTGCGCCAGACGGGGCTGGGACAACGGCGAGATCGTCGTTGCCGCCGCTTCCGTTGCCCAGGGACCACCGGAACTTTCCCAGCGGCGAGAAGTACACGGACCCCTCGGGGGCTCCCCTGGTGAAGTGGGATAGGAATGCTAACAGGGTCTCGCTCTCCACCCTCCATCCGTCGTGGATAGAGAGCGATCTCGCCAGCGGTGAGGCTTACGCCATCGCGTATGCCCTCTATGGACGAGAAGACGCCGAAGTCTATGATGCAGAGACGACCCAGATCCTCGCTCATGAGAGTGCCAGGGCCATGCTGCGGGCGCTCGAGCTCGCGCATATGTCTTCGCGCCGGAGCATCAAACTGGCGCGGAACTTGAAGGAGGTTGAGGAGTCCCGGAATGTCGCTTCTGCCGAGGCGCGTGATCTTAAGGTAAAGCTGGAAGCTGCGGAAACCCTTCTCGCCCGCCGCCCCGTGGCAGAGGTATATACTTTCCCTTCTCGCGAGTGACCTGTTGCCGATTGATGCACTCTCTTCTTACCACCTATATATGTATGTTTTGTAATATTCTCTTTTTCTTTTTCAGAACACCACGGTCGCCGAGATGCTTCGCGCGCGGGTGGTCGGCCTTGAGGACGAAGTCCGGTTGGTGAAGGCCGAGGCCCAGCGGTCGCGAGAAGTCGAGGCCTCGACACTCGCCCTGACGAGTAGGGGGCACTTCTACCCCGACCACGAATTGGAGCAGCTGATGCAAGAGAACGCCCAGAGCGCCGTTAAGCATGCGCTGCAGGTGCTGCGGCAGGCTGGGTATCTGAAGGAGGAGGCCGAATGCCTCTCTGCCCGACAGGTCGTCCCCGAGCTCTACATTCCTATCCCCTTCCCGGAGGACGAGGACGGCCAGCCGCGTGAAGACGCCCTCTTGCTGGATTCGAGCGAAAGCGGTGGGCCTTCTGGCGAGAAGCCTGCCGGCTCATGAGGCGGGCTCTTTGTATTTTGTCTTCTTTTTTTTTCTTCATTTTGGGATGTAATCATGAACTGGGTGAGTGTCCTTGAAGAATACATATGGATTACAATTTTTGTGCCATCTTAATTTTTTCTCGTTTGCCGCTATGTCTCGCTAGGCTCATTAGGACGTTGATTCTTTCTTATTCGCCGCTATACCTCGTTAGGCTCATTAGGACGTTGATTCTTTCTTATTCGCCGCTATACCTCGTTAGGCTCATTAGGACGTTGATTCTTTCTTATTCTCCGCTATACCTCGTTAGGCTCATTAGGACGTTGATTCTTTCTTATTCGCCGCTATACCTCGTTAGGCTCATTAGGACGTTGCTTTTTTCTTATTCGCCGCTATACCTCGTTAGGCTCATTAGGATGTTAGGTCGTGATGCGACTGTCTTGGCCACCCCGCGAATGCTCGAAGATTACTTAGGTCGGTCGTTCCCTGCCGACCTCTTGCTCCTGAGTGATCCTTCGGACCATTCGCGCATCACGGGGTTTCGCTTAGGCAGTCATGGAAGTGGAGTGTGATCCTCTCTCCAGCGCGTGGTCTATGCGAATGCTCTTGAGATCATCTCTTGAGAACTTAGAACCTGCCACCGGGTGAGCCTTCGGACCTGCCAGCTAGATGGGAGCCTGGACAGCGGGTCTGCTCGGGGCCATTTTTCCTTTAACATAGAACCTGCCACCGAGTGAGCCTTCGGACCTGCCAGCTAGATGGGAGCCTGGACAGCGGGTCTGCTCGGGGCCATTTTTCCTTTAACATAGAACCTGCCACCGAGTGAGCCTTCGGACCTGCCAGCTAGATGGGAGCCTGGGCAGCGGGTCTGCTCGGGGCCATTTTTCCTTTAACATAGAACCTGCCACCGAGTGAGCCTTCGGACCTGCCAGCTAGATGGGAGCCTGGGCAGCGGGTCTGCTCGGGGCCATTTTTCCTTTAACATAGAACCTGCCACCGAGTGAGCCTTCGGACCTGCCAGCTAGATGGGAGCCTGGGCAGCGGGTCTGCTCGGGGCCATTTTTCCTTTAACATAGAACCTGCCACCGAGTGAGCCTTCGGACCTGCCAGCTAGATGGGAGCCTGGGCAGCGGGTCTGCTCGGGGCCATTTTTCCTTTAACATAGAACCTGCCACCGAGTGAGCCTTCGGACCTGCCAGCTAGATGAGAGTCTGGGCAGCGGGTCTGCTCGGGGCCATTTTTCCTTTAACATAGAACCTGCCACCGAGTGAGCCTTCGAACCTGCCAGCTAGATGGGAGCCTGGGCAGCGGGTCTGCTCGGGGCCATTTTTCCTTTAACATAGAACCTGCCACCGAGTGAGCCTTCGGACCTGCCAGCTAGATGGGAGCCTGGGCAGCGGGTCTGCTCGGGGCCATTTTTCCTTTAACATAGAACCTGCCACCGAGTGAGCCTTCGGACCTGCCAGCTAGATGGGAGCCTGGGCAGCGGGTCTGCTCGGGTCCATTTTTCTTTTAACATAGGACCTGCCACCGAGTGAACCTTCGGACCTACCAGCTAGATGGGAGCCTGGGCAGCGGGTCTGCTCGGGGCCATCTTGGGAGCTTTCAGAGTTTTTTCTACAAGCTGCAGTATCAATCTCAAACACACATGTTAAACAAAATATTCTTATTTCAAAACAGTTTCATTACATAATTTCAGGGATAGAAACGTTTAAGATCGTCACCACTCCATGTGTGGCTGAGAGATTGGCCCTCCACATTCTGAAGGCGATACCCCCCGGACTTTAGTGCCTCTTCCACGACGTAGGGGCCTTCCCAGTTGGGGTTAAGTTTTCCCACTGCGGCGGACCTTCCAGCCGCGTCGACCTTTTTGAGCACCAGATCTCCCTTCTCGAACTGCTTGACCCTGACGTGCTTATCGAAATACTTGGCCATCCGTCGCTTGACCTCTTCTTGGTGAATGGCTGCCAGGTCCCGAGCTTCTTCGATGAGGTCGAGGGAGAGCCACAACTCAACCTCGTTTTCGGCCCTCCAATCTTCCTCTCCGCTTGCGGCGGCCTTTACCCGTGGTGTCATAACTTCGAACTCTATGGGGATGACGGCCTCGCAGCCGTGAGAGAGCTTGAAAGGGGTCTCTCCTGTGGCGGTGTTGGGGGTAGTTCTTAGGGCCCACAAGACCGATGGAAGCTGTTCCACCCAATTACCCTTCAAATTTTCCACCTTCTTCTTGAGCAGGTTCACGATGACCTTGTTTGCCGCCTCCAACTGCCCGTTGCTCCTAGGATGGTGAACGGTGCAAACCTGAGGTCTATCCCCAGCTGGCCACAGAAGATGATGAATTCCTCGCTTGCGAACTGCGGACCATTATCCGTGACTATGGCCTGTGGAAGCCCATGTCGACAAATGATCTCCCCCCATACGAAGTTGCGGATTGCCTGGGAGGTGACCTTAGCCAACGCCTTGACCTCCAACCACTTTGAAAAGTAGTCAATCATGACTAGGAGAAACCTCCTCTGCCCACTGGCCTGGGGGAAGGGTCCCACCAGATCCATCCCCCATATGGCGAATGGCCAGGGCGCCGTGATACTCCTTAGCCTCTGAGCTGGCATGAGCTGAAGCGGGGCGAACATTTGGCACTTCTGGCACCTCTTGGCGAAGGCCGCCGCGTCTTTACTTAGGGTTGGCCAGAAATACCCCTGCCTCACTATTCTTGCCTCCAACATCCTGCTCCCCGAGTGGCTGCCGCACTCGCCGGAGTGGACTTCTTCCAAGATCTTTGGGACCTCCTCCTATGAAACGCATCGGGCCAGGAGGCCCGAGAGGGTCTTCCGATACAAGTCCCCCTCGTGGAGCACGTAGTAGGCGGACTTATATCGGAAGCATCTCTGGTCCGGGATCTCCTCTGGAAACTTTCCTGTTGCAAGGAAGGTGACGAAGGGATCCTTCCAGGAGGGCCGTTGCTCTACTTCCATGAGTTCTCCTTCTTCAATCGAGGGGCGGAATAGATCCGTCAGGGTTCCCCCGGCCCGAGGACCGGATTTGGCCAACCGATCCGCCGGGGTGCTCTCCTCCCGCGGGACGTGCTGGATGGAGAAAGTTTTGAACGTTCCCACGAGACCCCTCACTTTGGCCAAGTACTTTATGAGCGCAGGCTCCCTCGTCTCGAACTCTCCCTTGATCTGAGAGGCTATTACCATGGAGTCGGTGAGGACCTCCACGTCATGGACACCGAGCTCTTGGGCCAACCGTAGACCGGCGATCACCGCCTCATACTCCGCCTGGTTGTTGGTGATTGGGAAGTGTATCACTAGTGTCTGCTCGATCTTTACCCCTTGGGGACTTTCCAGCACCACCCCTCCTCCGAGTGAATTCTTGCCCGAAGCCCCGTCCACCAGCAACTTCCACGGAACGTGACGAGGGGTTCCATCTTCCTTCATCTCGGCCACATAATCTGCCATGAAATCAACCACCACTTGTGCCTTCATGGATAGTCGAGGGACGAAGACAATGTTGAATTCACTTAGTTCTATTGACCATTTTGCGAGCCTTCCCGAGTGTTCCACTCCTTCGAAGATCTGGCGGAGAGGGTGGTCCGCCACCACTTGAATTGAATGGGCCTGGAAGTATGGCCTGAGCTTCCTTGCCGCGACGACTAGAGCAAAGGCCAACTTCTCCAAGATCGGGTATCTGAGCTCTGCTTCCCTCAGGACCCTGCTCACGTAGTAGACGGGCAACTGCTTCTTGCCTTCCTCCCGAACCAGGACGGAGCTTACAGCCTCTGTCCCGACCCCGAGGTATAGATATAGGTCCTCCCCCTCCTTGGGACCTTGAAGCAGGGGAGCCTTGGTGAGTTGGCTCTTCAAGGCCTGGAAGGCCTCCTCGCATTCTTTTGTCCATTCAAACTTCTGGTATCTGAGCTCTGCTTCCCTCAGAAACCTGCTCAGCCCTGCGAGTCTTCCGGTCAAGCGCTGAACCTCCTTGGCGTTCCGCGGTGACCCCAGCTCCATTATGGCCTTCACCTTGTCCGGATTAGGCTCTACCCCCCAAGGGGTGAGAAGGTGCCCCAGGAATTTCCCCTTACTGGCCCCGAACACACACTTCAGGGGGTTCAAGCGCATCTTGTACTTGCGTAGGGTGGCGAAGGTCTCCTCGAGGTCCTGGATGTGAGAGTTCACGCACTTGCTCTTCACCATAAGGTCATCCACATAGACCTCCAGGTTCCTTCCCCTTTGCTCCCTAAACACCCGGTCCATCATCTTCTGGTAGGTTGCTCCTGCATTTTTCAACCCGAAAGGCATCATCTTATAGCAGTAGCATCGCTCCCTGGTGATGAACGAGACGTCTTTGACGTCTGGGGGGTGCATCCTGATCTGGTGATAACCTGAAAAAGCATCCAAAAAACTCATCACAGAAAAACCGACGGCTGAGTCAACCAGCGCGTCGATCTGAGGCAAGGGGTAGCAATCCTTAGGGCAGGCCTTATTTAATAATGAAAAATCCACACACATGCGCCAGCGTCCATCGGCCTTTTTTACCATTACGACGTTGGAGACCCTGCCTGGGTACTGGATCTCCGATACAAAACCTGCTTCGAGGAGTTTTGCCACCTCCTCGCGGATGGGTCCTTCGAGCTTGCTGGCGAAGGTCCTCCTCTTCTGCCGGATGGGATGGGCTTCCGGATCGAGGTTGAGACGATGGCAAGCCACGTCCGCCTCGATGCCTGGCATATCAGCTGCGCTCCATGCGAAGACATCCACGTTCCTCTGGATGCACTCCAGCATCTTCACCCTGTCCTCCGGGCCGAGACTCCCGCTGATCCGCACCTCTCTCACCCTCCCTTCCTGGGTGAGGACTTCCATCTCCACCACCTCTTCTGCCGCCTCGAGCCGGGCTGGCTCTTCCCATTGGCCCTTTGCTTTTCGCCCTTCTACCCGGGCCTCTTCCTCTGCGACTCTTTCCGCCTCCACCGGCTCGACCTCCTGCTCCTACTGAGCGACCTCCAACAACTCGACCTCCTGCTCCTCACGAGCGACCTCCATCAACTCGACCTCCTGCTCCTCACGAGCGACCTCCATCAACTCGACCTCCTGCTCCTCACGAGCGACCTCCATCAACTCGACCTCCTGCTCCTCACGAGCGACCTCCATCAACTCGACCTCCTGCTCCTCACGAGCAACCTCCATATTCTCCTCTCGGGCATCGCCCTCTCTCCCTACTTCTCTCTTCTCCACTTCTCCTGGCCCCTCCGGCCTCGCCATCTTTTCATCCATCTTCTCGGCATCCGCCATCCATGAAATGGTGTTGACGGCAGTCACATAGCACTGCCTCGCCACCTTAGCATCTCCTCGGACGCGGACCTGGACTCCTCCACTATGGAGCTTTAAGCACTGATGGTACGACGAGGGCACGCACCGGAAGGCGCTGATGAGGGGTCGTCCGAAAATGGCGTTGTAGCTGCTCGGAGCGTCCACAATGACGAACCGGTAGTTTCTTGGGACTCCTCCTAGCGTCACCTGGAGACCAACACCTCCCTCGACCTCCTTCCGCTCGCCTGAGAAACCAAACAGCGGTCCGTCGGAGGCCTGCACCCTCTTCTTTTCCACCTCCATTGCGTCGAAGGCCTTCTTGAAGATCACGTTCACTGAGCTCCCGTTATCCACCAGGATCCGGGAGACCGTGAAGTTTTCAATTGCTGTCTGAATCACCAGAGCGTCGCAGAACGGATCCTCATAATCTGGCATGTCTTCCGAGGAGAAGGTGAGCTTCTCCGAGAGGGGTGGGGTCTGGGAAGTCGACGCGACGTCCCTTCGGAACATCGCCTGGAAGCTCCTCTTGCGAGAGGCCTCTATCCCAACCCCTCCATGAATCACCCCGATTCCCCCCTGGTTCCTGTATCCGCCCTGTCCTCGCATCGGTCTTCTTCCGCCTTCGGGAGCATTTCCTCGATCCTGGCTTGCTGCTACCGTGGCTGACCTCTCTCTCTCATCCCCAAGAACTCTGGGCAGGTGGCGGTCGCGTGACCTTCTTCCTGATGAAAGTCACAATAAGGCAACGCCACCCTGCCCCCTCTCCCTACTCTTCCTCTTCCTCCTCTGGCTCCTCTGGCCCCTCTTCCCCGGCCTACTGCCATAGCTTGCTCCCTTGGGGGGTGAGGGGGTCTGGGACCCTGCCTCCACCCCGGATTCATTCCTCCCGCTTCTCTTCCTTGGTATCCTTCTTCCTGACCTCTCGCCGGTCCTTCCTGGTGCCTCCAGCCCAACCTGTTGTTGGGTTCTTGATTCCTCCAATTCCGAGGCGGTCTTTCGAACCCCTGACCCCTGGGTTCATCTCGCCTTCTTCCTTCTTGCTGCCTCACCTCAGGCTCGCTCATCTTTGCCAACCTCCGGTAGAACTCCGGGTTGGCCGCCTCCCCTTCAATCTCTTCTGCTGCTCGCTCCATCAATTCTTCAAAGGATGAGGGAGGTCTTCTTTTCAGGTCCATCTTGAAGAACCCGTCTCGCAACCCTACGATGAACGCCATCTGGAGGGCGAATCCCGGCACCTCCTGCACGAGGTGTACCTCCTCCTGGAACCTATCCACGTAATGTCCCAGGGACTCTCCCTCCCTCTGCCTGATCTTGAAGAGGGCCTCAGCATCCTTCTTTCTCTTTTTTGACGTCGAGAAGCGCAGCCGAAAGCCTCGGCGCAGATCATCAAATGTGTAGATGGAACCCGCGGAAAGCTAGTGGAACCAGTCCCTTGCTTTCTCCTTCAGGGTGGTTGCGAAGAGTCGGCATTGAAAAGCATCTGTCATGGGAAGGATTGAGGTCATGTCCTCAAACCACTGCAGGTGCACGACTGGATCCTCCTTGCCGGTGTAGTAGGACATCTCCGGCCCACGAAACCCCTCTGGCACTGGGGCCGAGAGGATCATCTCGCAAAAGGGGCTCCCTCCCCCTGTTCGGCGAATGGTCTTCTCGCGCGGACCCAGCTCGCACACCTCCGCACTCGCCGGACTGCTGAACAGCTGCCGCCCCGGGAGATCTCGCGCACTTCCTTCTGCTGGCACCTCCTTCCCCGGCCGCTGCCCTGGTGCGTTCTCGCCGATCTGCAGGGGCGGGACCACGGGGACTGCCGGGTCTCGTACTCGCTCCTTGCTGCGAGAACTGTCTGCAGGACCTCTCGCTTGAACTTCTCAAACATCTCCAGCCACTCTCCTGTCGCGGGTGGCTGCGAGTGACCTGAGTCAGAACCATTCCCCCCATCTCCTGTCATCGAACTTAATTCAAGATTTTCCTTCACCGGCTACGGTCCACGCTCACCGCACCAAAAATGTTGAAACCTGCAACAGGTCTCTTGAGTTCGGACCCACTGGGGGTGTAGCCGATGCTTACTTCTCCCTCACTAGACTCTCCTGACGGTGGATGTGAGAATGTGAATAGACCCAAGGCTGAAGCGAGGAGGTCCCGCCACACACCCGGAAGATCTTAGAGAGCTTCCCCTCCCAAACCAGAGCTCAACCGGGCACCTTGGAGGGCACTAGCAGCCGACCAAAAACTAGCCTGGAGGAGAGGATTCTCTCAAATCGGATCTCCTCCAAGGTGCCCTTAAGGGTCTATTTATAGGTTTTTCTAGGCTGGTCTGCAAATAACATGAATCCGCCTTTTGGTTTTACTAACAGCACCCCAGATTGGTCTGCTAACAGCCTAACTCCGCTGTTCCGAAGGGCTATTTGCAGCCCACCAGGGGTATTATGGTCATTTCCTCCTCAAATCATCCTGGGCGAGTGGTCTGTGAGGGAACCACTCGCTGGGCACCCGCTTAGATGGGCGAGTGCCTATACCTCTGGGCGAATGGTCCGTGAGGGTACCACTCGCCGAATTCCTTCTCGCCTGCACCTCACCCCTACTGACCTGGGGGCCCTTCCACCTATTTTATCCTGGGCGAGTGGTCTGACTGGCCCAGGTCTCGCCAGCTGGCCTGCGGGACCCACTCGGCGAATACGGGTTGTACACTATTACATCCGAAGCCTAAAGGTTTTTTGGCAGATTGCACCCCCGAATTGCACCTTTTTGGCAGTTTGCACCACGAAATATTAAGGCTTCATTTGCCGCGACGTGTGGTGGCCTCGTTTGCGGCAAACGTAGCGGCAAGGCGGGTAACCAAATGCCCGACGACGGCGTTTGCTGCGTCTCCACCCACCGCGCCATGAGGAATGGAGCAAAAAGCGGCGTTTCGAACAACGGCCTCCCCCATTCGGTTCGAGCAGCGGCCTAGATCCTCATGCTTGCGTCTCCAAACACCATACCAAAGGTAGCCTAACTTGATCAAACGTCTGATTTTGGTACGTATACGTACCTTATTTCTAAGGTGCGCGAGCAGATCCAGCCGCATAACTTGATCACATGCATATTAATTAACGGCGCAGATCATTTACAGCCATTTTCTCGAATACGGTCGTTTTCTCGAATACGGCTGTTTTCTCGAATATGCCGTATCAACCTTATTACATCCGCGTCCTTCATTATCTCGCGCAACTCCTTAATGTATGAACAGATCTGCTCGCACATCTCCCTAAGGTACGCATACCTGCCAAATTTTCTTTTATAAGGTCTTTTTCATCCAGCCTAGGGTTTATTTCCTTCTGAGGGTCGCGTTTATTTCCTTCTCAGCCGCGTTTTTTCAATTCGTCGTGTTTCCAGCTAGGGTTCCAGAGGTCGTCTTCCTCGTCGTCGCTGAGCTGTTCTTGCGCAGAGCTCGTCGTCGGCTTCGCTGAGGTGCTCCTGCGCAGAGCACGTCGATCCTTCGCAGAGCATGTCGATCCGGTTGATTCTAAAGGAAAAATAACGGGGGCAAGAAGAAGGAAGCTTAATAACTCAAAAGAAAAACTGTGCTTGAAGCTTCATTAAGACAGAAATAAACTGATAGAGTAGTGGGATAACAAAAGAACTGGGAGACACAAAGGCATATAAATAGCCTTGCCTCCAACGGTACACAAAACCAAATACATAAAAAATAAAAGGGGCCCACGGCCCAACAAAGCTGAAAAAGGAAGATACATGAATGCTAAAGCCAAACTGTTAAGCATGCGGGGAGAGCTCTGCCCTATCCAGATTTTCTGACGCCTTTTTTTCGTCTTCTTCTTCGATTTGCAGAGGAGCTGAGGGGATGATGTCGGGGATGAATTCCAACAGATTCTTCAATCCCGGCATTTAGGTAAAGGAATCCTGGTTATTCTCCATTCAAGAGCATAAACTCCATTCATCATTCATGAAAATACTCCCAGATCCTGGTTCCAGAACTCGTCGGCTTTATTCTCAGTCAGATTTTTTTAATTTTTTTGCAGGTTGATTTCGGCATTCAGGTACCCAGATCTAGGCAGCATCCTTGAGGTATTGTTGATTTTTTTTTTACAGCATTGATGAGATATGTTGGATTTCAGATTAGGCTATTTTTTTTTCTTTTTATAGGTTTCATTTCATTTTGAGCAAATTTTGTGCCCTTCAAAGCTTTGATGAATGAGTTCTGTGCTATCATTATGTTGTAAACGTTTTGTGCTATCATTATGTTAGATAGCATATATGTAATCAACATTTTTATGTTTCTTGCACATGGTGTTGGAAATATATATGTTCTGTGTGGTTTCTGTGTTAGAAACCTTAAGATAATCAACAGCTTTGATAGATGTTCTGTGTTGGAAATATACAGTGTTGTTGATAGCTGTGTTGGAATTGTAATTGTGTTGATAACAGTTTTATGTTTATTACACATGGTATCTTGTTTCAGCCTCATACAACAGGCTTTGATGCACAAATAAAAAAAATTCTTAAACGTAGAACGCTAATGAAAGGCTTTCAACAATTGACGCTAATTTTGTATAATGGTGTGCAAATAGGCATTTATAATAATGCGGGTGCATAACGCCAATGAAAAAATTTGGGGTGCAAAATGCTAAAAAAATCGTAGGGCAAACTGCCGATTTAATGGATGTTGGCGTCATCCGGACAAAAATACCCTTGATAAAAAGGGCCTAGGGTGTAAAGTGCCCGCGGGATATTGGGAGAGAGAAACCCGCGGGAGAGCGTGCTGGATGAGCACGGCGGAACATGGGCTGGACGAGCGCGGCGAAATGCGGGCTGGACGAGTGCGACGGATTGCAGGCTGGATGAGCGCGGCGGAACGGGATCGCAAGCCCTAGGCTGGACGACCGCGGTGGGATGGGATCGCAAGCCCTATGGCTCTGATACCATGTAGAGTGGAAGGATTGATTCTATTATTCAGCACCACTCCTTCGTATAGGAGTGGGAAAAACGTACAGAAGGTAAGACGGACAAAAAATACAACCAAAAATAAATATGGAATCTCCAACAACTGTAAAAGCACAAGTGAATGTATATATTCTACTTTGGGGATAAACCAATTTCTTGGGTATCAAGGAAACAACATTCGGTCGCTCTATCATCGACATAGGCTGAATATATGGCCTTAATTGCAGCCACATGCGAAGCCCTCTGGCTCAAGCAACTATTGTTGTTCTTACAGAAAGAAAAGAAAAGAGAACATGAAGGAAGAAGAGAAATAGTAACTCTATTTTGTGATAATATGTCGGCAATAGTACTTTCCAAAACCGTCTACCATAATAGAAGTAAGCATATCGATATATGTTTTCATTTTGAGAGAGAACAAGTGGAGAAGGAAGAAATAATACTCAAACATTGCACCTCTGAAGACCAGTTAGCCGATGCACTTACAAAATCCCAAACTAGGGATCGTTTTCTGAAGCTAAAAGACAAAGTGAAGGTCGATATTCCTCCTGCTTAAGGGGTAGTATGGGAGGTTAGCAGGACCATGGGCTCCAGATCCATACAAGATGTTTGAAGAAAAGTCAAGCACTGCATGGAAGATGAATTGCTCCCGTAATGAAGTTGCCCCAAATTTCTACAGCGGCACACTTACCTCCAACATAAAGACAAAACTAATGGATGAAGATTAGACAATATCATGTAAAATAATAATCATGTATAAATGTAGTGATGTAATCAAGTCTTATTATAATAGTCTTGCCTCCATCGGATGACCTATATATATAGACTTGATATCTTTTGTAATCGTAGTAGTGCAGTGCAATAATAAGTTCTTTCCAGACCATTTCTCTTTACCAACGTTCCTGTGTATTTTGGTATTCCTCCTGCTTAAGGGGGAGTATGGGAAGTAAGCAGACCATGGGCACCAGATCCAGACAAGAAGTTGGAAGAAAAGTCAAGCACTGCGTGGAACAAGGTTGTCAGGATCGAGATCCTAGGTAAGATCGTTTCGAGGTTGGATTGGATCGGATCGTAGGATCGGATCGAGGATCGCAAGATCCTACAACATTCATAGATTAAGACTAAAAATATAAAATTGAATTTTGTATCATCCAATTACATGCTCAATTAACAAAAAATCAATAAATTGAGCAGTGTGTCAATACTTATATTAAAATTTTTTGAATAACTAAAATAAAAAAGATAATATCATACTAAATTCACTTTCAGTTTCAGGTATGACACCAAATGTCTACTAACAATAAAAACAAATCTGGACTGATGGATTGGTGGAAGCCTACAAGTAGGAAGACGGACCCAGACTGTTGGATTGCTCGTACGCTGGAAGATTGAATTGCTCGTATACTGGGTTTCTAACCGTTAGATTGCTCGTACGCTAGAAAGGAAGAGAAGACGTCGGCCTAAAAGTAGGAAGCAGGAAGCCACTGGATTATCAACCACTGGATTGCTCATATGCAGAAATGTAAGATAAGACACTGACACCACTTGAAATGGAACCTGATAAGAAAGGAAAATGAAGACATTGTATGGATTGGAAGCTACCGAAGATGTCGGTTTTGGCCTCCGTTTGCAGCAGCAATTGACACTTGGGATACGGTAAAACAACATGATATGATTCTGTGATGGGGTATATGGGTGGGATTAGGATAAGGTTAAGTAATGGGTTATGGGCGTTGGACCGGTTGAATGGGGTCGGGATATGGTTGGACATGTTTCTAGTTCCCTTTGGCCGGATCGGTAGAATCGGGTCGGGATCGCGATCCTAAAAATCCTAAGATCCGGATCGCGATCCCAGTCATAGATGTGTCGATTTAGATCCTAGGTAAGATCCAGATCGATTTACAAAGTCTGGATCGTAGAATCATAAGATCCTATAATCCGGATCGCGATCTTGATAACCATGGCGTGGAAGATGACAAATTTCCACAGTGTGGAAGAAAAGTCAAACACTACGTGGAAGATGACAAATTTCCATAGTGGTGCACTTACCTGCAACATAAAGACAAGACTAATAGATGAAGATTAGACAACTATCATGTAAAATAATACCTATATATAAAATGTAGTGATGTAATCAAGTTTTATTATAATAAAGTCTTGCCTCCACCGTGTTACGATCTCCTCCTTTTGGGGGTTAATTGATGGGAAGATTCTAGAGAAATCTGGAGTCTTGTACATAGGAAGGCGGTAGAACAATCTAGAGAATTCATGACTCTTGTATATACCGGAATTGTATAGAATACACTAGAATAGTAGGGGTCTAGAATATTCTTTGGTTTGGAGGGAAACCTCTTTGGGGCCTATAAAAGGGGAAGGCCCCCTCATTTGTAACCATCCAAGTTTGGAATAAGCTTTTGAGTTCTCTTGCTTACTTCTTCTCTTGTGCACTTGTGCTCTTGTGTTCTTGTTCTCGTTCCCATTTCCACCACAGTTTTCTTAGAGCGAGGCTGACTTAGCTAGCCGCGAGGGGTGGCAAGAGGAGCTAAGGCCGTGCGCGACATAGTCGAGGGGACTAGTCTGTGACAGTTGGTATCAGAGCCAGGTTGACCGAAGTTGACCCGGGTTCACTCAGGTTCAATTTGTGGTGCTGCTATGGCGAATGAGGCAAACAACTCAAGTGTTGTTGACGAGCGCGGCAGGGAGGTCGTAGATCAACAAGGCAGGAAGAAGAGAGATCATAGCAAGACGCGTGAAGGAACTCACGTGGATCATACTGTCATGATGCTGGCCGACCGAGTTGAGAAGGTGGAAGGTAACTTCGAAGCTCTTGAGGCCCATGTGCTAGAAGAATTCGAGTCCATCAAGGAGTCTACCCAGACTTGTCTTGATGCTCACCCGGCGTTGGAGGAACGCCTTGCAAGGTTGGAAGATGCCATTCAAGCGATGCGGATCGGCTTTGAGGATATGAAGGAGGAAATCACCGTTTGTCGCCGAGCCGTGGCTAATGGTGGAGGCAACATGGCAATGGGCAACCCAAGGATGGAGGTTCCTAAGCCCAAGCCATTTGTGGGCAAGCGAGATGCAAAGGAGGTAGAAAACTTCATTTGGCAAATGGAGCAGTTCTTCGAGGGGTGTAACCTCGTCGACGAAGCCGCTAAGGTACGACAAGCCTCTTACTACTTATCAGATGTTGCTTCTCTTTGGTGGCGAAGAAAGCAGGCCGACATCGAGAAAGGCTTGTATCGTATTGATACATGGGAGGAGTTCCGGCGTGAACTCAAACGGCATTTCTATCCGGAAAATGTCGTTTATGAAGCCAAGAAGAAGCTGAGGGAGTTAAAGCACAATGGGAGCATTGCGGAGTATGTTAAAGAATTTACCACCTTGATGCTGCAAATTCCTAACATGTCGGATGAAGACTTGCTATTCTTCTTCGTGGATGGTCTTCAACACTGGGCTAAGCAGGAATTACAAAGGCGAGATGTCAAGACGTTGGATGAAGCTATTGCCACAGCTGAGTCCCTTATTGAGTACCAACGGAACCCAGAAACAACAAAGCCAAAGAAGGATAAGGATTACGGGAAAGGTGGGGGAGAGAAGCGTGATGGCAAGAAGCCAAACTTCCAGCGGCATGAAACCCGGAAGGAATATGAAGAGAAGAAGAAGGCCTTCATTCCGAAAGGGGGATGCTTCTTATGCAAGGGACCGCATGCAATGAGCAGTTGTCCAAAGATGGGAACGCTTTCGGCGATCATGGAAGGCAATGATGCGGGAAATTCTGGAGAAGGTACTTCTGCTCAAATGAGATCCTTACAATTACTTAATGCTTTGAATATCAGACCAGCTCCAGCCGCATCACCAAAAGGATTGATGTTCGTGGAGGCGTATGCAAATGGGAAGGCCACCAAGGCCTTGCTTGATACAGGAGCAACACAACTTCATGACCGAGGAGGAAGCCAAGAGACTTGGTCTTCATGTCTCTAAGGGTGAAGGATGGTTGAAGACGGTCAATGGGAAGGCGAGACCGCTGCAAGGAGTTTCACGCGGAGTGGAGTTGCAGTTGGGAGCTTGGAAGGGCCAAGTGGACTTCTCCATTGCACCGATGGATGATTTTCAGGTTGTACTTGAGATGGATTTCTTCGAGAAGGTACGAGCTATCACTATGCCTTTTTGTAGATCCATGTGTATTATGGAGAAAGGGTCTCCATGCATGATCCCAGCGGTGGAAGGGCCACCAACGAAGGGAAAGCAGCTATCGGCTATGCAAATAGCCAAAGGCGTCAAGAAAGGAGAGGTGACTTACTTGGCCACTTTGAAGGAGGAAGTTGAGGCAAAGGATGAGGAGGTACATCCTTTCATTGTGCAAGTCTTGGAGGAGAATCAAGACGTCATGCCGACCGAGCTTCCGAACAGACTACCACCTTGGAGGGAGGTGGACCACGAGATTGAGCTGGAACAAGGGGCGAAGCCACCTGCGATGGCGGCATATCGCATGGCTCCGCCTGAATTGGAGGAACTCCGCAAGCAGCTGAAGGAGCTACTTGACACGGGGAAGATTCGTCCATCGAAGGCACCATACGGCGCACCGGTGCTCTTTCAGAAGAAGAAAGACGGATCTTTGCGGATGTGTGTAGACTATCGGGCACTCAACAAGGTAACGGTCAAGAATAAATATCCTGTTCCTTTGATCGCTGACTTGTTTGATAGGATGGGGAAAGCCAAGGTCTACACCAAGATGGACTTGCAGAAGGGCTATTATCAAGTCCGAATTGCTGAAGGAGATGAGCCGAAGACGACGTGCATCACTCGTTACGGGTCTTACGAGTGGTTGGTCATGCCATTTGGCTTGACTAATGCACCGGCAACGTTCTGCACTTTGATGAACAGGTTATTCCATCCCTACCTGGATCAGTTCGTGGTGGTTTATCTTGACGACATCGTGATCTACAGCAACTCAATGGAGGAGCATGCGGAACATCTCCGCACTATCTTTCGAGTCTTGCGGGAGAACGAATTATATGTGAAGAAGTCAAAGTGTACGTTTGGCACGGAGGAGGTCTCATTCCTTGGACATGTAATTGGACATGGCCAACTGAAGATGGATGGAGCCAAGATCCAAGCGATCATAGATTGGGAGCCATCTATAAAGGTAACCGAGCTAAGATCTTTTCTTGGACTTGCAAATTACTATCGACGGTTTATCCAGGGCTATTCGAGGAGAGCAGCCCCATTGACGGATTTACTAAAGAAGGAGAGATCGTGGGCTTGGGATAAGGGATGCCAACAAGCCTTTGAGGATCTAAAGCAAGCAGTGAGCACCGAGCCCGTGTTATCATTGCCGGACTTTGGAAAGGAGTTCGAGGTCCAGACGGATGCTTCCGACTTTGCCATTGGTGGAGTCTTGATGCAGGATGGGCATCCCATCGCATATGAAAGCCGAAAGTTGAACGAGACGGAACGGCGATACACCGTCCAAGAGAAGGAAATGTCTGCTATTATACATTGCTTACGGGTATGGAGGCACTACTTGCTCGGGGCGAATTTTGTGGTCAAGACGGACAATGTGGCCACAAGTTACTTCCAGACGCAAAAGAAGTTGTCTTCCAAACAAGCGAGATGGCAGGACTTCCTAGCGGAGTTCGAGTATTCCATGGAGTACAAGCCCGGAAAGGCGAATGTTGTTGCGGATGCCTTAAGCCGCAAGGCCGAACTTGCCGCAATATCCACGGTGAAAGGGGAGTTGCTGACCAGGATCAAGGAGGGGTTGCAACAAGATCCGTTGGCAATCGACCTAATGAAGGCGGCAAGGGAAGGGAAGACCAAACACTTTTTGGTAGAGGATGAACTCCTCTACACAAAGGGGAAGAGACTATACATCCCAAAGTGGGACAACCTACGGAGGGAGTTGATCAAGGAGTGTCATGACACTCGATGGGCAGGTCATCCTGGCCAAAAGAGGACCATGACGCTAGTGGAGATCTTGTACTACTGGCCGAAGATGAAGGAAAGCGTGGATTTGTATGTGAAGACATGTCTTGTGTGCCAACAAGACAAAGTGGACAATCGGCAACCAGCGGGATTGCTTGAGCCTCTTCCAGTTCCAGATCATCCATGGCACACCGTGACGTTGTACTTCATTAGCGCTCTCCCCAAATCAGAGGGATTTGGATCGATCATGGTGGTCGTAGACAGATTCTCGAAGTATGGGACATTCATCCCATGCGCAAAGGACTGCACAGCGGAGGAAGCGGCCCAAGCATTCTTCAAGCAAATGGTAAAGCATTGGGGGCTTCCACAAAATATTGTGAGCGATCGGGATCCTCGCTTCACGGGGAAACTTTGGACGGAGTTGTTCAGAATGTTGGGATCACAACTAAACTTCTCCACAAGTTTCCACCCGCAGTCCGATGGGCAGACCGAGAGGGTAAATGGCTTATTGGAGTGTTACTTGCGGCACTTTGTGAGTGCTAACCAGCGGGATTGGGCAAAGATCTTGGATGTTGCTCAATTTTCCTACAACTTGCAGAGGAGCGAGTCTACGGGAAGGAGTCCCTTCGAGCTAGCGACCGGGCGTCAACCACTCACACCGCACGCATTGGCCATCAACCCAGGAGAAGGAAAAAGCCCAGGAGCATTTCAAATGGCTAAGTCTTGGGAGGAGCAGAATGACTTGGCCAAAGTCTGCCTAGAGAAAGCAAGGAAGCGCATGAAGAAATGGGCGGACGTGAAGAGAAGGCCGCAGGAGTTTGGCCTAGGAGACAAAGTGATGGTAAAACTCCTACCCCAACAGTTCAAAGTAATGCGGAGCATGCATAAGGGGTTGATAAGGAGGTATGAAGGACCGTTCGAGGTGATCGGCAAGGTAGGAAAGGTGTCATATCGCCTTGATCTACCTAACTCGTTGAAGATTCATCCGGTCTTCCACGTAAGCATGTTGAAGCCTTATCATGAAGACCAGGAAGACCCAAGGCGAGGAGAATCACATAGAGCGCCTCCGATCATGACCAAATCATTCGAGAAGGAGATTGATCGGGTGCTATCCCAGAGGGTGGTACGGCGACGCGGAGTCCCGCCAAGTACTCAGTACTTAATCAGATGGAAGGGATTGCCAGAGTCTGATGCTACTTGGGAGACATTAGAAGACTTGTGGCAGTTCAAGGACTTCATTCAGCAGTATGAGGCGACGAGGACGACGCCAGGATAGGTGGGGGAGAATGTTACGATCTCCTCCTTTTGGGGGTTAATTGATGGGAAGATTCTAGAGAAATCTGGAGTCTTGTACATAGGAAGGCGGTAGAACAATCTAGAGAATTCATGACTCTTGTATATACCGGAATTGTATAGAATACTCTAGAATAGTAGGGGTCTAGAATATTCTTTGGTTTGGAGGGAAACCTCTTTGGGGCCTATAAAAGGGGAAGGCCCCCTCATTTGTAACCATCCAAGTTTGGAATAAGCTTTTGAGTTCTCTTGCTTACTTCTTCTCTTGTGCACTTGTGCTCTTGTGTTCTTGTTCTCGTTCCCATTTCCACCACAGTTTTCTTAGAGCGAGGCTGACTTAGCTAGCCGCGAGGGGTGGCAAGAGGAGCTAAGGCCGTGCGCGACATAGTCGAGGGGACTAGTCCGTGACAACCGGCTGACCTATATATATAGACTTGATATCTTTTGTAACAGTAGTAGTGCAGTGCAATATTAAGTTCCTTCCAGACCATTCTTCTTTACCAACATTCCTCTGTATTTTTCATTCTAACAGTGGTATCAGAACTCCACGGTTTTGATTCATTCAGAATTCTAGTTCTAGCTTCCCTTGTTAGATGACATCATCATCGACCCCTTTTACTCACTCCTCCATTCCATTACTCAATGGAGAACAATATACATATTGTAGTATAAAGATGAGGACAGTGTTTGAATTTCAAGATCTTGTGGAAATGATTGATGAAGGTCTGCCAACTGTAGGTAAAGGTGGAGAAGAACTAAAACTCAGTCGAGAACAACGACTAAAAAATGTTCAAGTTTTGCTTCTATCGCGACAAGCAGTTACAAACCCCATATTTCCTTGAATTATGGGAGCTAAAACAGCTAACGAGGTTTGGCAATGGAACACGAATTTAAAGGAACTAAAAATGTTGTTTCTATTAAAGTCCAAACTTTATGGCTGCAGTTTGACAACATAAAGACGGCAGATAATGAACAGGTTGTTGATTTCCATGCCAGACTCACTAATATAGTTAATCAAATAAGGAACCTTGGAAAAACTATAGACGTTAATCAACTTTATGAGAGAAGCTTTGCGAGTTTGTTGAAGCAAAAACGAGTGAAGCTTTGTGAGTTTGTTGAAGTTTGAAAGAAGGCAAAGCAGCGAGAAGTGGTGGAACCTAGCCGCTGAGAGATGGTTCTTTGAAGCTAACATGATGCAAGGTGGACAAGGGGGTTGATCAAGTGATGCTCCGTCAGCGGCGTCCCTCCACCGACAGCGACCACTGCATCATCAACACTGTTAGTGGTAGTGTTAGGGAAGAAGTTCTAAAGAGAAGGGAAAGAGCAAGAAAACTAGAGACGGCTAGAGAGAATTAGGGTTAGAAGGAGGAGGAAGAGGAATACCTTGATAATCAATAACATAACCATCAAAAGAGGGGGTCCGTGTATATTAATACCGCACCCCGGACCGGCCAGCAAGGGGCCGGCCGGCCCAATGGGGCCGGTTCAGCCCCCTTGGCCGATTTCAGCAAGAGGGGGCTGAACCGCTTGGTTCAGCCCCGTTGTCGCCTTCGCCGTGCCTTTGCCTCCGCTTGTACTGACGCCCAAATAGACGGGCCTCGTCTGGGGGCGTAACAGGTAGTTTTTCTATTATCGGCTCTAGCGATTCTCTCACATGAAGGGCACATGATGTGGGTGGCTGCAGGTAGTTGCACAAAAAAAAGGAGACGGCGGTGGCACTGCTGCACGAACAAAGGACGCGTCTGTGGCACTACTGCAAACTTGAGGGCCTTCATCTCATCGAGCTCCTTCTGTAGCTGCATTTTCTCTTCTGTGAGCGTGTCACAGCACCTCCTCAGGAAATCACAGTCAACCTCGGTTTGTTTCAGCTCTGTCCTATATTTGTAGACGTATACATACGTATATATATTGTATTAATATAGGGTTGAGGAATATAGAATTTATACGCAAGCAATAAAAAACTCTAGGAATATATAATTTATACCTTGCTCTTTTGTTCTGAAATCACATTTCTATTTGGCGTGGCCGGAGATTTAGCTGCTTGGCCAGCGTTTGCTTCTGCTTTTGGTTTAGGAATACGTACTTTGTAGAATCCGCGCGCCTTGTGATAAATTTGGCAGATTGCTCCTTGGTGAACCAAAGCTTCTTCCTGACGGCGACGACCTAATCGTCGTCCTCGTCGATGCTCGCTCTCAAGGAATCGCCTCTTTGATCCTCTCCTTTTTGATTATGTTCGTGGTGGAGAAGGAAGAAACGGAGCTGTGCGGAGAAGATAGTCTAGTCTCCTTGCCAGAGATTTCATCGGAGAGGCTGACGATGAGAGATGGTTTCGGCAGGGGGGAGGCGGAGGTGAAGATTGATAGCTAGGTGACGACTTTGCCGAAGACTTTGTAAGAATTGGCGGAAGCGTTATGATATGTTGTGGTGTGTGTCGACTTGTTAAGCTTTTAGCCTGCGTGTACATGTCCACTCATTTTTATAAAGAAGGAATTTTATTTTATCACCATATTATTGTGAAGAAACAAACCACTAGATGTCTATCTAGCTAGCACTCACTCATAATCCCAAATTTCATCACAATAAAGAAGTCTGTCATGATAAGTTATGATTTTGTATAAACTTTATTGTAACTCTTTTCTAATCTTGATCCAATTCTAGACCCTAGTTTTGAGATGGAAGCTATTTATAGTTTTTTATTCAGTTACATCAACTGGTTTTCTACCTAACACGTGTAAAAACGGTTTGCTTGTGTTTGTGGTGTGAAATACTTATAGTTAGTGTGCTTATTTATAGTTTTTGTTCAGTTATAAATACCGCATACCTGCAATCATTTCAATCAATGAATTGAAAGTAAAAATCTGCTGTTGCGTTTCCTCTGTTTTCTCTTATTTGCTCGACTGAGTATCTTCTTTCAATTTGAAAATTTGAGAGTTAGTCCAAGTTTGTTTCAAATGCCCATTTACAAATCTTTCTCCAGGTGAAACCATACCGGGACGCGTGAAGAAATGAACAGTGGTAATTTCCTAAGTTATCAAATTTGTTTTGATGCCATGTTGAATCACTGAACCCATTTTCATCTCAAAATCCAGATCTCCGATTGGTGGGGCGGACCCTATTATTAGCACGAGTGGACTGTCTGGGTCGGCAGTGTCGGAGTAATCTTAGCATGCCTTTTTTGGTTCATGCCGGACCGTCCAACACGCCCCCTCGGCGTGGATCATGCTCTGATGCCATGTTGAACCATCACACTCATTTTCTATCTCAAAATCCAGGTCTCAGATTGAAGGGGCGGGGCCTATCAGCACGTGTGGACGGGATGGGCCAACGACGTGGGACTAATCTTAGCATGCCTTTTTGTGTTCATGCAGAACCACCCGACACTTATTCCGCAGCGGTGTTGGCGCTCTGCACCGACAAGGATCTGGAAACAGAGGAAAGTCTATGGAGCCTCTACGAGCGGTGGCAACGCTTCCACAATGTGTCCCTTGACCTGAACGAGAAACAGAGGCGCTTCAAGGCATTCAAGGACAATGCCCGCTATATCCACCAGTTCAACAAGAGTAATGACAACGAATGTGATGACCCTTGCAAGCTCGGCCTCAACCATTTTGCCGACTTGACCTTCAATGAGGTCATCTCCAAATACACTGGCGAAAGGGACCCTTACAGTCCGGCCCCTAGTTCCACCAAAGATTAGATTCCCTATTTTATAGTGTTAGCATTAAGTCCTTCATATGTTGTTATACTAAGGTCTGTACTCTCTATTTGGCGCTATGGTGGTGTTTGTGAACAATCATGTTTGCATTGTTATTACTGGATTTCGGTTTATATGTCACGAAGCACGGTGATTTGAGTTTTAAAATATTGAAATTATTCCAAAATTGCCTCTCTGAAAATCCCCAATGTGATTCCTTCTATTTTTAATTGGAAGGGAATTAAACAAATCCCTAGCTAATATTAACATAACTAATTTTAGCAGAGAAATAATTCTTTTTAATTTAGCAAGAAAGTTTATCCTTTTTAAATTATTACCATGGAAATCAAATTTTTCGTTGATAATTTTATTTATATATACAATAAAAATCTATTCTCTAATAATAGCTATGGGAACCGAACTGCAAACCTATCTTATACATTCCACCATACTTAACCAACTCTCCTAATTTATTTACATATATGTATAATTAAATTGTTGAATATCAATAATATGTGTTAATGTATAACTACATATAAATATTTAAATAAATTTTAAAATTATATAAAGAGCTAAATATATTATTAATTATTTCATTAAACATACTAATATTCTATGCTAATTTATAAATATATATAAACAGTAAATGTATTATTAAATATTTCGTTAAATACTGATAATCTAGGCTATTTTTTTGAATATATATAAATGTTTAAATAATTTATAAGTATGTATAATGGTTAAGTAATTTATAAATATATATAATTAGTTAAATAATTTATAAATTTTATTAAGAACTCTATCTCTATATATAATTATTTAGTTGGACAATAATAACTTATACTAACTTATAAATATATACAAATATTTAACTAATTTATAAAATTATATAAATAACTATATATATATATATATCTTTATTATATAAGTCAATACACATATCTTGCCAAGCACATCATATTTCGGATCTGAGCCGTTGGATAAAATTGTTAGAGGCAATATCAGCCGTATGATTACTGGGAAAGCCTGATTTCTTCTGCGCCTCAAACATTCCTCTTAAAAAACACACGCACCGCACGCTTTTTATTCCTCACCTCCCCCGATCGCTCCCGACGACCTATTCCTCCCATCTTCCGCTGCTCCCGGCGGATCGTCGCCCACATCTTCTACTGCTGCCACTTCACCATCTTCGACGGCGTACGCTTTTTATTCCTCACCTCCCCCGATCGCTCCCGACGACCTATCCCTCCCATCTTCCTCTGCTCCCGGCGGATCGTCGCCCACATCTTCGACGGCTGCCGTCGGATTTGTGAAACCACGAAAAGCTCAAAAGCTCTCTCCCGCAAGCTCCTTCTGCCCTAAGCTCCCCTATCCTCCTTCTTCCGCCTCTTCACCTCTCCTGATCGCTCCCCTCTTCGACTGCTCCACCTCTCCAGGAATCTTCAACATCGGACTCCACTTCCTACTCCACCTCTTCGTCTGCTTCCTCTTCACCTCTTCTCCGCTTCAGGTCACTCACTTCCACGCCATCTCCACTACAATGTCCCCGATCATCGATAAAGGTACTCTCCTTCAATTATTTTACTTCATTGCTGAGAATAGGTACATCTGGCTTCACTTAGCACTGATATTTAATCTCTTAATGCTTCATATTGTGAGCTAAGGATTTCTGACATACTATAAAGCACGATCATATGCTGAGCTAAGGATTTCTGCACTTCATATGCTTCAGTTTTTATTTCAGTCCTAAAATCATATGAAGCACTGCTATATTGTGAGCTAAACATTTTTAATTCTGTCCTAAAATAAGTGCAGATTTCTGCACATTTCGATGCTAAAATCAATATAATTTAGTGCAGATTTCTGTACATTTTGATGCTGAAAACTGGTAGTCAGACCTATTCAGCAGTATGACCATCAAGAGTGTTTTTTATTTTTTGGGGTATCTGTTTACATAAAAGGTATATGATTCGGGTATCTGTTTACATAAAGGGCATATGAGAACAAGTGATTTAGTTGGGGTGATTTCTAAGAAAGACTTATATTGATTCATTCATAAATCCACATATTGAATTTTGGTGTGAAGTTTAGATTATGATGTTAGCCCATATTTTATGATCAAATCGTTATAGTTTTGTGCATTCTATAGGTTCGATATGCCGCTCACAGTTATTTTGAGGAAACGAAACAACCATATGCTTCTTAGATCCACCATGATCGTCATCTTTGCCGCTCATAGTTATGTTTGAGTTATGTTGGGCATGATGTTGGGTCAAAAGATTGGATCAATAGAAGGTAAATAAACCATCAACCTTATTCCATTGTACTTTAGCTGTTGATAGAAGATTGCCATTGAAGGAACCTAATTATTTAGCTTTTACTTCAGATTGATATTTTATAAGAACAAATTATATTAACTACAAATTCTTGATGTGTGCAGTTTTATTTTATTTTATTATTATATCCTTTTGATATTTATTCTTGATTTGAGAATTTAATTCTTCATTTTAATACTTTGTAATTTTTATTTTTATAACAATTAAACAGATGCTCTGATTTTGTTTGATCAAGTGGGGTGAAGCTAATAGGTGAGGTCTGAATATATACAATTTTTTTCCTATATTACATCAATAAGGATGTTACAACTTCTCCAACAAAAACATCAACAAATTTAATGTCAATGTCAAGCAGGTATATCTTACATCCTCAAGCTGATGAGGTATTTTCTCCTAAGTGTGAAAAGGGCTAGCCACCTTTTGACCATGCTTTTCAAGCATGTGTTTCATGCAAGTGTGAAAAAGGGTAGCCGCCTTTGACTAAGAAATCAACATGTGCTCTTGAAGGAAGCTTCTAGGAAAGTGCCCAGAGGAAGCTTCATGACATGTGCTTTTGACCGAGGGAAGCTCCATGGAAGCTTCATGCACATGCTATCTACCACCATCTACCCCTTGGTTTTGGCCTTATAAATAGGCATGAAGGAGGAGGGGTAAGGTATCCACTCCTCTCCCATCTCAAGCATTGAAAGAGTTTCTAGTGAGGCCTTTGTGGCAAGCGTCTTAGTTTGGGGAGAGCCTTCGGACGTCTCTGCGACGTTGACGAGGAATACTTCGCCTACACGGATTGGATCTGGAGCAGACTTGGGCAAGGATTCGAAGAGGCATCTTGGAGAGGATTTGTGTAATCCGTCTCATCCGCCACAGTCGGTAACTTGCAACTTTTTGCTACTATTTATTGTGTGTTATTGTGTGGTGCGAAGTTGGTGAAGATCCTGTATGGATCGAGGAGGGAAAGCCTTGTAATTGCCTATCTGTTTTACACATTTTTAGTGGCGGCTTTCCGGGTTGGACTCCGATCGTCCCGTGGTTTTCACCCTATTGGGTTTCCACGTTATATCTGTGTGTCACCTTTATTGTTGTTATTTTGTGCTGTATTTTTGGTTGTGTATCGACATACCGCTAAGCGGTCGTGTAGGTACTTGCTCGAACTAATTTGCAGGTGCTCTGGTCGGGCTTGCGTGCTCTCTAGCCCAACAAGTGGTATCAAAGCCAGGTTCATTGTCAGAGCTAGTATCGGGCTGACCTAATTGGGATTCGAGACGAGCCGATCGGATATTTCGGGTTAGTGATCGGGTGCGGTAGGTGACGACAATTGGTCCGCTCCCTATCCTCTTTGATTCCTTTCTTGGAAATAGTCGGCTCAAAGAACTGAGGTTAGTCCGATCAGTGACAGAGCACGATGGAGTCTACATCGGGTTCAGGCTCCGAGCAAATGGTGAAATTAAACGGCGCAAATTACCATCAGTGGCACTTACTGATGGAAGATCTCATCTACGTCAAGGGCTGGCATGCTCCTATCTTTGAGGAGATGCCTAAAGAAATGGATCCAAATAAGTGGAAGGTGGAGCACCGAAAGTTATGCGGATTCATCAGACGGTTCGTGGAACCGAACGTCTACAATCATGTCGCGAGTATCGTTGATGCAAAGATACTTTGGAAGACTCTGGAGACGTTGTATGCCAAGAGTACTGGCATCAACAAACTTTATCTACTGAAGAAGCTGGGTGAGTTCAGATACAGGGAAGGATCCCCTATCCTGGATCATGTGAATGAGTTCCAAGGTATTATTGATCAACTTACTGCTATGAAGGTGACCTTCGAGGACGAGGTCAACGCATTATGGCTACTGAAGTCTCTTCCAGACTCTTGGGAGATGGTTAGAGTTTCTCTAATCAACTCCTCTCCCGGGGGCATCATTACTATGGAGATTGCCAAGAGTGGCATCCTGAACGAAGTGGTGAGAAGGAAGTCTCAAGGGATATCAGGCTCTTTTTCACGAGCTGACATCCTCTACAGCGAGCCCAGGGGGAGAGGCAGGAGCAAGAGTAGAGAAAGGAAGAGCAAGAGGAGCCAAAGTAGAGGGAAATCTAAGTCTCGCTAACAGAATGTGGAGTGTCATTACTGCCACAAGAAAGGTCATATTCAAAAGTTTTGTTACACTCTGAAGAATGACCAGAAGAAGAAGGGAGAGTCCTCAACTGAGAAGACAGACACTCACACGGCGGCCATCGCTTCGGCAGAGGAGGACGATGTCATCATTGTTGGAGATGATGTCACAGCTGCACTCTCTTGCGATGATAGGAGCTGGAATGTGGACTCAGGTGCTTCCGCATATGTCTCTCACAACAGAGCGTTGTTTGTCACCTACACGACTCACGAATGTGGAGTGCTTAGGATGGGCAATGGTGACACATCGAAAGTCATCGGGAGGGGAGACATGCACCTGAAGACGAGCACTGGAGGATTGCTAATCCTAAGAGATGTGCGACATGTTCCTGACATTCGCTTCAACCTAGTTTCAGTTGGAAAACTAGGTGATGAGGGACACTTAAGTGTCTTTGGTGGAAATTTTTGGAAGCTGATCAAGGGGTCGCTAGTAGTGGCCAGAGGTTATAGAGAGACTGGTTTATACTACATGGAGGGGAGACCTGAAGCTGCTCAGGCCAACACCGTTAGAGATGGGGCATCCACATCCCTATGGCATAGGAGACTGAGTCACATTAGCCAGAAGGGTCTGGGATGTCTCTCCCGAAAGAAGATGATCTCTGATCTATCTGTGGATCAGTTAGAGAGATGTGACCATTGCATGGCTGGAAAGCAGAATAAAGTTTCATTCAGCCACAGCTCCACCAGGAGATCCGAGCCACTAGAGCTCGTACATACTGATGTCTGCGGACCACTGAAGGTCCAGACAAGAGGTGGAGCGTCTTACTTCGTGACGTTCATTGATGACTATTCGAGAAAACTTTGGGTCTATGCTATTAAGACCAAATGTGAGGTTCTCGACACTTTTCGGAGATTCCACGCTGAGGTGGAGAGGCAATCTGGGAAGAAGTTAAAGTGCATCAGGTCCGACAACGGGGGAGAGTATATTGGTCCTTTTGATGAGTATTGTAGAGAACAAGGGATCAGACATGAAAAGACTCCGCCCAAGACGCCGCAGCTAAATGGCGTAGCTGAAAGAATGAACAGGACCTTGATGGAGAGGGTGAGGTGCATGCTATCTGAGTCAAAGCTACCTGGCATGTTTTGGGGTGAGGCTTTATACACAGCTGCACACGTCATCAACCTATCTCCCAGTTATGCATTGCAGGAGGATGTCCCTGATAAGGTCTGGTATGGGAAGGACCCTTCGTATAGTCACTTGAGGGTCTTCGGCTGCAAAGCTTTTGTGCACATCCCTCGGGATGAAAGATCGAAGTTAGATTCTAAGACCCGTCAATGCATATTTTTGGGATATGGACGCAGCGGCGAGTTTGGCTACAGGTTCTTTGATCCCGGTTGAGAAGAAGCTTGTACGCAGTCGCGACGCCATATTTTGTGAGGATCAGACTATGCTTGATCCTGAAAAGACTGAGAAGGCTGACTCTCGCATTGATGAAGAGTCTCCTATGACTGGAGGTGATGATACTGAGGAGGCCGCAGAGCCTGATCCAGTGCAGGGCGTTGAGCCACTTCCAGGCCATGAGGACATGAATGATGGCGAGCCTACAGAGGACATCATTGATGATGTGCCCATACCAGCAGCTGAGCTCGCTCCACGGAGGTCTGATCGAGTCAGACAACCATCTTCGAGATACTCTGCTACTGAGTATATTTTGTTGACTGATGCGGGGGAGCCCGAGTGCTTTGATGAAGCAGTGCAGAGCTCAGAGAAGAAAGAGTGGATGATTGCTATGCAGGAGGAGATGCAGTCTCTGCATGAGAACCATACTTATGAGCTGGTACGATTGCCTAAGGGCAAGAAGGCTCTGAAGAATCGATGGATTTTTAGAGTAAAGCAGGGAGACCCCTCGACACCACTCAGATACAAGGCAAAATTAGTGGTGAAGGGTTTCAGTCAGAAACAAGGAGTTGATTTTTATGAGATCTTCTCTCCTGTTGTGAAGATGTCGTCTATCCGGGTTGTTCTTGGCCTTGCTGCAAGGCTAGACCTGGAGATTGAGCAGATGGATGTCAAGACCGCCTTTCTGCATGGCGATCTTGAGGAGGAGCTTTATATGGAGCAGCCTGAAGGTTTTAAGGTGAAAGGGAAGGAGAGCCTAGTCTGTCGCCTGAAAAAGAGTTTGTATGGCCTGAAGCAGGCCCCGCGACAGTGGTACAAGAAGTTCGATGCTTTTATGGGGGAGATCGACTTCAGGAGGACCACCCTTGATCACTGCGTGTTTGTGAAGCAGTACGCTCCAGAAGATTTCATTATTTTGCTCCTTTATGTCGATGACATGCTGATAGTTGGGAGGAGCACTGCGCGCATTGCCGAGCTGAAGCGGCATTTGAGCTCCACATTTGCGATGAAGGACTTGGGAGCTGCGAAGACCATCCTAGGGATGCATATTCGGAGAGATAGAGGCTCCAAGTTACTTTGGTTATCGCAGGAAAGATATATCAGGAAGGTGCTACAGAGATTTAGTATGGATCAGGCGAAGAAGGTGAGCACGCCGCTTGCAGCTCACTTCAGACTTACCGCTGACCAGTGCCCGAGCACACCTGAGGAGAAAGAGGAGATGCAGAAGGTCCCCTATGCTTCTGCAGTTGGTAGTCTTATGTATGCCATGGTATGCACTCGCCCTGATATAGCGCATGCTGTAGGCACTGTTAGTAGGTTTCTCTCCAATCCCGGAAGAGAACATTGGGGCGCTGTGAAGTGGATTCTAAGGTACCTACATGGGACGTCAGAATTGACGTTAAGGTTTGGAGATAGTGAGCCAGAGCTTCTGGGCTACACTGATGCTGATATGGCTGGAGATTTGGACTCCAGAAGATCAACCTCTGGGTACCTGATCCTATTTGCGGGGGGGGAGCTGTGTCGTGGCAGTCGAGACTACAGAAGTGCGTTGCACTGTCGACTACGGAGGCAGAATTTATTGCAGTCACTGAGGCAGGAAAAGAGCTTCTTTGGATGAAACGTTTCATCAAAGAGTTGGGTTTCACTCAGGAGCGCTACACACTCTTATGTGACAGTCAGAGCGCGATTCATTTAGGGAAGAACCCCACCTTCCACTCGAGATCCAAGCATATTGATACGCGGTATCATTGGATACGCGATACTCTAGAGCAGAGAGAGCTGGATTTGCAGAAGGTGCACACAGATGACAATGGAGCGGATATGCTTACGAAGACTGTGTCGAGGGGGAAGTTCGAACATTGTGTGAGGATCGCTGGCATGGCGATCTCTTCCACATAAATGCAAAGGGGATAAATTGTTGGGTACAGTTCCCGTCCTTTGTGGAGAAAACTGTGGATTTGAGTTTTGATAACTCGAACTTGGTGGTGCTGGATCTATCGACATATGAAGGAGACATGAAGGTCTTACCAAATGAAGATAATTAAAAGGACACATTTTTCACTTAGTCGAAAAGGGGGAGATTTGATGAGGTATTTTCTCCTAAGTGTGAAAAGGGCTAGCCACCTTTTGACCATGCTTTTCAAGCATGTGTTTCATGCAAGTGTGAAAAGGGGTAGCCGCCTTTGACTAAGAAATCAACATGTGTTCTTGAAGGAAGCTTCTAGGAAAGTGCCCAGAGGAAGCTTCATGACATGTGCTTTTGACCGAGGGAAGCTCCATGGAAGCTTCATGCACATGCTATCTACCACCATCTACCCCTTGGTTTTGGCCTTATAAATAGGCATGAAGGAGGAGGGGTAAGGTATCCACTCCTCTCCCATCTCAAGCATTGAAAGAGTTTCTAGTTTCTAGCGTCTTAGTTTGGGGAGAGCCTTCGGACGTCTCTGCGACGTTGACGAGGAATACTTCGCCTACACGGATTGGATCTGGAGCAGACTTGGGCAAGGATTCGAAGAGGCATCTTGGAGAGGATTTGTGTAATCCGTCTCATCCGCCACAGTCGGTAACTTGCAACTTTTTGCTACTGTTTATTGTGTGTTATTGTGTGGTGCGAAGTTGGTGAAGATCCTGTATGGATCGAGGAGGGAAAGCCTTGTAATTGCCTATCTGTTTTACACATTTTTAGTGGCGGCTTTCCGGGTTGGACTCTGATCGTCCCGTGGTTTTCACCCTATTGGGTTTCCACGTTATATCTGTGTGTCACCTTTATTGTTGTTATTTTGTACTGTATTTTTGGTTGTGTATCGACATACCGCTAAGCGGTCGTGTAGGTACTTGCTCGAACTAATTTGCAGGTGCTCTGGTCGGGCTTGCATGCTCTCTAGCCCAACACAAGCAGCCTACAAATCCTTCAGCTAATCCTCTGCTCACCTGGATTAAGTAAACCAGCTGAATAAATTTCTGTCCTAAAATTTACAGAATCGTGAAAGCGATTGCTAAAATGTGAATACACATACAACCTTTGCAAAGCTAACTGCCAAAAGAACAGCTAAAAACTCACTGGGACGTGTGCAAGAAATGCATTGACAAGAAAAATTTTCATTGTCCTTGAGGTATAGCAATATTTTTCATATTAGTTTTTCATTGTCCGCAATTGTCTTATTCTAATTATTTGGAGCCAACTTCATAAAATATATTTTTTCATTACATGCAAATCCTTAAGGTATAAGCTGTTGTTGTAAGCCTATGTTGTGCAAATCATATTGAATATCATCCATTCATGTCCTTTTTTTCTGATGTGGACCAATGACTTCTACCTAGATATTGTATATTTAGGATAACTGGCAAGTGTAGTGTACCTATTAAAGTAAATCTGAAGTTAGAGCAATGTTTACCTTCTATTGATCCAATCTTTTGACCCAACATCATGCCCAACATAACTCAAACATAACTATGAGCGGCAAAGATGACGATCATGGTGGATCTAAGAAGCATATGGTTGTTCCGTTTCCTCAAAATAACTGTGAGCGGCATATCGAACCTATAGAATGCACAAAACTATAACGATTTGATCATAAAATATGGGCTAACATCATAATCTAAACTTCACACCAAAATTCAATATGTGGATTTATGAATGAATCAATATAAGTCTTTCTTAGAAATCACCCCAACTAAATCACTTGTTCTCATATGCCCTTTATGTAAACAGATACCCGAATCATATACCTTTTATGTAAACAGATACCCCAAAAAATAAAAAACACTCTTGATGGTCATACTGCTGAATAGGTCTGACTACCAGTTTTCAGCATCAAAATGTACAAAAATCTGCACTAAATTATATTGATTTTAGCATCGAAATGTGCAGAAATCTGCACTTATTTTAGGACAGAATTAAAAATGTTTAGCTCACAATATAGCAGTGCTTCATATGATTTTAGGACTGAAATAAAAACTGAAGCATATGTAGTGCAGAAATCCTTAGCTCAGCATATGATCGTGCTTTATAGTATGTCAGAAATCCTTAGCTCACAATATGAAGCATTAAGAGATTAAATATCAGTGCTAAGTGAAGCCAGATGTACCTATTCTCAGCAATGAAGTAAAATAATTGAAGGAGAGTACCTTTATCGATGATCGGGGACATTGTAGTGGAGATGGCGTGGAAGTGAGTGACCTGAAGCGGAGAAGAGGTGAAGAGGAAGCAGACGAAGAGGTGGAGTAGGAAGTGGAGTCCGATGTTGAAGATTCCTGGAGAGGTGGAGCAGTCGAAGAGGGGAGCGATCAGGAGAGGTGAAGAGGCGGAAGAAGGAGGATAGGGGAGCTTAGGGCAGAAGGAGCTTGCGGGAGAGAGCTTTTGAGCTTTTCGTGGTTTCACAAATCCGACGGCAGCCGTCGAAGATGTGGGCGACGATCCGCCGGGAGCAGAGGAAGATGGGAGGGATAGGTCGTCGGGAGCGATCGGGGGAGGTGAGGAATAAAAAGCGTACGCCGTCGAAGATGGTGAAGAGGCAGCAGTCGAAGATGTGGGCGACGATCCGCCGGGAGCAGCGGAAGATGGGAGGAATAGGTCGTCGGGAGCGATCGGGGGAGGTGAGGAATAAAAAGCGTGCGGTGCGTGTGTTTTTTAAGCGGAATGTTTGAGGCGCAGAAGAAATCAGGGTTTCCCAGTAATCATACGGCTGATATTGCCTCTAACAATTTTATCCAACGGCTCAGATCCGAAATATGGTGTGCTTGGCAAGATATGTGTATTGACTTATATAATAAAGAACCTGGGGTTCTGGTTCGTTACCCATCGAAAACTTAGGACAAGACCTGAAACCCACTCACACATGATAAGGGTTAAGATAGCGCCTAAAAGTCAACTTAGTCAGTCTCACCTTGGTCTGCAGACAGTAGAAACTGAATCATGAAATCGGACCCCTACCTTATGGTCACCCTCCCAGAGATTACTAACCTCAGGAAAAGTAGTGGATGCCCAATTGGGTTAAGGACTTACTCACCCTGACCGCCATTATAAGTAGAGATGACATACCCCAAAGGTGAAAATGGTGGTTAAGTGGTAAATCAACGAACAGTCGGACACTAGGATTGATATGGTTCGGTGTTCAACAGATCTCCGACACATGTCTGCCCGAGTCGAAAAGGTAATCTACCCTAGGTGAAGGGCTCGCAACGGTACTAGGGGATATTTCCCCCTTTCCACGATGTTTATTTTGTTTGGTTACTACTCGTTCTTATATGCCCGCATGCTCTCCAGTTGCTCTACAATCCTAGGGTAGATTACCTTTTCGACTCGGGCAGACATGTGTCGGAGATCTGTTGAACACCGAACCATGTCAATCCTAGTGTCCGACTGTTCGTTGATTTACCACTTAACCACCATTTTCACCTTTGGGGTATGTCATCTCTACTTCTAATGGCGGTCAGGGTGAGTAAGTCCTTAACCCAATTGGGCATCCGCTACTTTTCCTGAGGTTAGTAATCTCTGGGAGGGTGACCATAAGGTAGGGGTCCGATTTCATGATTCAGTTTCTACTGTCTGCAGACCAAGGTGAGACTGACTAAGTTGACTTTTAGGCGCTATCTTAACCCTTATCATGTGTGAGTGGGTTCCAGGTCTTGTCCTAAGTTTTTGATGGGTAACGAACCAGAACCCCAGGTCTTGGTCCTCCTGATTTTCTAGGGGGGTTGTACGTTGAGAATCAGTTAGGGGTCTCTTTAAGTTCTACCTCTGAGCCTCCATGAATCCTGGAATAGTTACTACAGTCCCATGTTGGTCTAAGCCCCAGATCCTAAGTCTTGTATTAACCATGGGGTGTTATCTTTAATTACTATTTATTACATCCTCTGGATATACCCAAACTTTCCTACAACCTTATGTCCAAACTCCATCTTGAAGTTCAGAGGATTTTCCACTCATGCTCATGGGGTGAATTCTTAACTAGAGGTGGTTACTATCATGCCTAAGGCATGGGCATGTCTTCAAGGTATTAGTATGAGTCCAAATCACTAAACCTACCAGATGCACTTTTATTTACGTCTCATTAGATGTGACCTAAAAGGGGCTACCCCTAATGAAATCAGTAGAATTGTAAAGGTGACACAAAGGGCTACTTTATACATGTTGATTATTCTCTCCAGAAAGGAATTTAACGTGGGCATAGTTAACTTACAAATGCCGTTCAAGTTGCTTAACTTAACAGCTTATAGGTTCGTTCGCGTCTTACTAAAAATAGTATAGAAGGAGCTTTACCTAGCCAATTGATATGAGGTCAATGGCATTTGAAAGGTAACATCAAGCTCTACAATACTCATGTTGATTACAAACTACAAATATATGTTTAACCTAGGTGAATTTAACTTACAAGTGCTGTACAAAGTGTAAAATTCAGCAAAGCACTATCTTGGACATGTCACACCAAAAATGACATAGAAGGAGTTGTACTAATCCAAATGACATAAAGTCAGTGGAATTTTAAAGGTAACCTACAGGGCTACAATGTTTATGTTGATTATAAACTCCAAATAAATGTTTAACCTAGGTGAATTTAACTTACAAGTGCTGTACAAAGTGTAAAATTCAGCAAAGCACTATCTTGGACATATCACACCAAAAATGACATAGAAGGAGTTGTACTAATCCAAATGACATAAAGTCAGTGGCATTTTAAAGGTAACCTACAGGGCTACAATGTTTATGTTGATTACAAACTCCAAATAAATGTTTAACCTAGGTGAATTTAACTTACAAGTGCTGTACAAAGTGTAAAATTCAGCACTATCTTGGACATGTCACATCAAAAATGACATAGAAGGAGTTGTACTAATCCAAATGACATAAAGTCAGTGGCATTTTAAAGGTAACCTACAGGGCTACAATGTTTATGTTGATTACAAACTCCAAATAAATGTTTAACCGAGGTGAATTTAACTTACAAGTGCTGTACAAAGTGTAAAATTCAGCAAAGCACTATCTTGGACATGTCACACCAAAAATGACATAGAAGAAGTTGTACTAATCCAAATGACATAAAGTCAGTGGCATTTTAAAGGTAACCTACAGGGCTACAATGTTTATGTTGATTACAAACTCCAAATATATGTTTATCCTAGGTGAATTTAACTTACAAGGTTGTATACAATGTCTATCTACAAGGTACATATAACCCTTATATCAAGTGTGACTCAAAGTGTGACTATTATACCACCTAGATGATATGGGCTACAATTTTCCAACACACCTAAAAGTGATGCATTCACCCATATCACATATGATCTTAGCTAAGGTGAAATCAACATGCAAGTGGTATACATTGTCTACATACAAGGTACATTTAACACATATAACAAAATGTGGCCAAAAGTGTGACTATTATACCACCTAGACAATATGGGCTACAATTTTCCAACACACCTAAGAGTGATGCATTCATTCCTATCACATGCATCTTAGCTAAGGTGAAATCAACATGCAAGTGGTATACATTGTCTACATTCAAGGTACATTTAACACATATAACAAAATGTGGCCAAAAGTGTGACTATTATACCACCTAGACAATATGGGCTACAATTTTCCAACACACCTAAGAGTGATGCATTCATTCCTATCACATGCATCTTAGCTAAGGTGAAATCAACATGCAAGTGGTATACATTGTCTACATTCAAGGTACATTTAACACATATAACAAAATGTGGCCAAAAGTGTGACTATTATACCACCTAGACAATATGGGCTACAATTTTCCAACACACCTAAGAGTGATGCATTCATTCCTATCACATGCATGGATAAATCTCTTGCCAAGGGTGGAGCCATTGAGAGAGAATCACTAATTCAATGGTTATGCTAAATGCACCCATTTTTCCCATACACCACTTTGCATGCATGTGAAAACCCCAAACTCAAGGGGGGGGGGGGGGGGGGGGGGGGGGGGGGTCATGTTGTTGAGTCTCCTAGCAAGCATGGGGACAAAATCAGTGACATGCAAGGTGATCTACACCTTCACTTCCACTAAAAACCCCTAAGAGCCAAAGTTGCTAAATGCACCCCATTAACCCTTTGAGCCATAGGCTTAAAATTGAGTTCCAGGAAAAACTACTCATGCAAATGGGATAAAATTTAAACCAGAGGCCATACATGCCCTTAAGGGGCTATAACCAAAATTTGAGATCATTAAGAGTTACAAAACTCCAAAAATCCCATTTATTTAATTTTCTAGGTTTTGAACAAAACTTTAGAAAAATTAATTCTCAAAAATCAGATACTCAAGCCTAAGCTAGGAATAGGGCAAATACATGCATAGCCAAAATATCAACTTCATCAGATTTGTCGTTTGAGAGTTATACAAATTTTAAGGTCTGGTTTGAGTTTTGACCAGCCTCACTAGATTGAGTGTTGTGGGTCCCACACTTAACCAAACAACCTGATTCTACTTTCATTAGAAAGTAGACATCAAGGCCTACAAATGTTGTCTCTGGGCATTTTTCAAATTATGGCATCTACAGGCCTTAAAATCGGGCATGAATGTTCATAATAATGTGTGACAGATTATTAAATAGTAATGTACATGTAAATCATTTAGGCATAGTGATGAAATCAGATCCTGCACGGATCTTGACGCAAGGATCAACGACATCCCGTCGTCTTCCCCGATAATCAACAGCCCAGATTTCACGCGGCTGGGCGGTTTTGCGGGCAGTTTTCCGGCCAACCTAGGCCGTCTCCGGCCAAACGCTCCCGCCACCACCACCAGTCGACATAGGGCTATCGACTGGTGGTGGCCGATTGACCGGAGGTGGCCGGAGGAGCTCTCCGGCATCTTTGCGTTTTGCGGTTAGGAGCATCAAAATTATAGTGGATGGGTCTCCACCTTCTCGACAGATCTCAATGAGGATAGAAGAGAGAGCTAGCACAGGAGGAGGGGGAGAGGAAACTTGCCTGGATGCGGCCTTGGCGGCGGGTGTTGCGGCGGAGGAAAAGTTGTTTTCCATTTCCGGCGTCCATGGTCGGCTGGGTGCGGCTGAGCTTGAATTCTCCAGAGGAAGGGGGGGCTCGACTGCTTGTGGGCTCCTGAATGGGGTGAGAGGAAGAAAAGAGAGGGAGGGAGTGTATATGGCCGGGTGCCATTAAGGCCATTCGGCCAACCTCCTTGCCGCCCATGGCAGCCAATCCAAACCTCCTCCCCTCTGCCCCAAACTGACGGGAATTACTCCCCCTGCTGAGAGAAGAACTTGGGGAATGATAATGGGGTGCCATTTGGCACCCACTCCCTAATTTCCTCCTCTTGTCTTCTTCCCCATTAAAGCTTAATCCAAGTGTAATTACTCCCTCCTCATTCGAAATTTTAGGTGCCCATGGTCTGGTTATCAAGTGGGCTTCCTCCTTAGGCTATGGAGTTGGGTTGAGCCCACTTAATTTGAGTTTTGGACTCACTTGACCCAAATAGGGCAAATTGGGGATTTTTAGGTTTGGGCTTGACTCAAGCTCACACCCTCAATGTGATTGACCCACATTACTCCCTAAGGCCCTATGGACCTACTCCAAAAGAATTGAGTCAAGGTGGGGTCAATTGGGGCTTGATTGCACTTGTTTGCCTCTAGGGGCAATTTGGGTATTTTGTGGATTTTGCCCTAATTTCCAAAATTGACTGGGCACCTTGGTTCATTTGAGTCTCTTTTACTCCCCTTAGTGTTTGTGGGTGATCAATTTGATCACACTAGGTCAATTGGAGATTAATTTGGGTTTTTAGCACATTTAGGTCAATTTTGGGGCTTTTTAGAAATTGGCCCAATTTCCCCAAATTGATGGACCCATGATGGGGCTTTTGGGTCCATTAGGTCCCCTAGGGTGGTTGTCATATGAGGGTGGGTCCAATTTGACCATTTGGAGTTCAATTGCCCTTATTTATAGAGGTTTGACCTATGATACTTAAAGTTGACTTTTGGTCAATTTGACCAATTTGGTTGAGTCTAAGGGTCCCTAGTGGCCTACTTACCTCCTTGGATGGTCATAGGGATCATGGTGGAGTCATGTTGGCTTTTTGGGGTCTTTTGGTCACCTCTAGGCTAGGACATCAAAATTGCTATTTGCACCCCAAGAAGCATTCCTTCCTATCTTAATGAGTTCACGGGGCCTCTTTGGCCCACTTTGTGTACCTAACTCATCCTAGGAACATATTCATGGTTATATGGGGTGTATAAGATATCTTAACTTCCTTTTCAGTTTACCCTTCATAAGAGTGGTCCATGGTGGCTGAATGCACACCATGTGTTTTTCACTCCTTCCACTATCCTTCTAGTGTTCTATGTCACTTGTCCTATTTTTGTCATGACTTGTCATGACAAAAATTCTCCAGGGGGTCTAGCAGTTTTGGGGTTGTTACAAATCCCAATACAAAACAAAACAATTTCGTCCCCGAAATTAAGATCGGGTGTACGGGTTTTGAAATTAAGTCAAAACAAATAAAAAGGAAAATCAAGCACATTCTAGCAATCGGATGTTACCTGACTTAAATAACTCCGGGTAGCGTTGCTACATCAGATCCAGTGGTTCCCAAGTATGCTCCTCCTGTCCGTGGTTGGACCAAAGGACCTTTACTAAGGGCACTTTCTTTCGTCGTAGGACCCGGATGCTGGAGTCGTCAATCCGGATAGGCTCCAAACGGACTGACCGATCTGTATCTACTGGTCCTGAGGTACGAGTGATCTGTTGTTCTGGCTTAAGCAGAGCCCTCCGGAGCGAAGAGACGTGGAAGACGTCGTGCAGGTTCTCTAATTCTGGTGGTAGCTCCAGTCGGTATGCCAGGGGGCCAATCCGCTCCAGGATTCTGTAAGGTCCCATATACCTAGGACTGAGCTTCTTTAGCCTCCGTACCCGTGTGACGCCGTGCACTGGACGTATCTTCAGAAAAACTTTGTCTCCCACCCGAAATTCTACCTTACGATGCCGCGCGTCGTAATATTTGGCATGTCGACTCTGGGCTTCTAGCATCCGCTCCCGAATTAGTCGCACCAGAGCGTCCGTGTCCTCTTCAAACTTCGACCCCGGCACCCCTGTATAATCATCCTGAACCCATGATAGCGGGGTTCTACATTTACGACCATACAATGCTTCGTAGGGGGCCATGCCGATGCTGGATTGATGGCTATTATTATAAGAAAACTCGGCGAGGGGCAGCAACCTCTCCCAAGGTTCGTTGCGGTCCAGAATGCAGAGGCGTAGTTGGTCTTCCATCGTCCGAATTGTACGTTCAGTTTGACCATCTGTCTGAGGGTGGAAGGCGGTGCTAAAGGTCAGCCGAGATCCCAGATATGCTTGAACAGCCTTCCATTCCCGAGACGTGAACCGGCCATCCCGATCGGACACGATCGACTTAGGAACTCCGTGGTACCGAACAAATTTCTCTACAAATAGTCGTACTAACGTTCCGACCGGAGCACCCTTCCTGACTGGAATAAACCGAGCCACCTTTGTCAAACGGTCTACGATCACCCACACAGAATCATTCCCAGAGTGGGAGCGGGGCAATCCATGTACAAAGTCCATAGATATGTCCTCAAATTTCCAATCTGGTACTGGTAGAGGTTGTAGTAATCCCCCGGGTTTCTTGCACTCGGCCTTCACCTGCTGGCAGGGTATGCAGTGTGCGACAAAGCGAGCGATATCTTTCTTCATGCCAATCCAGTGCATCGTCTTCTTCAAGTCTGCCATCATCTTGGAGGCCCCTGGGTGTATTGAATACTTGCTATTGTGAGCTTCGGCCATGATATCTTCCCGAATCCGATCTCCCGCTGGTATGAGTGTCCGCCCACGAAAGAGAAGGAGACCATCCCGTAGGGAGAAATTCTCTAAGGGGCCCGACTCCAGGGCTTCAAACATTGGTTGTAAAGATTCATCCCGTCTTTGCTCAACCTTGATGCGATCCAGAAGATCACAGGTCATGCTCATTGAGGTCAAGTATTCCGCATAAGTTTCGGGGTCAGCCTTGGATACGAGGGTGATCTTCAAGTCCTGCAGTACTTTCATCACCTCCATCGCCATCAATCGGGGTTCCGAGTCGGAAGTACTCGCTCTTCGGCTGAGTGCGTCTGCCACAGAATTCGCCTTCCCGGGGTGGTAGTGCATAGTATACTGGTAATCACATAGAAATTCCACCCATCTTCTTTGTCGGAGGTTCAGATCTTTCTGGGTATCCACATACTTCAGGTTTTTGTGATCTGAAAATATGTCGCAATGCACTCCATATAAATAATGCCTCCAGATTTTCAGCGCAAAGATTACGGCCCCCATCTCTAGATCATGCACTGGGTAATTCTGCTCGTGCTTCTTTAGTTGTCGTGAAGCGTAAGCAATCACATGCCCGTTCTGCATTAGCACTGCCCCCATTCCTTGATAGGATGCATCTGTGTACACTTGAAACCCTTCCTTTCCTGACGGAAGGACAAGAATCGGGGCGGAGATGAGTCTGCTCTTAAGCTCTTGGAAGGCGGCTTCACACTTCGGCGTCCATACGAACGGTGCGTCTTTCTTGGTTAGAAATGTGAGGGGAAGGGCAATCCGAGAGAACCCTTCCACAAATTTCCGGTAATAACCGGCAAGCTCTAAGAAGCTCCTCACATCCGAGGCTGTTTTTGGTTGAGGCCAATCACGCACTGCCTGAATCTTGACCGGATCCACTGCTAGTCCAGCTCCGCTGATGGTGTGCCCCAAGAAGGCTACTTCCTTGAGCCAGAACTGGCACTTACTGAATTTGGCATAGAGTTTGTGCTCTCTGAGCCTTTCTAGTACGAGCGTCAGATGCTGAGTGTGTTCCTCCTCCGTCCTGGAGTAGATCAGGATGTCGTCTATGAATACGATGACGAAACGATCCAAGTAGGCCTCGAATACGCGGTTCATTAGACTCATAAACGCAGAAGGAGCATTTGTGAGTCCGAACGGCATCACCGTAAATTCATATAGGCCATATCTAGAACTGAAGGCTGTCTTCGGTATGTCTTCTTCCTGGATCCGTAATTGATAATATCCCGATCTCAGATCCAACTTTGAAAACCAGTGCGCCCCTTCTAACTGATCGAACAACTCGTCAATCCGAGGTAGAGGATAATTGTTACGCACTGTCAACCTGTTGAGCTCCCGGTAGTCGATACATAATTGAAGAGTCCCGTCCTTCTTCTTTACAAAGAGCACTGGAGCTCCCCACGGCGACGAGCTCGGTCGGACGAATCCCGAGTCTGTTAATTCCTGCAATTGGGCACGAAATTCTACTAACTCCTTCGGGGCCATTCGGTAGGGTGCTCTAGACACAGGCCTTGCTCCTGGCACAAGTTGAATCTGGAAGTCCTTCTCTCTGTGTGGCGGTAGTCCGGGCAGCTTTTCCGGGAATACATCGGGAAAATTTTGGACTACGGGAATAACGGTTAGGGGATTACCTTCCTCCTTCATTTCAAAGCAAATCATGAAGACTTCGTCTCCTTGCAAGTGGGCCTTAACGGCTTGAGTTGATGAGATTAATCGACGGGAAATAGGTTTAATACCTTCGACTACGACCTCGTCGCCCTCATGTTCTAGCACGATTTTCTTTGCCTGGCAGTCAATCCTTGCGTGGTTCCGATGTAACCAGTCCATGCCCAAGATTAGATCGTAGCCCTTCATCTTAAGCAGTGTTGCTGGCGCTTCGAACACCTTTCCTCCTATCTCCACATACATGTTGCACTTGGCACATGTTTTTATCTCCGATCCGTCCGCGAGTCGTACCTTCCTTTCGACTCCTTCGAGGTGCTGGACCTGGTCCAAGTCTTCAACGAACTCTGTCGAAACGAACGAGTGGGAGGCACCCATATCGAAAAGGGTGTACGCAGGCTTTCTACATATTAGCACTATACCTGGGTGATTTCGCAGTTTTAATTATTATTTGCTGTAAACTAAGGGTCGGCAAGGTAAATAAACAATTACAAAAGGACAAATTGATGTACCTGTGATCACATCCTCCGGATTTCTAGGTTGGGCAAGATCCAGTGCGTACATCTGCTCTGGCTGCCTTCCCCTTCCGTGTGGTCCTCGGCCTCGACCACGTCCTCGGCCTCGGCCCCTGATTTGTTGTACCGGCGGGGCTGCTATAGGTAAAGGTGCAGGATTACCCCATCTTTGGGGGCAATGGGCCCGCACATGGCCTGGTTGATGACACCAAAAGCATACTAGGGGAGGATATGCCCCACCTGCCTGACCCTGGGGTCCCTGGATCCGCAACGGCTGAGGCGCAAGTAAAGCTGGGGGTCTCTGCTCTGGTCTGGGGTCAGGATGAGGTCGTCCCCTGCCTCTCTGGTGTCTAATAAATCTGCCACGCTGTCGTTGGTCTCGCCCTCTATCCTCATTCCTGTCTTCTGCTGGCCTCTTTCCTCGGCCCTGTACCATCAACTGATCGGCTTCCAGCCTTCTTGCTGCTTCGGTGATTCGAGCTAGGCTAGAATCTGCCACATACTGTAAGGAGTGCCTGAGGTCATCTCGAAGACCCTTGAAGAATCTTTTGGCATATCCGGAGTCCTGCAGCTGATGGGTGGTGGCGTAGCGGGCCAGGTGCGAGAACTCCCGCTGGTATTCTAATACTGACAAGCTTCCCTGCTTCAGATGCAGGAAACGTTCCTCCAAATCATCCCTGACAGTCTGCGGTACGAAGTGTTCCAGTAGCCCCTCCTTAAATTCCTCCCACGAGATGTCAGCATACTCTAACCCAGCAAAGGTGGTGTCCATGGCTGACTTCCACCATCTCTTGGCATGAGATTTTAAGGCAGAAACAGCCAAGGATACTGCTACATCCTCCGGGCAACGAATCCCTGCTAGCCTTTCCTGAATTGCGTCCAACCATTCCTCCGTTTGCACTACAGACTCAGATCCCGTGTAAGACGGTGGTGAAAGACTTCGGAAAACACTCAACCAGCTTGCACCTGGGTTGGGGACTTGAGCTGGGGCCTGCTGCTGAGTAAAAGCTTGCAGAATGGCGGCCAAAGTCTGTCCCAACTCCGTCTGCTGGAACTGGGCCGGGGCCGGTGGGGGAGGGACCGCAGCTTGAACTGGAGGAACTTCGCCTTGCAGTGGGGGAACTGTAGCCTGTACCGGGGGAACTTCATCTTGTACTGGGGGAACTACGTTCTGCACCGGGGGAATTATGTTCTGCACCGGGGGAATTGTCCTTCGGGCGGGGAAGTTCACCGGAGGCTACATAAGAAAAGGGGTTTGATTAGAAAGGTTGGCCTAAAGCCTCTCATTTGATGGACAAATAAACGTGATTTTTCCTATGGGCACACCATTGTTTCCGCTGCTAGTTTGTCCTCAAACTAACTCAAGCGGGGTTGCCCTAGGGTTGTGGACTTTCTTATCTTGGATCGAAGTCGGCTAAGTTGATACCAGTTTGTAAGACCCTCTTTTTTTTTTGCTTTCGAACCGGGACTTACCGCCCAGAACCGCCGTCTTGTGGTGATACCGTCTCACTACATGGTCACCACCACAACACGCCGATCCTGCCGGCTATTCAACATCATCCAGGCCAACCATAATCATCAAGAAATATATATAAAACAATCATGAATCCACAACAATCACATAAATGTAATAGTACATGTCCAGACTGAGAGATAGTACAAATAAAACTACTACAATCGAAGCGCGGAAGTACAACACAAACTACTAATAAAAACACTAAGCCTCATCGAACACTGTCTTCTTCGCCTCTTGTCGAGCAAAGATGTAGCAGTCAATGCATCCGCAGGGCTCGACACCCTCAATAGCGTACAGCTCCGGCCTCTGCCCTGGGTAGATATGTAAGGTTGGCAAGTGAGGAGTCTTGCTTACCGGTGCTCTCCCTGCGGCTGCCGACAGTCCGACTCCTGGCCTAGGTGCTGCCTCAACCCCCACCCTCTGGGGGTTGTCCTGCTCGACCTGGGTCTCATGTAATAATAGGGTCCACCGACCGTCAGTCTATAAGACTCAGCATATTCCTCGCCGCCTCCACCCGCGACTCCTAGGCACCGTGCGGGGAGGAGGAAGCGGAGGACAACAAGGGGTAACAAAAGTGAGCAGATGACAAGTGTAAGAAAAGGCAGTAACAATAATACAGTAGGTAAATGATTCAAGCAGTTCTACTATCAGTCTCACGGTAGGGTAAAGAAATAGAGAAATACTACAGTAGAAATGAAAGAAGCGGTAAAGTGAAAGGTGAGCAGCTAGGAACTAACTTATATATATATAAGCAGCTAGGAAAAGTAACCTCAACTTATGTGCGTACACACAAGGTACATAAGTCAAGGGATCTGGCAAGAAATAACTCATCGTATAAAAGAGCCCATACAACTTTATACGATGAGGTCTATGTTTATGCAGACATGCGAAGCTAAGTAATATATAAGCAACTAGGAAAAGTAACCTCAACTTATGTGCGTACACACAAGGCACATAAGTCAAGGGATCTGGCAAGAAATAACTCATCGTATAAAAGAGCCCATACAACTTTATACGATGAGGTCTATGTTTATGCAGACATGCGATGCTAAGTAATATATAAGCGACTAGGAAAAGTAACCTCAACTTATATGCGTACACACAAGGCACATAAGTCAAGGGATCTGGCAAGAAGTAACTCATCGTATAAAAGAGCCCATACAACTTTATACGATGAGGTCTATGCTAATGAATTCATGCAATGTTATGACGTGCAATGCAATGATACAATGATTGGATGATTAATTCATACACATGCAACTCACCCACACGACTCTGTACGTACAGACCTTTAGTTCCCACTTTTCGGAGGTAGCTAACCTCTCGGGCACCTCCCGTCGTGGTCAAACGGTGGCAGAGGAGCGGGCGTCTCCTCACCTAGGTGGGTAAGTCACACTACCAGACCTAGGCCCTAACGTACGTTGTGATACCTGTAACCGGTACTCACGAGCTCCTGCGTACTCTTGCTGGATCCGAAGAAACCAGACCTTTATTTGGCCAGGCAGAGTTCGGGGAATCAGTCCCGTCGGACGCGCAGTAAAACAACCTGGCCCCTTCATAAACCTCTAGCACTGCCGAGTTAACGAACTGCTGTCGGTGTGACGACTAAGCCAGAACCGAAGACCCACCACAATCTATGCACATGCATGTATATACGTATATATAATTCTTACCACCGAGCCTCCAGCTCGGAGTACTAGTCTGACCTTGTAAGCATCGAGTCTACCGCTCGCAAGACTAACCTAGTCTTATATCATCTACAAGCCTACTGCTTGCTAATCCACATCAGTCTTATATTAAGCTATGAACCTACCGCTCGCAGGACTAACCCAGTCCTTCCATTTAACCCGAGCCTAACGCTCGCAGGACTATCCCAGTCCTTTCGTTTAACCCGAGTCTAACGCTCGCAGGACTTTCCCAGTCCTTCCTTATAACCGTTATGGCTAGGGTGAAGGTTAGCTTGTCCAGTTCTCCTACTTAACTAGTCTTGTCTATAATTTAGTTGATCTTAGAAGCTTGGGGTGAATCCTGGACTTCCCGCGGGTTACCCGGTGAAGGGTTCGCAACGGTACTAGGGGATATTTCCCCCTTTCCACGATGTTTATTTTGTTTGGTTACTACTCGTTCTTATATGCCCGCATGCTCTCCAGTTGCTCTACAATCCTAGGGTAGATTACCTTTTCGACTCGGGCAGACATGTGTCGGAGATCTGTTGAACACCGAACCATGTCAATCCTAGTGTCCGACTGTTCGTTGATTTACCACTTAACCACCATTTTCACCTTTGGGGTATGTCATCTCTACTTCTAATGGCGGTCAGGGTGAGTAAGTCCTTAACCCAATTGGGCATCCGCTACTTTTCCTGAGGTTAGTAATCTCTGGGAGGGTGACCATAAGGTAGGGGTCCGATTTCATGATTCATTTTCTACTGTCTGCAGACCAAGGTGAGACTGACTAAGTTAACTTTTAGGCGCTATCTTAACCCTTATCATGTGTGAGTGGGTTCCAGGTCTTGTCCTAAGTTTTCGATGGGTAACGAACCAGAACCCCAGGTCTTGGTCCTCCTGATTTTCTAGGGGGGTTGTACGTTGAGAATCAGTTAGGGGTCTCTTTAAGTTCTACCTCTGAGCCTCCATGAATCCTGGAATAGTTACTACAGTCCCATGTTGGTCTAAGCCCCAGATCCTAAGTCTTGTATTAACCATGGGGTGTTATCTTTAATTACTATTTATTACATCCTCTGGATATACCCAAACTTTCCTACAACCTTATGTCCAAACTCCATCTTGAAGTTCAGAGGATTTTCCACTCATGCTCATGGGGTGAATTCTTAACTAGAGGTGGTTACTATCATGCCTAAGGCATGGGCAAGTTTTCAAGGTATTAGTATGAGTCCAAATCACTAAACCTACCAGATGCACTTTTATTTACGTCTCATTAGATGTGACCTAAAAGGGGCTACCCCTAATGAAATCAGTAGAATTGTAAAGGTGACACAAAGGGCTACTCTATACATGTTGATTATTCTCTCCAGAAAGGAATTTAACGTGGGCATAGTTAACTTACAAATGCCGTTCAAGTTGCTTAACTTAACAGCTTATAGGTTCGTTCGCGTCTTACTAAAAATAGTATAGAAGGAGCTTTACCTAGCCAATTGACATGAGGTCAATGACATTTGAAAGGTAACATCAAGCTCTACAATACTCATGTTGATTACAAACTCCAAATATATGTTTAACCTAGGTGAATTTAACTTACAAGTGATGTACAAAGTGTAAAATTCAGCAAAGCACTATCTTGGACATGTCACACCAAAAATGACATAGAAGGAGTTGTACTAATCCAAATGACATAAAGTCAGTGGCATTTTAAAGGTAACCTACAGGGCTACAATGTTTATGTTGATTACAAACTCCAAATAAATGTTTAACCTAGGTGAATTTAACTTACAAGTGTTGTACAAAGTGTAAAATTCAGCAAAGCACTATCTTGGACATGTCACACCAAAAATGACATAGAAGGAGTTGTTGTAACATCCCGATTCGAGCTAGACCCCTTGTGCGCGTTTTTGAGTCACGCGAGTTGACTCGGGCTCGGGGTGTACTGAGGGCCAGGCTTGCAACTGAGCCGGGGAAGTGCACTCGACGAATGCGGCGAGTACCAGTTCTATTCTTTGTCCCGATGTTCGCTGTATCGGGATCCGAGCCGCCCGGAGAGCATATCTTGAACGATAAAACTCGAAGGAGGCGTACCGCCTCGAAGGAATTATAGTGCGTACGTTAGCTCAAATGTCATGGTGTTCAAATAGCGTATATATGAAGTCGACCAAAACAGTCGCCTTGAGCTACGCGACGCCTCAAATATGACTATTGTGCAAATGACCGCATAATCGGCCTTAGTTGATTTTGTTAGACCCGTAAAGTTGATACCAGTCGAACGAAGTCGACTGCACTCAATTCCGATGTGTATCGGAGAATTAGTAGCGTCGACGCGACTCTAAGTAACCTATTTATCCAAAGCGGTGAAATCGAGCAAGCGGCCTCGGTATTCACCCCAGTCAGTTTTGCTAGACTCGTGAAGCCTATACGAGTTCAACAAAACTGTCTGCGCTTGATTCTGATGAGAATCGGCGATTTTATTAATGTGGTCTGCGAATAGCATATTTATCCAAAATGGTGAAATGGACCAAACAACCTCGCAATTGACCCCAATCAGTCTTGTTAGACTCGTAATAATAGTACGAGTTCAACGAATCTATCCGTTCGTGATTCCGACGTCATTTCGATGGGTCCGTATCGTCGAGGCGGTCGTAACAATCGTTTAAATGCGAATGCGAATGCGAATGCGAATGCGAATGCGAATGCGAATGCGAATGCGAATGCGAATGCGAATGCGAATGCGAATGCGAATGCGAATGCGAATGCGAATGCGAATGCGAATGCGAATGCGAATGCGAATGCGAATGCGAATGCGAATGCGAATGCTAATGCTAATGCGAATGCGAAAATATGCAGTATTTACAGAAAAAAGTATTCGGTTATTGGGGAACAATCAATATACTTCTAATGTCGAATCAGGATCAACTAGGACAGAAATAAAGCATTGGATCGAACTCTTCTTTGGTGTCAAGGTCATAGCTATGAATAGTCATCGACTCCCGGGAAAGGGTAGAAGGATGGGACCTATTATGGGACATAGAATGCATTACAGACGTATGATCATTACACTTCAACCGGGTTATTCTATTCCACCTCTTATAGAGAAAAGAACTTAAAGCAAAAGACTTAATAACATGGCAATACATTTATACAAAACTTCTACCCCGAGCACGCGCAATGGAGCCGTAGACAGTCAAGTGAAATCCAATCCACGAAATAATTTGATCTATGGACAGCATCATTGTGGTAAAGGTCGTAATGCCAGAGGGATCATTACCGCAGGGCATAGAGGGGGAGGTCATAAGCGTCTATACCGTAAAATCGACTTTCGACGGAATGAAAAAGAGATATCTGGTAGAATCGTAACCATAGAATACGACCCTAATCGAAATGCATACATTTGTCTCATACACTATGGGGATGGTGAGAAGAGATATATTTTACATCCCAGAGGGGCTATAATTGGAGATACCATTGTTTCTGGTACAGAAGTTCCTATATCAATGGGAAATGCCCTACCTTTGAGTGCGGTTTGAACTATTGATGCATTCGAATGCGAATGCGAATGCGAATACGAATACGAATACGAATACGAATACGAATACGAATACGAATACTAATACTATTACTATTACTATTACTAATACTAATACTAATACTATTACTATTACTATTACTATTACTAATACTAATACGAATACGAATACGAATACGAATACGAATACGAATACTAATACTAATACTAATACTAATACTAATACTAATACTAATACTAATACTAATACTAATACTATTACTAATACTAATACTAATACTATTACTATTACTATTACTATTACTAATACTATTACTAATACTATTACTAATACTATTACTAATACTAATACTAATACTATTTACAAGTTTTTTTAAAAGTTGTTTTGAAATAAAAAAAACACTTTTTTTAAACTAAGTTTTTTTTAAATGTTTTGTTAATAAAAAAAAATATGGGAGGGTGATTTAAATTTTTTTAAAAGTTTTTTTTAAGTTGTTTTTAAATAAAAACATAATTTTTTTTAAACTAAGTTTTTTTTAAATGTTTTGTTAATCAAAAAAATGTGGGCGGGTGAAGCCGCCGGGGGGCGGGCGAAGCCCACCGCAACCAGCTGGGTACTGCCGCAAGATTTTAGGGGGTTAGATTTTTTTTTTTTTAATTTATTATCTATTGTAAATAGGTGACAGGGGCGAAGACCGGCGAGGGGCGGGCGAATACCGGCGAGGGGCGGGCGAATACCGGCGAGGGGTGGGCGAATACCGGCGAGGGGCGGGCGAAGCCCGCTTGGTTGCGGGCAAAGCCCGCATTGATGCGGCCGAAGGCCGCCCGAGAGCATCGAGCACGGGCGTAGCCCGTGCGAAGATGCTCGTATATAAATATACATAATTTAGGTTAGAAAATAAGCAACCCCCCGATCCCCCTTTTCTTCCTCCCAGCAACAGCGCCGTCACCCCTACCACCTCTCCTCTTCCACTTCGGCGAGCTCTCCTCTCCTCTCCCATGGCCGGCCAGCGAAGCTCCCCCTCCAAGCAACCATGGCCGAAGCACCTCCACCTCCATGGTCGGCGATTTCCTCCTCCGGCGAGATCCCCGCCGAGCCCTCTTCCTCTGACGATCTACCTCCGAAGATCTCCCCGCCGGCGCCGTCTCTCTCTCCGATGGCTCTTGCTCTCTCTCCCTCTCCCGTGAGCCTCCCCCTCCAGAACTTCTTTTACCCATTTATTATTTCTCTCACAAAAATCCTCCAGCCACTCCCCTTTCTCCATTTATCCATTTCTCCCTCTATGTTTTCTCTCACAGATCCACTCCCTCAAGATCTCTCTCTCTCTCACTTCCATCTCCAACCACTCAAACCAAGCAGCCCCCTTTCTCTCCCGGCTCCGACAAACTCCATGGCCACCGACCTTGCCGATCTTCTCCATTTCAGATCCGGCAAACCAGCGAGCTCCACGTCTGAAAGCCAAAACAGCGCACTCAAGAGTTCGACTCCTCTTCGGCGACGTTTGGCGAGATCTAGATTGGCGAGATCCAACCATAACCGGGAGCTACGGACAAATGCCGCGTACGCGGCTATTGGGTAGCATGCACGGAAATCAGGTGACTTCCTCCCCTCTCCCTTGGTGCTAGTTTTCTTAGATCCGCTAGGCGAGATATCGAACTCAATTGAGTCGATTTGCGAGCGTGATGAAGCTCCGTAGGAAAAAGGCCGCGTTAGGGTTTTTCGCCGTAGGGCGTCGTTCGCCGCGAAAATGCCCCCAATCGACTCCCCGCTTCAATACGAACGTGGGACGTTGGTTTCGTGATAATCGGAGGCCTCGTGAGGGTGCATGGGAGGAGTGAAGGTGGCTGCCCTAAACTTTCATATGGGATTTCATTAATTAGTTACCTGTAATTGAGATTTCGATTATATATATATATGTCTTGTAGCTGCTTGGAAAATAGTTCCCTGTTAGATGGAATTTCAATTATATATATATATATATATATGTTCATTAGGCATTTGGGATGTTAATAGAAATAAGTTCCCTGTTGATTTGGAGTTGAGAAATAAGCTTCCTGTTGAATGAATTTCAATTGTATATAAATATATATATATACATTTAGTTCATGTTTGGGGAAGAGAATAAAATGAAGCTCCGTTAAACATAGTTTTAATTATGTAATAATTGTTTGGGAAAGATGGGGAATAACGCTCTGATTAATTAGGGTTGCTAATTATATAACTGTGGATAGATGTGATGAAAGCTCCCTGTTAAATCAGATTCAATTCATAACTTGCTCTTGGTTATTAAGGAGAATTGTGCGCAGCTGGGTTCAAGCCAATTTTTAGGCTTGACCCCACTGGAATTAGATTTCGGGCTCAACATGAAAGTAGTAGCCCTTGAAAAGAGCTTTCCAACGATAGGTTACACGTTTTCTGGGGTGACCTGTAGCTCTCTAAAAGTCCAGTCGAGTGGACTGTCCAGAAAACTAAACCTTGTTTTAGTTCTCTGATTTCTGCCCAGGTTTGTACAATTGCATTCAACACTGATTTTGGGTATGAAGCTTTAGGTCCTGGGTTTTTATGATAACATAAAAGTTGTATCTCTCGTTCTTAGATTCCCATATTAGGGTTAATCATAATTTTTTTGGATGAGTGTAGCTTCTAGAATATCAGATTTACAGATTTGTGTCATAACACATGTGATTATAGTATATTTTGAATGTCTTGCAATATGTTACTTCGATGCTCAAGAAATTGGTGGAGTAATTAATAACATGATTATATACCCCCTATGAAGTTTTGTAATTTTTGGATGTGTAGTTTCAAAGTTATTAATCATTTATTTAGTAATTTAATTGTGATATAGGTACTGATTCGGAAACTTGATTGAGCTAAGGTTATATATGAATCATGTTATAGATGATGAGGCACGGTGGCAGTGCTTTTAGAAATATGATTTTAGCACATTGTGAATTAATGAATTAAATACGGCTAAATTACCTTGGGAATTCTAAAATTATGGTTAGATGTTTATTTCAGTCATTTGAGCCACAGTGTAATTTTCCTTAAAATTTTGGGATGATTATTTTAGGACTTGACAGGTATAGTGACATTTTGGTAATTATGTTCAACTATTAAATAACATGCTAAATCACCTTAGAGGATTATGAATCTTGTCCATTAACTTAAATTAGCATTACATATCTCTGGTGATTTTATTGGACGATATGGACTTATATAATTTATACTTCATATGTAATTTAGCATGTGTCACATAAGTAGACAGATATTATTAATGACCAATTTGACAGAGGAAATGATGAATTTTGGATCATGACCTGCGTAGGTTAGTGGGAACCGATGTTAATTATATCAGATCATGAGGATAAATATTTTGAGGGTTCCACCTTTGGGGTAAATATAGTTCGCTTGAGTGGTCTAGGTTTAGCAAAAATTGAGTTTTGAGCTTAGACCTTCTAAACCCCATGAGACTCGGGAGAAACTTGGAGCGTAGCATTAGGAGATCGGATTTATCCTTTAAACCCGTGAGGGGCTACCACTTAAGGTCAGGTTAAGGCTAAGTCAAGAGTTAAAGTTAAGTGCGAGCTGCGCTTAGCCCAATTGGGCAAAGTGGGAGTCGAAGTCTAAATCCACTTAACTATTAGAGCAACACGAAATGCGAAGTGAAATACATCCACCAACTAAATTAAATATCTTTAGATAGAGGAATTTGGGATACATCCCATCACATTCCCTAGTACCGTTGAGAGCCCTACACAGGGTAACCCTCGGGAAGTCCAAAATTAACCCTAAATTGCAATAACACTTAAAGTAGGCAAGAGTAGCCATAGTAGGGTAAGATTGGATTTATGTATCTCCTCCAGTGTGGGAGTGACAGGTGTGTGGTATATTGGGTTGGACGAGCTGGAGGCTCGAGGGGAGGATAGCCCCGTTAGTACTTGGTTAATTGTGGCAGGTCTTCGGTACTAGGCAGGTCGTCACACCGACCGCGGTACGTGGACTTAGCGGGTGTGTTGGGGTCTGAGGGGCCAGCTTGTCTGCGTGTCGGGACGACAATTCCTCGAAGACACCTTCCACTTAGCTCAAAGCCTGGTGGACTCCAGCAAAGAGTACGCAGAGCTCCGCGGTTGTTTAACGTCGAGGCGTACGTGCGGTCTAGGCCTGGTAGTGTGCATACCCGCCTAGGAGTGGACAGCCCGGTCCGCTACCACCGTGTGTCACATCGGTTGGTACCCGAGAGGTTGGCTTCCTTTCAAACAGAGGGAACTACAAAGGTCTATGCGCATAGAGTCGTGTGTGTGAGTTCATTGCATAAGTCATTCATAACATAAGCATAGCATACGCACTTGCAGATCCTCATCATATAAATTAGTATGGGCTCTTTTATATGATGAGTTATAATTCCTGGAAATCCTAACTTATAAGTTTGTATGGGCATTCATATAAGTTAGGGTACGAGATTGATTACTTGTCGCTACTGTTCTTACTGCCTTGCTTACCTGCTTTACTTACTATTTATTTACTGCTGTACAACTTTATTATACTCCTGCTTATACTCCTGCTTATACTCCTGCTTATACATGATTAGATTAGCCCTTTTTACACTTGTGTAGCTTAGAATTTGCGTATATACTAGCTTACTTTCCCCGTCACCTGCTTTGTATATATTACTGTTATATTGCAGCTTTTCTTCCTTTCCTTCCGCCCGGTGCCTTGGAGTCGCCGGGGGAGCGGATGTGAAGCCACTTAGTCTTTATGACTAACGGTTGCTACGTCCCTCTTTTTAGGAGCTCATTCAGTGGTGTAGCAGCGTTCAACACCGAAGGCCAGTCAGGTCAGGTGTGCAGTTCTGGGGTTTATGGTACCTTAGCTGCCGTCAGTGACAGAGGCGGGTGAGTGTTTTGAGATGTAGCCCTTGGGGCATTTAGCTGGTTACTCTGATGTTTTGCAGGAGCTTGTGTAGCTTCCTGTCTTTCTTGCACTCTGATTTGGACATTATTACTTATTGTGAATCTTTGGTTTTTAATACTTTCTTTCATTGATGGGTTGGCGCTGTGTAGTTGGTTTAGCCGGCAGGATAGGCGTCTTGTGGGGGAGGCTAGCTCGTGTGCTAGCGCTTCCGCAAGGCGGCTGTCCTGGGCATAAGATTCCCCTCGGCCGTGTTGTGTGTTCCGGGGGGGATCTTACAGTTGTACTAATCCAAATGACATAAAGTCAGTGGCATTTTAAAGGTAACCTACAGGGCTACAATGTTTATGTTGATTACAAACTCCAAATAAATGTTTAACCTAGGTGAATTTAACTTACAAGTGCTGTACAAAGTGTAAAATTCAGCAAAGCACTATCTTGGACATGTCACACCAAAAATGACATAGAAGGAGTTGTACTAATCCAAATGACATAAAGTCAGTGGCATTTTAAAGGTAACCTACAGGGCTACAATGTTTATGTTGATTACAAACTCCAAATAAATGTTTAACCTAGGTGAATTTAACTTACAAGTGATGTACAAAGTGTAAAATTCAGCAAAGCACTATCTTGGACATGTCACACCAAAAATGACATAGAGGGAGTTGTACTAATCCAAATGACATAAAGTCAGTGGCATTTTAAAGGTAACCTACAGGGCTACAATGTTTATGTTGATTACAAACTCCAAATATATGTTTATCCTAGGTGAATTTAACTTACAAGGTTGTATACAATGTCTATCTACAAGGTACATATAACCCTTATATCAAGTGTGACTCAAAGTGTGACTATTACACCACCTAGATGATATGGGCTACAATTTTCCAACACACCTAAAAGTGATGCATTCACCCATATCACATATGATCTTAGCTAAGGTGAAATCAACATGCAAGTGGTATACATTGTCTACATACAAGGTACATTTAACACATATAACAAAATGTGGCCAAAAGTGTGACTATTATACCACCTAGACAATATGGGCTACAATTTTCCAACACACCTAAGAGTGATGCATTCATTCCTATCACATGCATCTTAGCTAAGGTGAAATCAACATGCAAGTGGTATACATTGTCTACATTCAAGGTACATTTAACACATATAACAAAATGTGGCCAAAAGTGTGACTATTATACCACCTAGACAATATGGGCTACAATTTTCCAACACACCTAAGAGTGATGCATTCATTCCTATCACATGCATGGATAAATCTCTTGCCAAGGGTGGAGCCATTGAGAGAGAATCACTAATTCAATGGTTATGCTAAATGCACCCATTTTTCCCATACACCACTTTGCATGCATGTGAAAACCCCAAACTCAAGGGGGGGGGGGGGGGGGGGGGGGGGGGGGGGGGTCATGTTGTTGAGTCTCCTAGCAAGCATGGGGACAAAATCAGTGACATGCAAGGTGATCTACACCTTCACTTCCACTAAAAACCCCTAAGAGCCAAAGTTGCTAAATGCACCCCATTAACCCTTTGAGCCATAGGCTTAAAATTGATTTCCAGGAAAAACTACTCATGCAAATGGGATAAAATTTAAACCAGAGGCCATACATGCCCTTAAGGGGCTATAACCAAAATTTGAGATCATTAAGAGTTACAAAACTCCAAAAATCCCATTTATTTAATTTTCTAGGTTTTGAACAAAACTTTAGAAAAATTAATTCTCAAAAATCTGATACTCAAGCCTAAGCTAGGAATAGGGCAAATACATGCATAGCCAAAATATCAACTTCATCAGATTTGTCGTTTGAGAGTTATACAAATTTTAAGGTCTGGTTTGAGTTTTGACCAGCCTCACTAGATTGAGTGTTGTGGGTCCCACACTTAACCAAACAACCTGATTCCACTTTCATTAGAAAGTAGACATCAAGGCCTACAAATGTTGTCTCTGGGCATTTTTCAAATTATGGCATCTACAGGCCTTAAAATCGGGCATGAATGTTCATAATAATGTGTGACAGATTATTAAATAGTAATGTACATGTAAATCATTTAGGCATAGTGATGAAATCAGATCCTGCACGGATCTTGACGCAAGGATCAACGGCATCCCGTCGTCTTCCCCGATAATCAACAGCCCAGATTTCACGCGGCTGGGCGGTTTTGCGGGCAATTTTCCGACCAACCTAGGCCGTCTCCGGCCAAACGCTCCCGCTACCACCACCAGTCGACATAGGGCTATCGACTGGTGGTGGCCGATTGACCGGAGGTGGCCGGAGGAGCTCTCCGGCATCTTTGCGTTTTGCGGTTAGGAGCATCAAAATTACAGTGGATGGGTCTCCACCTTCTCGACAGATCTCAATGAGGATAGAAGAGAGAGCTAGCACAGGAGGAGGGGGAGAGGAAACTTGCCTGGATGCGTCCTTGGCGGCGGGTGTTGCGGCGGAGGAAGAGTTGCTTTCCATTTCCGGCGTCCATGGTCGGCTGGGTGTGGCTGAGCTTGAATTCTCCAGAGGAAGGGGGGCTCGACTGCTTGTGGGCTCCTGAACGGGGTGAGAGGAAGAAAAGAGAGGGAGGGAGTGTATATGGTCGGCTGCCATTAAGGCCATTCGGCCAACCTCCTTGCCGCCCATGGCAGCCAATCCAAACCTCCTCCCCTCTGCCCCAAACTGACGGGAATTACTCCCCCTGCTGAGAGAAGAACTTGGGGAATGATAATGGGGTGCCATTTGGCACCCACTCCCTAATTTCCTCCTCTTGTCTTCTTCCCCATTAAAGCTTAATCCAAGTGTAATTACTCCCTCCTCATTCGAAATTTTAGGTGCCCATGGTCTGGTTATCAAGTGGGCTGCCTCCTTAGGCTATGGAGTTGGGTTGAGCCCACTTAATTTGAGTTTTGGACTCACTTGACCCAAATAGGGCAAATTGGGGATTTTTAGGTTTGGGCTTGACTCAAGCTCACACCCTCAATGTGATTGACCCACATTACTCCCTAAGGCCCTATGGACCTACTCCAAAAGAATTGAGTCAAGGTGGGGTCAATTGGGGCTTGATTGCACTTGTTTGCCTCTAGGGGAAATTTGGGTATTTTGTGGATTTTGCCCTAATTTCCAAAATTGACTGGGCACCTTGGTTCATTTGAGTCTCTTTTACTCCGCTTAGTGTTTGTGGGTGATCAATTTGATCACACTAGGTCAATTGGAGATTAATTTGGGTTTTTAGCACATTTAGGTCAATTTTGGGGCTTTTTAGAAATTGTCCCAATTTCCCCAAATTGATGGACCCATGATGGGGCTTTTGGGTCCATTAGGTCCCCTAGGGTGGTTGTCATATGAGGGTGGGTCCAATTTGACCATTTGGAGTTCAATTGCCCTTATTTATGGAGGTTTGACCTAGAATACTTAAAGTTGACTTTTGGTCAATTTGACCAATTTGGTTGAGTCTAAGGGTCCCTAGTGGACTACTTACCTCCTTGGATGGTCATAGGGATCATGGTGGAGTCATGTTGGCTTTTTGGGTTCTTTTGGTCACCTCTAGGCTAGGACATCAAAATTGCTATTTGCACCCCAAGAAGCATTCCTTCCTATCTTAATGAGTTCATGGGGCCTCTTTGGCCCACTTTGTGTACCTAACTCATCCTAGGAACATATTCATGGTTATGTGGGGTGTATAAGATATCTTAACTTCCTTTTCAGTTTACCTTTCATTAGAGTGGTCCATGGTGGCTGAATGCACACCATGTGTTTTTCACTCCTTCCACTATCCTTCTAGTGTTCTATGTCACTTGTCCTATTTTTGTCATGACTTATCATGACAAAAATTCTCCAGGGGGTCTAGCAGTTTTGGGGTCATTACAAATCGTGGGGGAGACATTGTATATTTACGTAATCAGATAACCTGTGAATAGTTCTATATATTTATAATGGGTAAGCACTCCAACACAAACTGTTTTTTTTAAATGATAATGCAATTCAACATAAAGAAGCATATCCTCTTTTTAAAGTGAAGTCTTGAATGGGATGGAGAAGTGAAAATTTTATTTACCTTAGATCAACCGCCGAGCGCTGGGGACAGGAAGGAGGAAGGCGACCACAGATGGAGAGGGGCTTCGCGATGCCCTAACGCAATCGGAAGGAAAAGCCCGGGTGAGGTTGGCTCTCCAAATAGCCATTCTTTCGAAGCTGGTCTCTCTTCCTTCTACTGTAATGAGGCAGAAGACCAAACTGAAGAAAAATCACAAAGTTGGAGTTGTCGTCAACAGAGCATGAGAGAGGCTGCGAGATGAAGGAGCGTTGGTCGCCTCGATTGCGCGCGGAGGGAAGAGGTGCTTGGGAATAGATGAAGTTGAGGAGCCTGCAATCTTAGAAATGTTAATTATCCCCATGTGATAGTACCCCGCCCACAAAATTCAGACGTGCAACCTTCAGGCATTAGAAAAACCCAAATAAATTCATATAAAACCAACCCAAAATTAAGATATGCTTAAAAAGAAAATGAGGAATTCATTTAACTATCAAAAGTCTCAACCTATCATTCTCAACATAACAACAATTAAATATCCGGCATAATAGAAATCCTCATTGGAGATTTAAAAATTAATGTTTGGAAAAACATACAACAACAACAACAGAACCCATATAGTCCCCAATCATTGGGGGTATGGGCGGGGGAAGATTGGAAACAGACCTAACCAATGTTTGGAAAAACATAATTTTGCTAAATTATTTTAAATAGAACATTAGACAGCTGCATCATTTTTAAAAAAAATCTCAACAATGCACTAATTTTATGCATTGTTTTGCTGATTTATCTTAGTTGATTATTAAGAATAAGTTAGTGCTTATAAATCTATAAATTAAATGAATAGATTAGGATTACTGATCTTCTCAAACACCTCCTCTACTAATCTACAAACCATGAATAAAATGAGTTTTTTTAAGTTGCAGACTGCAGTCCTGCTGCAGTTTTTAAACTACAACCTACTGCAGTTCATATAAACAACATATAATGACTCATTAGCTTATGGATTGTCACACCTCTTGCTAAACATCATGAAATGCCTCAAAACATAATGATTAGAATACAATAGTGTGAACAAACCTTAATATCTACCGGCATGGACAAACCTTTGATAGCTGGTGAAGGAGTGGTGTGATATGATAACCCAATTTCACGATCTACCATTTTTACCTATCCAATTCTTCTATTCCATATTTTGGTTTCTACTACTCTGTCAAATTTATAAGCCTGCATTAGGATAATTTTCAATTCATCGGCTTAGACGCAGCTAGCGACCCTCCTCATCACGACAGACGCAGCCCGTGACCCTCCTCATCCTGACTGCCCAACCTCGCGACCATATTCATCCCGATCGTTGTATCTTGCTAGGGTTCCTGATCAGGTAATCTGCAAAACCTAACAGTAAATGTGCTACGCGCACGCGCCATTTTATTATTACTGCTTTTTATTTTAAATATTAGGTTTGATGTGAGCCCCATCCTCCCTATATAAGGAGGAGGTATGAGAGTGTTAGAGTTATCTTGTGATCATTAGGGATTTGGGCTCTCATTTGAGAGAAGGCTCCTTGGAGGAACCAGCCTCCAAGAGTTGGCCGGAGTTTGCTCCGGATTGTATCCGTTCTTCATTTAATGCAAGCATTTTTCTTCTTGTTCGTATTATTTGGTCCGACCTGCCGCTCCGCCCGCCGACCTAGCCGCCGGAGTTCGTTCAGCCGTTCGTTCCAGTTCGGCGTCCCGATCTCAAGCCGTTCGACGATCGTTCGTCCAGATCGTTCAGCCGATCGTTCGTCCAGCCGTTCCAGCCGCTCGACGACGTCGGTCCGTCCCGACCTCCAGCCTGCGCGACGACGATCGTTCCAGCCTCCTCGACGACGATCGTTCCAGCCTCCTCGACGACGACGATCGTTCCAGCCTGCTCGACGTCGACGATCGTTCCAGCCTGCTCGACGCCGATCGTTCCAGCCTGCTCGGACGACGATCGTTCCAGCCTTTCCAGCCGCTCGACGATGCCAGTGCGTCCAGATCGTTCGTCCAGCCCGTGCGTACTCCGCCTCCCGCCAGCACTCCCCATCGCCGCCCCGGCCCCCTGCGGGCCAGATCTGCCCCGGGCCAATCTCCCACTCGGCACAATCGTCCTCATATGCCAAAGAGCCGGATGGAAGCCCGCGTGGAAGCCCTCGAACACTCCCTCGCCACCATCAACTCTCGTCTCGAGGCACAGAACGAGCAGTTCACCTCGATTCTGACCATGCTCCAGAAATTGCAGCCCACCCAGCACTCCGGCCCCTCTACCACCTCTGTTGTGGGATCCCCCAGCACCGTGCTTCCCGATGCTTCCGCCGCGATGGAAGTGCCTACTCCACCGTACCGTGGACCTGACATTCCCACCTTCAACGGGTCTGACCCCCTCGGGTGGATTGCCCGCGCCGAGCAGTTCTTCGACATTCACCAGACCGCGCCGACACAACGGGTCTCCACCGCAATCATCGGCATGGAAGGGTCGGCCCTCCATTGGGTCTGTTGGCTCCGGCAGACCTCCCCCGACCTCACCTGGCCAGCTCTCTCTGAGGCCCTCATTCAGCGGTATGATGCGCGCTACTCCGGCCCCATGATCGAGCGACTTTGCGGGGTCCGTCACACTGGCTCCATTGACTCATACATTGATGCCTTCGTGGAATTAGTCACCCATGTCCCCGGTCTTCCCCCAGACCATTACTTGGGGTTCTTCATGAACGGCTTGCAACCCCACTTCTGCTCTCGTCTCCGCACTCTCCAACCATTAACGGTTCACCACGCCATTGACCTCGCCCCCCTGGTGGAGGCAGAATTTCTCGCGACGTCCGGCGACATTCCTTCCCCATCACCTCCCTCTCAGCATCCTTCTTACACATATTTCTCGACCCATCCGAAACCTACACCTCCGCCACCTCCTCTGCCTCGGCCACCAATGATGGGTCCTCGCAACAACCGGCCTGTCCCTACCCACCGCCTCTCCAACCAGGAGTACAACGACTTACGAAGCAAGGGCCTGTGCTTCCGCTGCAAGCACCCCTACTCTCCTGGTCATGAGTGCTCCGTGAAGGAGTGTCGTGTCCTCATCGGCGACAACGTGGCCGCGCTCTCCGCCGCCGACTTCGACGCCCTGCTGCTCTCGGATGGACTACCGACCGATGCCCCGGGCACCTCGACAGCATCCCACTACTGACCGGCGGGCGGCGCTCCGACCTTGGGGACAAGGTCGCTTTTCTGAAGGGATGTATTGTTACGCGCACGCGCCATTTTATTATTACTGCTTTTTATTTTAAATATTAGGTTTGATGTGAGCCCCCTCCTCCCTATATAAGGAGGAGGTATGGGAGTGTTAGAGTTATCTTGTGATCATTAGGGATTTGGGCTCTCATTTGAGAGAAGGCTCCTTGGAGGAACCAGCCTCCAAAAGTTGGCCGGAGCTTGCTCCGGATTGTATCCGTTCTTCATTTAATGCAAGCATTTTCCTTCTTGTTCGTATTAAAATGTTTTGCTATTCAGATTTTCCTACTCATGCATAAATAAGGGATTCATGAACAAGAAAATCGATAAAAATAACAAACATCATGTTGCCCGAATGTGGAGAAGAAATCAGACGGACAGAGGATAGGCGGCGCTTACCAGCGGGCACAATGTCGGAGGTGTAGGATCGGCGAGATGGGAGATCTTTCCTCTTGAAAGTAAAGGGGTGAGAGGGAGAATTTGAAGCCTCTGTTGAACGACCGGAAACTGAGACTTCAAGGTGAGATGGAGTATTATCGAAGGCGGAGAAGAAATGAGACGGACGGAGGATTGGCGGCGCTTACCAGCGGGCACAATTCGGCGAGATGGGGGATCGGTAGCGCTCACCATCGGGTTTGAAGATGAAGCCTCCGTTGGACAACCGGAACGGGAGATGGAGGATGGACGGCGGCGGCGGCGCTTACAGAGGGCAGAGGAGATGCGGTGGCGTCGGGGCGTCGGGGGCGTTGATGCGGGCAGTGGAGATCGGGGTCGACGAGTGTGGCGTGGTGTAGTTGCGGCTGGATTAGGATGCGAAAAAGAGGATTAGGGCAGCTGTGCGGGTAATATCGGGAGTCCGTGTGCACCTTTGATCGGACGGACGCGCCCTAGCAGCCGGATGATTGTCATGATCTAAATGATCTTTTTGACTATCGTCTCGTTTGGGAGGGTTTTTTTTTTCTCCTTTTCGTTTTCTAGAAAACGTCACCGTCCATAATATTGTATGTGTTTACTCTATCGGTGGAAAGCTCTGCTCATCCAAAAATAGTTATTTTAACTGTTTAGAAAGTCACCCGTCTCTAGAACAAACACAATATTATGAACAGTGACGTTTTCCAAAAAAAGAAAAAGAAAAAAAAGTTCTTCCAAACGACACCTAAACTAAACTCAATACATGTTTCCTCCACCGTAACTTTGGCTCTAATTGGTCTATCGGTAGCATTCAAGCTCCTTTCTGAACGGAAAGAGAGCTCTAATCATGATGGAGCTCTATGTTCTAGTACAAAAGGGAGCTAAAACTTCGGTGGAAGGTGCCAAAACTTTATCGAGAAAATGATTTCTCGAACAACACTCTTTATCATTGAGCTCCTTTTGCCACGGGAATGGAGCCACCCTGGTTTCCAAGCAGAGCCTTAGTTGTCATTGCTGCAATTCCCTGTTTCACATTTTTTGTGCTTTAATGTTTTTGTGTTGAGTGAAGCTGCCCCTATAGTGCATTTGATCATCAATCAATGTTTCATGTGTTAGGGGATCAGGGTACGGCACCCACAAACATATATATAATCAACGCATAGTAAATTAGAAACACGGACAAAATAATAGTGGTCGGCAAACACGCTGACACTCATGCAGTTTATATAATCAACAATATAAAAGTAAACAGATACAAAAGTAGGAGAAAGAAATGACCGTCCGACAAATACGTTCCTGGATGCTCAGGACACGCACGATTCGCGACAAAATCTGAAATCTGGACTGCAATTCGTCTAGCGGTCGCACAAGGTTCACTAGGAACCTTCGACGTCAATGTCTGACGTCCACCCCCAGTTGAGCTCAGCTCAACTCAACTCTTGTTGAGCTCAGCTCCTACGACATCAAAGTTCGGCGCACAGGGTTCTCTTCACCTCCAGTTGAGCTCAGCTCCTACGAGGTGTCGACCTTCTCTCCACCTCTGATTAAGCTCGGCTCCTACGAGGTCTCGACCTTCTCTCCACCTCTGGTTAAGCTCGGCTCCTGCGAGGTGTCGACCTTCTCTCCACCTTCGGTTGAGCTCGGCTCCTGCGAGGTCTCGACATTTTCTCCACCTTCGGTTGAGCTCGGCTCCTGCGAGAGGTCGACCTTCTCTCCACCTTCGGTTGAGCTCGGCTCCTGCGAGAGGTCGACCTTCTCTCCACCTCCGGTTGAGCTCGGCTCCTCCGAGGTGTCGACCTTCTCTCCACCTCCGGTTGAGCTCGGCTCCTGCGAGGTGTCGACCTTCTCTCCACCTCCGGTTGAGCTCGGCTCCTGCGAGGTGTCGACCTTCTCTCCACCTCCGGTTGAGCTCGGCTCCTGCGAGGTGTCGACCTTCTCTCCACCTCCGATTGAGCTCGGCTCATGCGAGGTGTCCAACTTCTCTCCACCTCCAGTTGAGCTCGGCTCCTGCGAGGTGTCGACCTTCTCTCCACCTCCAGTTGAGCTCGGCTCCTGCGAGCTGTCGACCTTCTCTCCACCTCCAGTTCAGCTCGCCTCCTGCGAGGTTTTGACCTCCTCTCCACCTCCAGTTGTGCTCAGCTCCTGCGAGGTGTCGACCTTCTCTCCACCTCCAGTTGAGCTCGACTCCTGCGAGGTGTCGACCTTCTCTCCACCTCCAGTTGAGCTCGACTCCTGCGAGGTGTCGACCTTCTCTCCACCTCCAGTTGAGCTATGCTCCTGCGAGTTGACGATCTTCTCTCTAGCTTCAATTGAGCTCGGCTCCCGCGAGGTGTCGATAGGCCCGCGAGCCGTGCGGTCGGTACGGTTTGAGCCCAAACCGAAACCGCACCGCATGTGTGCGGTTTTTGACCAACCAAAACCGCACCGCACCGAAACCGTGCGGTGCGGTTTTGATTCGGTGCGGTTTGTGGTCGGTTTTTGCGGTGCGATTTCGGTTTTTCACTGTTTTTTTAATCTCATTCTATCCTCTTCCCATTTATTCTTGGTAAAGGCTGGTGGCTGATGTAACGGCCCGTGACCGCCACAGAGGAACAATATACATTTCACATTTAACAGCGTTTACAGCCAAACAATAAGTTTCAGTATGCCACAATATGTATTGAAAAGACAGTACAGAAATAAACTCTTATTCCATTTTACATTTACATGTCCAACAAGTTATAATTACAAGTCCAGTACAAAACTATTTGATGCTAATTTTTATAAGTGGAGCACTTCATATGTTTGCAACAATCTTCATGAACTGTGGCCACTTCAAAATTTCTTATTATGCGTTTGTACCATAATCGATAAAGCTCCAGCTTATGCTTGTTTATGCTTAGCTCCTAAAAATTTAGAATGGAAAGGGTTAGTCTTTTAAGAAAAGACTAAGCGAGGAAAATCATTTCTTTAACTGTTATACAGGCAATTTAAAGGTAGAAGGTAGATAGCAATATGTATATGATAACAATTTGTACAGTATAAGCAGTAAACAAGGTAAGCAGGTTCTAACATTTAGCAATTATTCCATTTATGCTTCTTTCTTCTCTTGTTTCATTTTCGTTAGTTAAGGGGTACTGCATTTATTTCAGTATTCAGTCTTGGGCCCATTTTTATAGGTCGAACTTAGTGCGCACAACTCGCATAAGGCCCATTAATGGCCCAACTAAGTTGACCTAAGTGTTCATTCCAGTGCGCACAACTCGCATAAGACCTTTAAGGTCCAACTGGATTTATAACAGTCTACAGATACCCTTAACTTTTGCATCGATGCATTTAAGATGTAACATTTTACAGTTGGCATGCAGTTGCAAATAGAACATAATTAAAGAAATAAAATCCTCACCATATGATGCTCTTTTTCTTTCCTTGGGTCATCATCACGCCTATCGGGTGACACCATCTTTCTTCGTAACTGCAATTAAGCATTACTTGTGTATTGTTCATATTTGTAAATAATTACTGTGTGGAGTGGTTGAGTATGACAATGAGGGAAAAAGGACCTCTAACCTTACGTTAACGGAACATAACATACGTTAACGGAACATAACATATATCCCATGAATTTAATATCTTCTAGTAATGTTTTGATGGATTTTACAATCCATTTTAACAAACATTCAGCAGCCCATTCTAATTCCAGCAAATCTGGTAGTAAACCTCCATAGAAATTGCATATAAATCATCCAACAAACACGGTGTAATATCAATTTCAGCATGTTAAATCAAACAGGATAATATATTCGCTTAAAATTTATCCACATCATCCAAGCTTATAGCAGCTAGTTCTCTTTTCCTCCATAAATCTCAAATTAATTTTCTTCTAATAAGCTTACATATGCAATCCAACTTAAGGCAGCCATATTTAAAACTCTAAAATAAGGACTAGATATCCAAACCAACATTCAAATGAAACGAAAATCCCAAAATCAGCCATATGAATTTTCCAAAGGTAAAACTTAAAATCTGGTATTCCTCATTAAAATCAGTAAAGAACTAAATCATGTAAGAATTCCTCCAATACTCCCTCTATCCTAAAGCTTTTACACAAATTCACACAAAGGAGAGGGGAAGGAGGGATAGAAAAGCTCACAGTATAAAGAGGGAGAAGTTAGGGTTTCCAAAACCGCCCACCACCAAGAAGAGGGCTGCTATCCAGTAGGAGAGGGATCGACCAAGAAGAGGCTGCTCTCCCTTGCCGAGAAGGAGGGAAAACAGAGGAGGGAAGGGAGACGGCGTGCGGCTTTCCAGGAGGTTTGGCGAGAGCAGCGCTTCACGTGAAGAAGGTGCGGCTCTTTTCTGATGTTTACAAGGCTCGGCGCATTTAAAAGCCCCCATATCTTGAACCGCCTCTCCTTGAACCAGTCTAAAAGCCACCGCCTACTCTAATTGAGGGTTTATTTTAGCATTTCCTTGAACCAGTTCACAAGGCACCGCCCACAATATTTCAAAATTTGCATGTCTTTCTCTTGGCACACCAAAATACTATTAGCACCCCAAATTTCTCCAAATTTCTTTCTTTTAATATTTCTTAGCACACCAAAATACTATTAGCACCCCAAATTTCTCCAAATTTCTTTCTTTTAATATTTCTTAGCACACCAATTTACTATTGGCACACCAATTTACTATTGGCACACCAATTTGTGCATGTATCTCCTTCATTTTCATAAAAATGATTTAATACTAAGGTTTTGAATTATGTTCTATTGTGTGACGATATTTGGGTGTTACAGCTGACACTAGTACTTCATGTAATATGTTTATTGAAATTTTATCTTCACCCAAATGATATTCCTCTTTAAGCATGAGTTATTTCTCATTTGCTCTGATCAGGTAATCTTCCTATCAGCTACTAACTTTGATCCTACTCAATTGAAAGATGAATTTTGTATCCCCTTAAAGAATCACTAGATGCATGAAGTACAATTAACAATGTGTGAAGTTTGTGAGCATATTTTCATTCTTCTTTTGTTGTAATGGACAAAAGCTGCAATTAAGGGCATCACGTTTCATATGATTGAAGATTCTATTTGTTAACTTTTAATGACAAAAAATTAAAGCTTCTTAAGTAGCTTCTGAGAAACTTTTTCCATTGAAAATGAATGTAGAATAATAGCTTCTTTTAAAAACTGTGCAAATTCCCTATGTAAGTCATAGGCTTTCAGTCAAATACTGAAGGCACCTTAAATTTTATATATTATGTAGTGTCGGTGCGGTGCGGTTTTCTCGGTTTTACGGAGTTATAAGCCGCACCGCACCGACTTGGGGCCGGTTTTGACACACATAAAACCGAATTGCACCGCAACCACGCGGTGCGGTTTGAAATGTGGTGCGGTGCGGTTTGTCGGTTTGGTGCGGTTTGTCGGTTTTCCTGCACAGGCCTAGATGTCGACATTCTCTCCATCTCCATTTGAGCTCGGCTCCTGCGAGTTGTCGACCTTCTCACTGCCTCCGGTTGAGCTCGGCTCCTGCGAGGTGTCGACCTTCTCTCCGCTTCCAATTGAGCTCGGCTCCTGCGAGGCATTGACCTCCTCTCCCCCTCTAGTTAAGTTTGGCTCCTGCGATGTGTCGACCTTCTCTCCACCTCCAGTTGAGCTCAGATCCTGCGAGGTGTCGACCTTCTCTCCTCCTCCAGTTGAGCTCGGCTCCTGGGAGGTGTCGACCTTCTCTCCACCTCCAGTTGAGCTCGGCTCCTGGGAGGTGTCGACCTTCTCTCCTCCTCCAGTTGAGCTGGGCACCTGGGAGGTGTCGACCTTCTCTCCACCTCCAGTTGAGCTCGGCTCCTGCGAGGTGTCCACCTTCTCTCCATCTCCAGTTGAGCTCGGGTCCTGCGAGGTGTCGACCTTCTCTCCTCCTCCAGTTGAGATCGGCTTCTGTAAGGTGTGGATCTTCTCTCCACCTCCAATTGAGCTCGGCTCCTGCGAGGTGTGGATCTTCTCTCCACCTCCAATTGAGCTCGGCTCCTGCGAGGTGTGGATCTTCTCTCCACCTCCAATTGAGCTCGGCTCCTGCGAGGTGTGGATCTTCTCTGCACCTTTAATTGAGATTGGCTCCTGCGAGGTGTGGATCTTCTCTCCAACTCTAATTGAGCTCGGCTCCTGCAAGGTCTCGACCTTCTCTCCACCTCCAGTTGAGCTCGGCTCCTGCGAGGTGTCGACCTTCTCTCCACCTCCAGTTGAGCTCGGCCCCGCGAGGTGTCGACCTTCTCTCCACCTCCTATTGAGCTCCGCTCATGTGAGGTGTCGACCTTCTCTCCACCTCCAATTGAGCTCGAATCCTGCGAGGTGTCAATCTTTTATCTAACTCTGGATGAGCTCGGCTACTGCGAGGTGTCGACCTTCTCTCCACCTCCAGTTGAGTTCGACTCATGCGAGGTGTTGACCTTCTATCCACCTCCAGTTGAGCTCGGTTCCTGCGAGGTGTCGACCTTCTCTCCACCTCCATTTGAGCTCGACTCCTGCGAGGTGTCGACCTTCTCTCCACCTCCATTTGAGCTCGACTCCTGCGAGGTGTCGACCTTCTTTACCTCCAGTTGAGCTCGGCTCCTGCTAGGTGTCGCCCTTCTCTCCACCTCTAGTTGAGCTCGGCTCCTGCGATGTGTCGACCTTCTCTCCACCTCCAGTTGAGCTCGCCTCCTACGAGGTGTGGATCTTCTCTACACCTCCACTTGAGCTCAGCTCCTGCGAGGTCTCGACCTTCTCTCCACCTCCAGTTAAGCTCGGCTCATGCGAGGTGTCGACCTTCTCTCCACCTCCAGTTGAGCTCGGCTCCTGCGAGGTGTCGACCTTCTCTCCACCCCCAGTTGAGCTCGGCTCCTGCGAGGTGTCGACCTTCTCTCCACCCCCAGTTGAGCTCGGCTCCTGCGAGGTGTCGACCTTCTCTCCACCCCCAGTTGAGCTCGGCTCCTGCGAGGTGTCGACCTTCTCTCCACCCCCAGTTGAGCTCGGCTCCTGCGAGGTGTCGACCTTCTCTCCACCCCCAGTTGAGCTCGGCTCCTGCGAGGTGTCGACCTTCTCTCAACCTCCAGTTGAGCTCGGCTCCTGCGTGGTGTCGACCTTCTCTCCACCTCCAGTTGAGCTCGGCTCCTGCGAGGTGTCGACCTTCTCTCCACCTCCAGTTGAGCTCGACTCCTGCGAGGTGTCGACCATCTCTCCACCTCCATTTGAGTTCAGCTCCTACGAGGTGTCGACCTTCTCTCCACCTCCAGTTGAGCTTGGCTCCTGCGAGATGTCAACCTTCTCTCCACCTCCAGTTGAGCTCAACTCCTGCGAGATGTCGACCTTCTCTCCACCTCCAGTTGAGCTCGGCTCTTGCGAGGTGTCGATCTTCTCTCCAGCTCTATTTGAGCTCAACTCTTGTGAGGTGTCGATCTTCTCTCCACCTCCTACAGGTGAGCTCGCTCGTCTAGCGAATAACCTGGGAGGTGTCGACCCTTCTCCACCTCTTTGGTTGAGATCCTCTCCTAGGAGCTGTCAACTCATTTCCTCCTTCAGTTGAGCTCCACTCCTGGGAAGGACCCATCGAATCATACCATATAACAAACATCTCTCTGAACCTCGGGTCTTACATTGTTTTTCCGAGCTCTGAACCACGGGTCTTACCTGTAATTCGTCGAGATCAGAAAGGCATGAGGAGACGACTATTCGTAGACCTCACCAGGAGAGCATGAGCGAGCATGGGAGAGCATGAACGAGTATGGTGAGTATGACGAGTATGGACGAGTATCTATACCCCCCTTTAGATTTGTCCATAAATAGACCCTCAGGGGTACCAGGATTGGCACTTTGGAAGATGTTGAGATCCCCCCCAGTTGGATACTCGTTAAGTCCGTGTCTTCCTCGTACCTCACCCAACCTTTTGGTTGCGGTGAGGAAGTTTCTCCCAAACTTCAAGGTATGTGGTGGGACCTCCCAGCTGGAGCACTTGAGGTGTGCTTGTAGATATTTCTCTCTCCTTCTCTAGCCATTTGAACTGTGGTGTTCGACCGCCGAATCAGTAACCTTAGGCTGTCCTGATCCGAATATTTGAACTAGAGATTTTCCCTGCTTCAACACTCATAATTTAGGAAATTGTGGAGACGGAATGTCTAAAGTATCGCTGAAACTCAAATTGCTTCACCATTTGCAATAATATATGGGCGATGATATTAGCACCACAGTTTTGTCGTGATCACAAGCACTGCTTTTAGATGTCGGCTATTCGCAAGCGATCTTACATTAACAAGCATTCTTGTAGGTATTAGGCTATCCACAAGCAATATACTATTTGCACACCGTTTTTTCTAAAAAAATAAATATGAGAGACCATATTTCAAAACATAAGAACACATGCAAAGTGTTAAACAACCAAAATCATGTGCAAAAATATCTTCAATTTTGATTTTTCTTGTTGAATATTCAATGTTGGCTTCACTTTATTGGTAATATACCTAAATAAATAAAATAAAATAGGTAGATAAAAATCTTAACAAAATTAGAACTTACTATAAAATAATAAATGTGTACATACCTCTCTATGCAACATCATCTAACTCCATCAATAAAAGGTCGTCAGAAGGAAGCTGTGTATTTGTAATACGAGATTTATAATGTCTTTCCCAATCTTCCGCTACCACTCCATGATATCCATCCAACTTGAAACAATATACGGTATTGGAGGAATCATGTAATGTCAAGTGAATGTAATGATTTTCCTTTATAAATCCAATACATTTTAAGATAGCTCATACCGATTGCAACTAAAGATTTTGTTAACAAATATTCGAATATAATATCTCTCAACATTTAAGGAGAAGATTTATACCAAATCTGAAATGGACGATAGAAACTCTGAAATGAAGGAAGAAGACTGGATGCAAAGACGCCTGGAGGGGGATAAACTGCCACCTGTAGGAGGAGCAAATAGGGCTTGGAAGAGGCGAAATCGTCGATTGGATGGACGCTTGAAGGAAGCTAAACAGCCGACTGGAGGATGCGAACCCACGGCCGGCCGGAAATCGCCGGAAAAACCAAGCAGGGGAGGAGAAATCGCCGGAAAAACGAAGCAGGGAACGAGGAAAAGCCGACTGGAGGACGCGAACGGCTGTGCGGAATCGAGAATACTGAAAGTACAAATATGAAACCCGTTTGCTTACTAATAGGAAATAAAAAAACCCTAAAAAATACAAATTTTGAGTGCTTAAAGCCAAAACTACTGTATTATCATATACATAATATAACTCCCCATGCTGGCGGTTCCCAATTTCCAATAGCCGCAATGCCGCACAAAATTAATCACGTCAAACCAATCAAAGAATTGGATAATTGGAGCCAGTCCAGGCGGGCCCCAGCCAACTGCACATCATCTACTTGTCACGATCTCGGCAAGCGGCGATGACCACCTCATTTTTGAAACCACACGTGCGAATCGGCGACGCATGCCTCCCACGCGCACTGGATCACGTATGAAAATGCGGTGAACAAATCCTGAACTCTGATTCGACCCATTACCCAGAAACCCCCTACTTCAATCTTCAACTCGTCCTCTTCGTCAGATATAAGAGGTTCCGTAATCGATTTCACCTACTTCTTCTCTACACAGCTTCGCTCTTCCCTCTCCCCCGATCCTTAGCCGCTTTTACCCGTGATTTCCTTTCTCATAGGTTTGTCGGTGCTCTCGAACTCGTTTGTGTTTCTCTCGATCGCCGCCGTCGCTCCGGAGGCCGCCGATCACTAGCACAGACGGATCAGGATCTTATCTACGTTAATCGAGCCGATCTCCTCCAGGATGGGTATGAAGTAACGCTGTCGATTCCTCATCCTGTTTTTCGATTTGGATTACATGCATTATAAAAAGGCATCAGATCTTTCGGGAGATTTTATGACAATATTATTGCGTAGCTCCGGTAAAGGATCAGTTCAGCTGCATAAGATTCCTTAAGTAATGTGAACAGAAGCCAGTTTAGTTAGTGAAGTGATGCTTGCCCCGCAAAGCATGGTTTTGCTTCCTTTTGGATGTATAGTACAGCCAGTTACAAATAAAAGTCTGTCTTAAGTTTCATTGTCAGTGCTAAACCACACATGCTTGAAACAAATACTAAATTCTGTAAGAATAACAGCAACAAATGGTGGCCCGAAACAACTGCTGAATTCTATATCAGGGATTTCAAGTTAAATTTAAAGTTAGGGTGCTTGGTGGACTAGCGGAAGGGATATGGTGGCGGTGCTGTTTGCACGGGGAGGAGGGCAACGGCTGCAGGATCGCAGCAAGGACAGAGGCTGTAGGATGGCGGCAAGGAGGGGCGGCGGCTATAGGATGTCAGCAAGGGGATGCGGCGGATGTAAGCTGGCAGCAAGGGGTCGTGGCTGTAGGCTGGCAGCAAGGGGGTGGCGGCTATAGGCTGGCAACAAGGGCAACTGCTGTTTGCGAGGGTATGGGGGAGACAGTAGAGGGGTTAGGAGGTGGGAAATGAAGACTAGGGTTAGGTAATACCTTAGGGAGGAAGAAGAGCACCTAAGAGTCGTCACCTAGGGTTTCACCGAGTGCACCGTGGGGTGATCGTGGGAATCCGGGATTCTTTGTCTCCACATTCTGCAATAGCCTCAAAACAGCCTCATGCCTCTTATTTATAAGAAAACATAATTAGGGTATCCTACATCAACCACTTTGATTGGCCGTGGATGCGGAGGGCCCAATTACAATATAAATAAATAAAAACAACAAAGTAATACGTTGGAACCCTAATTTTGATTTGGATTAGGATCCATCTAAAACATATTTAGGATCCTTCCTAACTATTATTATGTTCTGAAACTCACGGTGTCTACTCCCCCCCCCCCCTCACGGGAGGTCGCACTGACCTCCCTACCTACACCGGGCGAGCGGGAGGCCTCTCCCACTCGCCCCCTAAGGGGGCGGCGAGTGGGAGCAGCCCTCCCACTCGGCCGGCGAGTGGGAGGCCCCCTCCCACTCGGCCGGCGAGTGGGAGCAGCCCTCCCACTCGGCCGGCGAGTGGGAGGCCCCCTCCCACTCGCCCGGCGAGTGGGAGGCCTTTCCCACTCGCTCGGCGAGTGGGAGAGCTGCTCCCACTCGCCCGGTGAGTGGGAGCACTCCTCCCACTCCCCTCGCAAAGGGCCTGAGTGGGAGGATTTCTCCTACCCACCCAAGGGAGCCGGGGTAGCGGGTGCCTCCTCCGTCTCTTCCGCGGCCTCTTCTTGCCTTGATCGGTTTCGACCGTCTCGACCACCTTGAGTTGTCTTGGTCTCGTCCGGGTCGGGTCACACCGACTCGGGAAATATGAGGGTTGTACAAGTGCCAGAGGGGCCAGCTTCAGGTTCTACAGTAGATTCTGCAACCATGTCAGTAGACCCAGAGACGGTCAAGCCGTGATCTTTGATGAACTTATCTTCAAAGAAATTAGGATCTCTGGGCTCTATCACTGTATTAGTGGATAGATCTAGAAACCGGTCTACAGCGCTATCTTCTGCACTATCTAGATAGACACAGGTTGTCGTTCTAGGTCCCACCTTAGGTCTCTTAAGGTCTTGTATTCGCACATAAGCTATACATCCCCAAGTCTTAAGAGTGTCATATCTACAAGGATGGTCGTGCCACAGTTCGTACGGAGTAGAACTGAGCTTTGAATGCGGCGCTCTATTCAGAATGTGATTAGCAGTTAGGACTGCTTCCCCCCAAAATGAATTGGGCAAGTCAGCTGTTAGGAGCATAGAGTTCAACATCTCTGTCAAAGTTATATTCTTACGCTCAGCGATGCCATTCGACTGGGGTGAGTAAGGAGCAGTAGTTTCTAGGATTATGCCCTCAGAGGCACAAAATTCCCTAAACCCGGTAGCGGTGTACTCTCCTCCTCGATCACTTCTAAATCTTTTAATCCTTAGATTTAACTGGTTTTCTACCCGAGATTTGAAGATCTTAAAGGTCTCGAATGTCTCGTCTTTCGATCTCAATAGGTAAACATGACAATATCTGGAAAAATCGTCGATGAATGTAATTAAATACTTCTTTCGTCCTCTAGTGGCGTGACATCGGAAATCACAGAGGTCAGAATGTATTAGTTCAAGAAGTTGTGTGCTCCTAGAAACTGTCTTAAAAGGGTTTCTAGTTATCTTAGTTTGGGCACAAACCTCGCACCTATCAAATCGAATAGACAGATCTAATGGAATGTTGTGACTCTTAGCTAGATCTCGCATTTTCTTATAATGCACATGTCCAAGTCTATTGTGTAATAACTTTGGATCTATTAGAGTGGAACTCACTTGGTTTATGCACTCGTTATCTAGGCTAAGTCTATACATCCTGTTGATCAGATACGCACACCCAAAGTAGTGAGAATTGACCGCTAAGGTTATTCTACCGTTTTGAGTTCTGAATGACATACCAGCCTTATCTAACAAACTCATAGAAATTAAATTCTCAGTTAAATTATGAACTACCTTAACATTTTGTAAAATTAAAGTTTTCCCTAAAGAGAGGGCAAGCTCTGCTGTCCCAGCATGCGTCACATCTGTCTCTCCTCCATTGCAGTTTTCAACTCTGTCCTTGACTGCAACAACCTTCGTCAGAAGACTTCTGTCATTTGTCACATGACAGGTAGCACCACTGTCTAGCCACCACTCAGAAGACGCACTGCGGTGACTACTCCCAACCATAGCCACGATGGACTTAGGATCGGAGATATCGACCGGCTTGTTTGCAGTATTCTGTGGGGCTTCCTCCCTCTCCTTCAGTCTGCGCATTTCAGACTTGAAGGTGATCAACTTAGGAGGCAGCATGCTTAAAATTAGACTCGCAAACGGATTGTCGACCATTTCAGACTGTTCGTCTTCCGACTTGTAACGTATCTTTTCTAGTTCTAGGAACTGAAAGTGTGCGTTTAAGCGGTCCCAAATCTCTTTCGCGGTCTTACACGCACTGTAGGTCATGGCAAAGCGAGAATTCAGGGAATTCAGAAGGTAATCCCTGCAAAAATTCTCATCTTTACTCCACTGACATTCGTCCACATCCTCACAGGTAGTGGCGAAATCACTAATAACGGTGTAGAAAACTTCACGTTCTTTCATTCCTAGTTGGACATACATTTTCCAACTGAGGAAGTCAGGTACGTCGAAGGACTGCAATTTCACGGTGGCGAGCGCATTTTGCGTCGACATCTCGCTAGATTTAAAACAGAAATAAAAATTCTAGAACGAGGTCACCTGAACCGAGCTTGGACGAGACGAATCTTCGGATCCAATCCAGAGTCAATTTATTTGCTCCTCCCGTCCGGTTGAACGCAGTCGCCGAAAATTTCGATGTGGTGCTCTCCACCAAATCCTCCAAACACGGATTGATGCAAGTCCTCCTTCAGAATTTGCCTTCTTCCTCACGATCCAGAAGCAGCCGATGCACTGATCATGCAACAGAAATGATCCAAGGCGGTAGAGCTCCCAGCGGCGAACTAGCCGGAGCAGCACTGGAAGCACTGGAGGCGGCCGGATCTGAGGCGCAGCGGTCGGAACAGCACTAGATCTGAGCAACAATAAACTCTGATGCTGATCATGGCGGCAACAAAGATCCAAGGACCAAGATCAGTAGGAGTGACGACCAACAATGCCCTCCTTCACTTGATCTTCCGGCAAGTTAGATCCGTTCAAGTGGCTCCTCCAGAAAAAACGACGACCAGTACATCTGGATTAGATCCGGCGAGATCGGGGAGATCTAGCAAGAATGGATCTAGATCGGCAACAGGAAGAGAACTGCGATGCAAAGCACATCCAGAGCAATACCACGGGAGACGGCACGCGAACTTGCAGAGCAACTGCGATCCAGAACTGCGATCCAGAGCAACTCACGATCTGGAGCAGAGAGGCGATTTTTTGCGGCCGGATCTGCACTGTATTGGCGCAGATATTTGCGAACGAGAGGTGTCAATGGGAACGACGCAGCAGATTTGCGGCGGAACTCTTGGATCGGGAGTCGCGATCCTCTTTCCGGCGTGCGATCAGATCTCCAACAGCAACGACGATCCGTTTTCCTCTTCGATCTGCAGCGGCTAGACGGGATCAGCAACAACTTCGCAAGATCTGGGACTCCTCGATCTTGCGATCCCTCCCTTTTCCGATCTGAGCGCCGGCACCCCTAGAAACCCGATTAGCCGCGATCTTCCTTCTTGCAGATCTGCGACAGGAGAAACTAATCCACGACGAATACCGCCGATCTGTAGCAGTGGGGAGAACCTTCTCCTCTTCCCAATCGATGGCATCGACGGGATCGAAAAACAAAATTGTCGATCTTCCTTCTTGCAGATCTGCGACAGGAGAACGACGCACGAGACTGGATCTCCCGATCTTGAGCGGCGCTGGAACACAGAAACTCCTTTCGATCGATGAAGACAGCGGAATCGTGAAAGCAGAGAACCGAAGAGCGCCGAACAGACGAGCGGGGAGAGCGGAACCCTAGAACGAATTCCTATCTTGAGAATGTTGAGGCTCCGCTCAAGATAGTCCACGGTACCTCATCAAGGTGTGGAATGGGTACTTATAGTATCTCCAGCGTAGAGTCAAACCCTAGTGACACGAAACCCAATGAGTCGGTCCCGACACGCGCAGACATATATATACATAAAACCTAACACACTCAACCCTCATAAACCCTATTGAGGACAAAAACCACTCCAATTCCCACATATGGGAGACAAGCAAACCCTATTGAGGACCAAAAGACCTAAAAACTCTTGTCATATTCCCTTTCACTTGATTGTATGTTTTTGTTCTAAGAGGATGACGAATTCCTCGCACACACTCATAAAAGTGGCGGTCTTTTCCTGCCCTTGCCCCCTAAGTTCCAAAGCAGGGTGGAGATGTCTTGAAGATATCTCCTCAGTTTCATGGTACTGGGTCCCGAGATCCCACCTACGGAGAAACATAGTAGTACCAAGTCTATCGTTGGCATCAATACTAATATCTGAATCCTTATTTATATGCGAAGTCGTATGCTGAAAGATGGGATACTATATTAATATTTCTCCTTTCAATTCCTTGCACCCGCCCCTTCCCTAACGGCTAACGCCACTCCCCCCACCCTCTATGGTGTCCTTTTCAACCGTTCCACTTTCACCCACAGCTCTTCTATCATTTTCTAACATGCATTCTCTCTCCTTCCCACCGCTACCTTTTGTTCAACTTATATTCGACCCTTGACCTTGAGGACTAGGTCAATTTTCAAGAGTGACATATTGTTACGACGATGCATCCTCCTGAGCACATCATCTCGCAGGAGTCATGAGAGCGCTTATGGAAGCCGCCGTGATAATTTCATCGTGTACTTAATTAGTATTAGTTAATTAATTAATATTAATTACTTATTATTAATTAATTAATAATAATTAATTTAATTAAAATAATTTGTAATTGTGTTGCCCTCCCTCATCTATATAAGAGGGAGGGGTATGTGTGTTTAAGGATGCTTTTGGTTAGTGCAGTTTGGGCTTTCATTTGAGAGAAACTCCTTGAATGCCCCAGCCTCCAACACTTGGCGGGAGTTCGTCTCTCGATTGTATCTTGTTCGTATGCAATTTGTAATGAAATTTTCTCTCCGGTAACAAATTCCTTGTCTCTTGCAGAGGTACAAGGCAGATGAACATGAAACCATAATTTTGGCTGGAGCGGAGTATGGTAGTGGCAGCTCCAGAGATTGGGCTGCTAAAGGTCCGATGTTGCTGGTGAGCATTCAGTTACATTTCACCTGATCCTTTTTGTCTGTAATCATGGTGCACTCTTGGCATATAGCAAGAATGAGTTGAGAAGTATTCATAAATCTATATAAGTCTAAACAGTTAGGATGAGGCTACTCATGGTGCTCGCCGCTATTAAATAATTTCTAAATTTCCTGCATATTTGTGGAATAAAACCCAATGTATTACTTTCTCTTACTTCATCTGAATTGTGGCTGCCTCTTTTTATCAGGGTGTAAAAGCTGTCATAGCTAAAAGCTTTGAGAGAATCCACCGAAGCAACTTAGTTGGAATGGGCATGATTCCGCTATGCTTCAAACCCGGTGAGGATGCCGAGTCGTTAGGCCTCACAGGTTATGAAAGATACACAATTGATCTTCCGAGCAACATTAGTCATATACGACCTGGGCAAAACATTTCAGTTGCCACGGATAATGGAAAATCGTTCGTATGCACCCTTCGCTTCGACACAGAGGTGCGCTTCCGTTCCCCGACGATCTCTTCTTATGTAAATTGCATGCTTCAATTTATCATGCAAGCTGATTATTACAATAACTATTTTTATCGAAATTAATTATAAGACTCCAAGTTCATGTTTACTTTCTGAAGACCAATGCATTGTCTCTAAAACTATGAATTCATTTGGGACTTTCTTGTCCTGCAAAAAAGACTGATGCTTCGATCACTTTTATTTTTCTAATGTTCTATTGAATTTGATATAGTTTGGTAAACCTGAAAAAATAGTTTCTCCCTGCCGGGAACTCATAAATATAAGAATATATATTGATGTGTGTGCGCTCACGTGTGTGCGCGCACAAGAATATGTAAACATATATACATGGTTGTCAAAGGCTCGGGGCTAAAGGGTTCTGGAGCCTAGGCCCATACGTGGACCTGATGAGGACAAGGCACAAGCACATTTCATTTTAAGCAATTCTTATCAAACATCAGTTCATCTTGTTGATCAGATTCCTCATACACACTACTCGTCAGTCATTAATTACTATCATCTATATATACGAAGAAATGAGATCAATGCGGTTACTGTTGAATTTTCTCGGATTTGCTATCGATCAAGTGAACCAATGATGGACAAAGAAGATTTTATACCACAACTAGGCAATCAATTACAAAATCACACGGCTGAATACAAGTTGCATCCAACTTGAATCACAACAGTCAAAAGAAAGTAGACTTTGGTCACGGACAAGGTCCGCTTCTCCTCCCGAGCACACCTCGCTGGTGATACTCGCTCCAATGCTCGCTCCTCGCCACAGAAGCTCGCTACTCGCTGTCGCCGGCGATATTGACTGTCGCCGGGCGATATCTCCAATCCTCGCAAGCTCGCTGCTCGCGCTCCAGATACTCGCAAGCTCACTGCTCGCACTCCAGGATACTCGCACGCTCGCCGCGCGCGCTTCCTCTCCTTCTCGCTGTCGCCGGGCGATATCCACTGTCGCCGGCGATATCTCCTCTGCTCGCTACTCGCTCAAGAGAGCTCGCCGAACTCGCTCCAAGTCCGATGCTCGCCTGCCAAACTTACTCCAAGTCCGATGCTCGCCGGGTAGCGCTCTGGTATATCTAACTCGCTCAGAGTTGATGATACTCGCCACTTCTGAAGTCTCTACTCGCCACTTTCAGAATGGATCATCTTTAAGGGGGGGGGGGGGGGGTACCCCTCTATTTATAGGCATATGCCTACTCGGCGGCGAGTATGATACTCGCCAGCTGTCGCCGGCGACAGCCACTGTCGTCGGGCGACAGCTCACTTCACAAACTCAACACTCCCCCTTGAAGTGAGCTCCGGGAACAACTCCAAGCAATGAGCGAAGCCTCCGGAACGGCCCCGCAGATAGGGGCTTTGTGAATATATCCGTCAGGTTCTCTTCACTTCGCACATGCTCCACAGCGATCAAGCCACCCAGCACCTTCTCTCTGATGAAGTGATGCTCGATCTCTATGTGCTTGGTCCTTGCATGACAAACTGGGTTGGTTACCAGTTTCAATGCACTCTTATTGTCCCCGCGCAGCACAGTAGGTCCGCTGACCTCCTCGTCCACATCCTCCACTAGTCTCCTTAGCCAGACACACTCCTGAGCTGCTAAGGACGACGCCTTGTACTCGGCCTCCGTGGTGGAAAGGGAAATAGAGTCCTGCTTCTTGCTACACCACGAGATAGCAGCAGCTCCACACAAGAACATGTAACCTGATGTCGACTTGCGATCATCAGCGTCACCTCCGTAGTCTGCATCCGTGTATCCGTGCAGCTTGAAGTCAGACTTCTCCTCATAGGACAACCCCATCTCAAGGGTGCCCTTCACGTACTTCAGAATTCCTTTGGCTGCCTCCAGATGAGGCTTCCGCGGCTCCTGCATATACCGACTAACTCGGCCGACAGCAAAGGCGATGTCCGGCCTTGTGATAGTCAGGTAGATAAGACTCCCCACCAGTGCCCGAAAGATCTTCGGATCAGGAAGAATCCTCCCTTCTTCCTTCCGAAGCTTCAGCCCAGCCTCCAGAGGAACGGAGCTGCTCTTCCCCTCTTTCATGCTGAATCTCTCGACGATCCTCTCGGCATATGTCCTCTGGGAAACATCCAGCCCGCCTCTTCTCTTCTCCACTTGGAGGCCAAGGAAATGGTGCAGTTCACCAAGATCCTTCATCTCGAATCGTATGGAGAGCTGCTGTCTCAGCGCCGCGACCTCCTCAGGGTTGTTCCCTGTCACGATCATGTCGTCGACGTATAGCAGTACCAGCACGTGAAGACCTCCACTCTTCTTCACGAACATGCTGGAATCTGAGTCTGAGGCATCGTAGCCGCAGAACTGCAGATACTCCGCGATCTTCCCATACCAGGCTCTCGGCGCCTGCTTCAACCCATAGAGGGCCTTCTTCAGCTTGCAGACGTGGCGCGGCTGAGACTTGGACACGTATCCAGGTGGTTGCACCATGAATATGTCCTTGTCGATCTCCCCATATAGGAATGCGTTCTTCACGTCCAGCTGCCATAGCTTCCACCCTCGGCACACCGCCAGAGCGATGACCGTCCTCACCGACGTCATCTTCGCTACGGGACTGAAGGTCTCCTCGTAGTCCTCTCCATAGGTCTGTGAGAAGCCTCGAGCGACAAGCCTCGCCTTGTACCGCTCCACTTCTCCATCAGCCCTCTTCTTCACCTTGTACACCCACTTGCAGGTGACAGGTTTGATGCCCTCCACCATGGGAACCAGGTCCCATGTCTCGTTCTTCTTCAGGGCCTCCATCTCCTCCTTCATGGCCTCGTCCCACTCCTTGATGCCAACAGCATCCTCAAAGCGGGCAGGTTCCCTCTCGTCGAGTGGTCCTGCGAAGAAGCAAGAAACCAAACACACGAAGTTCCCCTCCTTATAGCGAGCAGGCGGGACGATGGTCCGCTTCGACCTCCTCAAGGCTTGGCCACTATCTACCGCTCCGGTAGAATCCTCTTCTCCAGCTCGTCTCTGTCCTCCTCTAGGAGCAATACTCTCCCTGCTTCTAGAGATCGAAGCTCCCCCTGAGCCAGATGCTCCTCCTGAGCTAGATGGCGATGGGGCACTTGGAGAAACCTCCAACTCCACAGTAGGGTCCTCAGTGACCCACTCTTCTTCTCTCCTGCTCGATTCTCCACTCTCCGGCAGCACCACGGAAGAGACTCCCTGATACGAGATCAGTTCGTCAAACACTACGTCGCGCGAGACGACGAACTTGTGGGTCTGCGGGTTCATGCACTTCCAGCCCTTCTTCCTCTCGTCGTAGCCGATGAAGACACACTTCCTCGCTTTCGGCTCCAACTTGGTTCTCTCGGCCTCTGGAACGTGCACGAAGCAGGTAGAACCAAACACCCTCATGTGACTCACATTCGGCTTCTCTCCAAACATGAGCTGGTGCGGAGACACCATCCTGTTGGGACTCAATGGTAGCCGGTTGATCACATGGGTGGCACACGCCATTCCCTCCGCCCATAAGGCCTTGGGAATGCTCTTGGCATGTAGCCAACTCCTGGTAGTCTCCACCAGATGGCGGATCTTCCTCTCAGCCACCCCATTCTGCTGAGGGGTGTGAGCGCAGGAGAGCTCCCGCCGAATGCCGAACCTCCTGCAGAAAGAAGCAAACTCATTGGAGGTAAACTCCCCTCCATTGTCGCTCCTCAGCTTCTTGACTCTGCGGTTCAGCCTCCCCTCCACAAGCTCCTTCCACTCGAGGAACTTGCTGAACACTTCTGATTTCTCTCTCAGAAAGTATACCCACGTATAGCGGGTATAGTCATCCACCAGAACCAGCGCATACTTATTGCCTCCATAAGTACGGGTGACGCACGGCCCCATCACGTCAGCATGTACGCACTCAAGAGGTGCCTTACACCTGGTCTCCGACTTGTCAAATGGAAGTCGATGTGACTTTCCATATTGGCATCCGTCGCACACATGGCCGTCGCCGTAGGAAGTGAGATGAGGCAGGCCGCTCACTAGGCCCTTTGCCGCCATCATCTTCAGCTTGTCCATCCCCACATGACCCAGCCTCTCATGCCAGATCACAGCGCTGTCGTTTGTCTTCAGCTTGTCCACGTAGGCATTTGCAGATAGGACATACAAATCCTTCACCCTTCTCCCGGTGAGCGTGACGTCAGCATCGACAGACGAAAGGTTCTTCAAGAACTTCACCTCCTTTGGTCCAAACAGCACGTGGTATCCAGCATCCACGGCGTTTGCCACTGAGAAGAGGTTCTTCTTCATGCCAGGCACATGATAGACACTCTTCAGTGTCACTGGCTTCTCTCTGCTCCCAAGGGACACCTTCCCTTCTCGCTCTACGGGATGTACCGTATCATCCGCAGTGATGATAGCATCCGTTCCTTCATATGCTGCCGAGGAGGCAAACTTCGACATATCTCCTGTGAGATGATGCCCGCAACCGGAATCCACTATCCAGTCGTCTTCGAGGTTGATGGAGGCTAAGACATCGACTGACGTTGCCGTCATCTATGCCAGGAAACAATTATCTCCCCTCTCACCGCCCTGGTGACCTCCACCTCTTCCTTCACCTCTTCGATGGTCTCCACCTCTCTGATGGTCTCCACCTTGCTCAGCAACATGACCGGCCTGGAGATTAGACCGGCAATCCTTTGCCATATGCCCATACTTCTTACAGGCAAAGCAAAGGGTTCTCCCCTTCTCATCGCGGGCAGGAAGGAACTTCCCCCCATCTCCCTGAGAGGACGTTGAAGGTCCCTCTCCGGGGTTCTTCTTCCTCTTGTCCCAGGATCTCCTCTTTCCCGAGAACAACGCCTCGCCATCTCCTCCTGAGATGGATACTCCCGCCATCTGCTTCGGAAAGCTCTCCTGTGACGACAGCATGTTCTCTAGCTCCAAAAGGGAGGGCTGAATAGCCCATCCTTGTACGGAAGTAACGAAGGCGACATACTCCCTCCTCAAGCCTCGGAGTATGTGTCGCTTCAACTTCGCCTCTGAAATTGGCTCTTCGGGATCCAAGGCCGAGATCTCTCCGCATAGGTTCTTTACCTTCAGGAAGAAGGTGGATATCGCCATCTCGCCTTGAGTCGACTTCGCCAACTCATTCTCCAGAAATTGTAGCCGCGCCACATTCTTCTTGTTGAATAACCCATCGAGGGCTATCCAGATCGCAGACGCTGACTTGCAACCAATGATGTGGTCGAACAAGTCAGGTGATATGGCTCTCTTCAAGGTGAACTCCGCCTTGGCATTGGTCTTCCTCCAAGCTCTCACAGCTGGACCATTATCACCGGCAGCTACAACTTCCTCTTGCTCCCCACCACCAACAACCTCCCTCTGATACCATGTTGAATTTTCTCGGATCTGCTATCGATCAAGTGAACCAATGATGGACAAAGAAGATTTTATACCACAACTAGGCAATCAATTACAAAATCACACGGCTGAATACAAGTTTGCATCCAACTTGAATCACAACAGCCAAAAGAAAGTAGACTTTGGTCACGGACAAGGTCCGCTTCTCCTCCCGAGCACACCTCGCTGGTGATACTCGCTCTAATGCTCGCTCCTCGCCACAGAAGCTCGCTACTCATTGTCGCCGGCGATATTGACTGTCGCCGGGCGATATCTCCAATCCTCGCAAGTTCGCTGCTCGCGCTCCAGATACTCGCAAGCTCACTGCTCGCACTCCAGGATACTCGCACGCTCGCCGCGCGCGCTTCCTCTCCTTCTCGCTGTCGCCGGGCGATATCCACTGTCGTCGGCGATATCTCCTCTGCTCGCTACTCGCTCAAGAGAGCTCGTCGAACTCGCTCCAAGTCCGATGCTCGCCTGCCGAACTTACTCCAAGTCCGATGCTCGCCGGGTAGCGCTCTGGTATCTCTAACTCGCTCAGAGTTGATGATACTCGCCACTTCTGAAGTCTCTACTCGCCACTTTCAGAATGGATCATCTTTAGGGGGGGGGGGTACCCCTATATTTATAGGCAGATGCCTACTCGGCGGCGAGTATGATACTCGCCAGCTGTCGCCGGCGACAGCCACTGTCGCCGGGCGACAGCTCACTTCACAAACTCAACAGTTACTTTCATTGTATTGAAGTCTTAACGCTCGATTATGTTTCACCAACTTTAAATCATTCTAAGTTATTGAGCCTTTTTAAGCGGTGTTCATGACAGACGCTACTTATAGTTCCATTTGGTGTCACTTTGATAGCTTCCACACCATGGACTTTTTAATTATCATGCTAACTATTTTTGTGTGGCCGTGGCAGGTGGAATTGGCTTATTTCGATCACGGAGGTATTCTTCCTTATGCCATCAGAAACTTGATTAATTCGCCATAAACGCGCCTTTTAATCTCTTTGGCCCCACCCGCGGCTTCGGCGAAAAACTGAGTTCTCAGAGGAAATAAGGCTTCAATTTATGATGTCAATGTATGTTTCCTGTCGGATTCAGAATTAATTCATTTCGAAATATAACTGTGAGTTTATTTTTCCTGCGCTCTGCTCTTCCCATTGCCTTGAACTACTTTTGGTTTGCTTTTCAATCAAACATTCTAGAAGTAGTGCTAGAAATAAATCAAGCCATAGATTCGAATTGATTTCAATGCTCTGTATGCTGAATGAAGGAAGCATGATTATGTGCACATAAATCAAAATGGATTCTTGGGTCTGTCCTCTCTTATGTCTTTGGCTTTGATTTGAGGGCATGATTTCCGCAACAAATGTGACGGTATAGGGGGCCACTATTTCAGTGGTACTCTGTGAGCAGTCACTTTGTGCATTTATTGTCAAAGGTTAGGTCTTTCTCGTCTGAGAGAAGCCACTTTGTGCATAGTACCAAATGTTAGGTCTATTTTCAATCTTCCTCCGCCCATACCCCCAATGATTGGGGGACTATATGGGTTCTGTTGTTGTTGTGTATAGATCCGAATTAATTTCAGCCTTGTTGCGGTCCACTCAAGGCTCCGGTAGATCGGACTAAATTGAACCGTCTTAGCCCGGGAGCGTTCGAGCATGCAAACAGTCACAAAAAAGGGAAAGCTGACAAGACAATTTTTTTTAACGTGGAAAACCCGGAAAGGGTAAAAAACCACGCGGTCGGAGCTGTGCCGACCAAACTTCACTATCTTCTGAGAGGTTACAGTCCGGTGTTTAGAAATCGAGCGCGACAGGCCGCTGCTCGTTACAATAATAGAGAGAGAGAGAGAGAGAGAGAGAGAGAGGTGCCCAGAGGATGACAGGCCACCGCTTACGGAGCTAAATCTTTTCCTGCCGCAGAGGGGAATGTTGTGCTCTGAGCGCTCTGGATCGACGTGTTTGGTGCGGCTTTGTTTCTGCGGCTTTGCTTCTGCGGCTTGCCTCCTATTGCACGGGGGGAGTCGGGATTGATGATCTTGAGTGCGCAGAGTACTTGTTGATGCGTATGCGGAGGTGTGCTTGGAGCGGTCTTGAGAGCGGAGCGCATGGAAGTGCGTTTGGAGCGGTCTTGAGAGCGGAACGCATGGAGGCGCGCTTGGAGCAGTCTTGAGAGCAGAGCGCACGAAGGCGCGCTTGGAGCTGTCATGAGAGCGAAGCGCACGAGGGCGCGCTTGGAGCAGAGCGCACGGAGGTGCGCTTGGAGCGGTCTTGAGAGCGGAGCGCACGAAGGCGTTCATGGAGCGGTCTTGGGAGCGCAGCGCACGGAGGCGCGCTTGGAGCTGTCATGAGAGCGAAGCGCACGAGGGCGCGCTTGGAGCAGAGCGCACGGAGGTGCGCTTGGAGCGGTCTTGAGAGCGGAGCGCACGAAGGCGTTCTTGGAGCGGTCTTGGGAGCGCAGCGCATGGAGGCGCGCTTGGAGCGGTCTTGCGAGCGGAGCGCACGGAGGGGCGCTTGGAGCGGTCTTGAGAGCGGAGCGCACGGAGGCGCGCTTGGAGCGTTCTTGAGAGCGGAGCGCACGAAGGCGTTCTTGGAGCGGTCTTGGGAGCGCACGGAGGCGCGCTTGGAGCGCTCTTGAGTGCGGAGTGCACAGAGGCGCGCTTGGAGCGGAGCGCACGGGGGCGCGCTTGGAGCGGAGCGCACGGGGGCGCGCTTGTAGCGGAGCGCACGATGGCGCGCTTGTAGCGGAGCGCACGATGGCGCGCTTGGAGCGGAGCGCACGATGGCGTGCTTTGAGCGGAGCACACGAAGGCGCACTTGTGAGCGCGCAAGAAGGAGGCGCGCTTGTGAGCGCGCAAGCAGGAGGTGCGCTTGTGAGCGCGCAAGGAGGAGGTGCGCTTGTGAGCGCGCAAGGAGGAGGCGCGCTTGTGAGCGCGCAAGGATGAGGCGCGCTTGTGAGCGCGCAAGGAGGAGGCGCGCTTGTGAGCGCGCAAGGAAGAGGCGCGCTTGTGAGCGCGCAAGGAAGCGGGAGAGAGAAAATCCGTAGGAGGATTTCTCCGGGAGAGAAGAGGATCCAAAAAGAGAAGCCTTGAGGTTCTATTTATAGTTTTTGAGGGTGGCACTTTCGTAATTAAATGGGTGGTTATGGTGGTTATGCGGCTACCCGCACACCATAACCAATTTATGTGTTATACGCAAACTTATCATGAATATGGCTATGCGCACACCAGTTTGTATAGTTTTGTGGTGATATGTATTCATATGACGGATATGGTTATGCGCACACCATAACCATATTATTTGCTATATGCAGACCGTATTGAAGGATTTTACTATTTACACCCCCATGTTGGAGGATTTTGCTGTTTGCACCCCATGATGAGGGATTTTTACTATTTGCACCCCAAGGCCTTTATGGGTATGCAACATAAGCCCCCCAAACCTCCGGAGTCCGAATCTCGTTGTGAGGAGTTCAGAGGTTTTGATTTTCCTGCGGCGGCTTTATCCATTGTTCTCTTCGCGGCGCCCTGGGTAGGATCTGCTGCCGAAGGATGAGCGTGTGGTTGACGTTGTTTCTTTATTCTGGTTAGGCGTTTCTCGCTTTGCGCTGAGTTGTGATAGCCCTCTGATTGTCCTACTGCATGCGTTGCTGACAAAGTGTTGATTGAGGGAAGTCGCTTCAAGATAGCTGGCGAAGGAAGTTCGTTCTTCGAGATTGTTGCTGGCTTGCTGCCTAGTATTGATATCCGAACAGTTTGAGGGCTTCCTGCAAAATTACGGATGAACTTGCACGGTTCTGAGCCCGCAGATTTTATGTAATAGAAAATTAGCTTGCACAAGTCTGGCCCGCGGATTTTACATAATAAAATAGGTGCACGAGTCTGGCCCGCGGCTTTTACATAATTAAATAGGTGCACGAGTCTGGCCCGCAGCTTTTTCATAATAAGATAGGCGCACGAGTCTGGCCCGCGGCTTTTACATAATAAGATAGGTGCACGAGTCTGGCCCGCGGCTTTTTCATAATAAAATAGGTGCACGAGTCTGGCCCGCGGCTTTTTCATAATAAGATAGGTGCACGAGTCTGGCCCGCGGCTTTTACATAATAAGATAGGTGCACGAGTCTGACCCGCGGCTTTTTCATAATAAAATAGGTGCACGAGTCTGGCCCGCGGCTTTTACATAATAAGATAGGTGCACGGGTCTGGCCCGTGGCTTTTTCATAATAAAATAGGTGCGCGAGTCTGGCCCGCGGCTTTTACATAATAAGATAGGTGCACGAGTCTGGCCCGCGGCTTTCATATAATAAAATAGGTGCACGGGTCTGGCCCGCGGCTTTTTGCACGAGTCTGGCTCGCGGCTTTTTTGCACGAGTCTGGCTCGCGGCTTGGCCGGTGAATAGCGTTTGTATTCAAACTGAGGGTAAACGTAAGGGGGGCAGGCCCCTACGATGCACGAGTCTGACTCGCAGCTTTTTTGCACGAGTCTGGCTCGCGGCTTTTTTGCATGAGTCTGGCTCGCGGCTTTTTTGCACGAGTCTGGCTCGCGGCTTGGCCGGTGAATAGCGTTTGTATTCAAACCGAAGGTAAACGTAAGGGGGGCAGGCCCCTACGACACCGGGACTCGACGGCGGAGGAGAAGGGCGGGCCTTCAATCGACGGCGGTACAAAGTCCCCGGGGCTGGGCCCCGAAGCGGTTCCTGCAGTAGGACAGTTTAGGATAAACAGAACATATCTAGAAAGTGAACAAGGATACATGCGCAAGTGCGATCTTGCGGCTTCTGAGCCAGTAAGTTTTTGACACAAGTTTGACGAGAGAGAAGGTAACGTTGAGCTCCCTTTGCGTTGTGCTTGCTCGAGCTCTTTCGATTGTTCAGCATGGCGGGCGGCGATGACCCGGAGACCGACCTTCGGTGGCATCCTTTTGTGCCTCTTCACGGAAAGCCTCCAGGTGTCCTAACTGGACGAGACGTTCAATTTCTTCTTTCAGCCTGGCACAGTGTTCCGTACGGTGCCCTCGGCCTTTGTGGAAGTGGCAAAACTGGGATTGATCTCCCCTATGCAGGGAGAGCCGCCTGGGCCAATCGATGACCCTGCTATTACATATTACAGACAATATGTGCTCGCGGGGAGTATTTAGCGGGGCGTAACTCCGGGGGCTTTGACTTGATGGCCCTTGGGAGCGGTCTACTCGGCTCTGAGTGAGTAGTTCGAACTGCTGCTGCTGGCCCTTTCTCTTGCGACTCGTATCAATCTGCAGCAGATTTGTCGGTGCCTGAAGTTTGGCTTTTTCTGCCAATGTGAGAGTTGTGTGGTCCTTCCACGCGCCTAGCCTTTCAGATTTTGGTTTCGGTGACGGGTCGTTGTTGATCCAAGGGAGCTTGGAGGCGAGTGTGTCGAAACCATGCATCGCATTCCTAAGGATACTCCCTTTGTTGGTCATGCGCCCGGACAGGGAAACGTCGTGGTCCAGGGCGTCTAGTAGGAGACTCCCGAATATTGCGTCGTAAGGGGGGTCTGCGTTTGCGACGACGAACTGAACGTCATACTGGACCGGTTCTGAGTGCATCCCTACTCGGACCGGAAGGGTGATGATTCCTATGGTGGGCACCATAGTTCCGTCAGGGAGCTCCGCGTCGCTGGCCCTGAGCTTGAGGTTCCCGCTTAGGGGTTTGAGCCGCACTACGGCAGCTGGGAACAAGAGGTTGAAGGAGATGCGATGTGTTATCAACGCTCTCCTTAGCTTGCAGGGTGGACTGCTTATGCTTGCGTCTAAGGCGAAGTCCATCCATGCGCAGGGACGTTCCTGGTGAAAATTTGTGCGGATCTTCTCTTGCTGCTTGCTCCATTCCGCCCCCTTAGGCGGGGCGGTTCGTCCGTGCCCGGCTTTTCTCCTTCTTCTTGAATCCTTGGCGAGCGTGTCTCGTGCCATTCAACGAACAGTTGGGACAATTGGGTGAAGTTGTGAACCGCTCCGCTTGGCAAGGATTGATACCAGCAGAGGGCGTCTCCGCGCAGTGTCTTGGTGAAGATCTTGCAACTGATTAGGTCGGGAGGTCCGAACGTCCGCATCGTTATCAAGAAGTGATTAGCGTGCCCGTACAGATCCTCTGCTCCGTGAAACTCCTTGTGGTGCGGGAGCTTTAGCCACGACGGAACTGGATATGCCAAAATTGACTTTGACAGGGGGGATTGCCTTTGCTGGTGCGTGACATCGTTCAGATCCCGTCTTGCCGCGAGAGGGGCCGGCTTGTTAGTTGATCCAAGCCACGGGGGCAGGACGGGTGCAGCGATGAGCGCTCTTTTCGCCGGGTTCTCTGGGATCGAAGAACTGCATGCGTCAGATAGCTCGGGGGAGGTGTCCACTCTTGCTGGTTCCGTGAACTCCGGAGAAGCGGGCGCTACGCTCGGAAATCCTTTGCTTGGTATTTGGGAATCCATTCCCACAGACGGCGCCAAACTGTTGCGGTCCACTCAAGGCTCCGGTAGATCAGACTAAATTGAACCGTCTTAGCCCGGGAGCGTTCGAGCATGCAAACAGTCACAAAAAAGGGAAAGCTGACAAGACAATTTTTTTTAACGTGGAAAACCCGGAAAGGGTAAAAAACCACGCGGTCGGAGCTGTGCCGACCAAACTTCACTATCTTCTGAGATGTTACAGTCCGGTGTTTAGAAATCGAGCGCGACAGGCCGCTGCTCGTTACAATAATAGAGAGAGAGAGAGAGGTGCCCGGAGGATGACAGGCCACCGCTTACGGAGCTAAATCTTTTCCTGCCGCAGAGGGGAATGTTGTGCTCTGAGCGCTCTGGAGACTTTGACTGTAGCTTGAGGGTTGGATCGACCTGTTTGGTGCGGCTTTGTTTCTGCGGCTTTGTTTCTGCGGCTTGCCTCCTATTGCACGGGAGGAGTCGGGATTGATGATCTTGAGTGCGCAGAGTACTTGTTGATGCGTATGCGGAGGTGTGCTTGGAGCGGTCTTGAGAGCGGAGCGCATGGAGGTGCGCTTGGAGCGGTCTTGAGAGCGGAGCGCATGGAGGCGCGCTTGGAGCAGTCTTGAGAGCAGAGCGCACGAAGGCGCGCTTGGAGCTGTCATGAGAGCGAAGCGCACGAGGGCGCGCTTGGAGCAGAGCGCACGGAGGTGCGCTTGGAGCGGTCTTGAGAGCGGAGCGCACGAAGGCGTTCTTGGAGCGGTCTTGGGAGCGCAGCGCACGGAGGTGCGCTTGGAGCTGTCATGAGAGTGAAGCGCACGAGGGCGCGCTTGGAGCAGAGCGCACGAAGGTGCGCTTGGAGCGGTCTTGAGAGCGGAGTGCACGAAGGCGTTCTTGGAGCGGTCTTGGGAGCGCAGCGCACGGAGGCGCGCTTGGAGCGGTCTTGCGAGCGGAGCGCACGGAGGTGCGCTTGGAGCGGTCTTGAGAGCGGAGCGCACGGAGGCGCGCTTGGAGCGGTCTTGAGAGCGGAGCGCACAAAGGCGTTCTTGGAGCGGTCTTGGGAGCGCACGGAGGCGCGCTTGGAGCGCTCTTGAGTGCGGAGCGCACAGAGGCGCGCTTGGAGCGGAGCGCACGGGGGCGCGCTTGGAGCGGAGCGCACGGGGGCGCGCTTGGAGCGGAGCGCACGATGGCGCGCTTTGAGCGGAGCACACGAAGGCGCACTTGTGAGCGCGCAAGAAGGAGGCGCGCTTGTGAGCGCGCAAGGAGGAGGCGCGCTTGTGAGCGCGCAAGGAGGAGGCGCGCTTGTGAGCGCGCAAGGAGGAGGCGCGCTTGTGAGCGCGCAAGGAGGAGGCGCGCTTGTGAGCGCGCAAGGAAGCGGGAGAGAGAAAATCCGTAGGAGGATTTCTCCGGGAGAGAAGAGGATCCAAAAAGAGAAGTCTTGAGGTTCTATTTATAGTTTTTGAGGGTGGCACTTTCGTAATTAAATGAGTGGTCAGGGTGGTTATGGTGGTTATGCGGTTACCCGCACACCATAACCAATTTATGTGTTATACGCATACTTTTCATGAATATGGCTATGCGCACACCAGTTTGTATAGTTTTGTGGTGATATGTATTCATATGACGGATATGGTTATGCGCATACCATAACCATATTATTTGCTATATGTAGACCGTATTGAAGGATTTTACTACTTACACCCCCATGTTGGAGGATTTTGCTGTTTGCACCCCATGATGAGGGATTTTTACTATTTGCACCTCAAGGCCTTTATGGGTATGCAACAAACCTATAGAACGATCAATCAAATATTTTTTGGCTAATTAAAATGAACTTTACTGCGTGATTTTGAGCACTTGATTATCACTAATTTGGTGGGTCAAACAAGATCTTTTATTTGACAAATCAAAAGCATTTATAAGAAATCATTTTTGATAAATTTACATTAATCATCTAATTTCTCTAAATTTTTACATATTTTCATGTATTTAAGATTATTTGAAAATTTTACATATGCATTTAGTGTTAATTATTTAACCCTCTGTCAAGCTCCCAATTTATCTCAGCTGTTGATTAAAATTTTATTTAAAGTAAAGTATCCATTAACTGTTTATTCTGCTTTGATGTATCCACAGAATGTCAAAAAATGTTTTTATAACTATGCATACTAATTACTATGTGCTTTACATATACTTGAATATTTTTTAAAATGTCTTTCATGTCATATTATTTTAATTTTAGCTAGAGACATGGAGAGGGAGAGAGCGACCTCATAAGAGAAACTGGCGATGTTGAGGTCGGAAAAATTCTCTAGCTACTTTAAATATTTGGATCTAAGTATAACTTGAGGTTACTGGTCCCGCAATCCGGCTATCTAGTTCTGAAGATTGGCACGAAGAAGAGATAAAATAAACCCCAGCCGCTGCAGCAGGGAGGTTCGTCCACCTACCTGGCTGGAAGTTTAGAAGAAAGTTTCTCTCCGCAACCAAAATGGCTGAGCGAGGTACGAGGAAGACATGAACTTGTCGATTATCTAACTAGGGGGATCTCAACGTCTTCCAAAGTGTCATTCCTGGTGCACATAGTCGCCCATAGTCGCCAATACTCGCTCATACTCTCATAATTTATAATTTCCAATAGTTTGTTTCAATTTGTGGTTTCATCCATATTTTGGTTTCATCTCATGCACTGAGAGCAACAGGGAAATATGGAGTGATGACATGCATTATTGTTGTCAATTTTGGTGGGATCAGGAGGATTCTCTCTATTTGAGCCTACAATATTTTTCATTTTATGGTGTGGATGCATTCTCACTTAATTTATTGGTGTATAATTTTTTAATTAAAAGAAACATATAAAAGGATGAGATTAGTAAATCCGTTTAGGATTAACCAGAAATAAATCTGAACCGTGAAATAGATGCTATCCCCAATATTTCACTCTAAATGGAAAGGATCATAATTCACATTGGCATGCAAGACTTGTCCTTAATTTGAACATTGAAATAGAAAAGCTTTAGCATTCCCATCTAAATATATAGATTAATATAATTTGTTTGGATACACTACAATATTTTTCATCTTTAATAATATTTTATTTTGCAACATTTATAAAATGCTAACATATGTAGTTGGTTTGAATAATTAATGTTTTGAAATCGATGGCAATTTTATAAATAAATTTACAAACCCTAGCTAGGTCTATGTCAAATCAATTAGAAGTATATAAATAAATTTTGCATGCATGCATGCATGCATGCATGCAATTGGAAGTATATAAATCAATTTTGCATGAAGGCTTTGCAAATTTGCAAAACTTCTCCTTTGAACGTTTCCAACGTAACAACATTCTTTTCTCATTTAACACTAAAAGTATGCTGCGGTTTAGAGAAATTCCAATAAGAAAAAGAGGCTTATCTTATTTATGTGATCTACAGTTTTCCTGTTAGAAATTTTCTATTTGGTGGATTCAATTCATTGAGACGTCCTGATAAAGTCGTGCGCGAAAATTAAAGTTTATTCGGACTCCTACGAGCTTGAGCGTGTGTTATTTCACTTGTGCGAACGATCGAAGCTTGTGATTCAGTCTCGGTGGAAGTTGTTCTTTGGCCGGCCGGCATCTTGTTGCTACTACTTCTGACGCCGCCGACTCTCACTTCTTCCATCGCCAAGGAGATGTCGATCCTCTTCATTCAGCTTGGAGAAATCCTTGATCTCCTCTAGCACTGTTTATCATCTTCCCCAATTAGTGTTTTGAGAAGATAAAACCTTGCCGATCTCTGGAGACGCCACGTTCAGATCTGGAAGCCCGCCGTCTAGATCATATCACTGCACTCACTGCCCTTACCAACCGTCTCGCCGCCGATCGGCCCCTTCTCAGCCGTCGGCTGGACCGCCACCAATCAGACCATATATTGGCCGCCGCTCGACCGTCCGATTGCCGATTAATCAAATCTTAACCACCCGTCATGGCGGTGGTACGCATAACCGAATTTAATATTTGGAGTGCGTATAGCGAGCCTCCTAAAAATGCGCATCATAAATTATAAGATATTGACCTGCAAATATCGCATAAAGAGGTTACGGTGTGCGGATAACCGCATACCACCCTCAAACACATCGCCCCATAATGCCACCCATCGAATTCAGGTCGAGAAGAATTTTCGGTCGAAACAAACAGGAGGATCAGCTTGCATAAAATGTATTTCATTGGATCAATGTAAGTTGACGAAACTAACAAATAAAATAAAATAAATCAAAACAATTAAATATAATTTTCTTCGAAATAATTAGAAACATTTCTCATTCTCTCGACAAATTTGGTAAACGAGCGATTGACTTCTGGGGCATAAGACTATTAAGCACTCCATTTTTACCTGCGAGATTATTATACTCAAAGTTAAAGAACTAAAAGTAATTAAATTAATTAACGGTGATTAAGAACTAAAAGTAGATTAATATTTTTAAGTAATGCATTAAGAACTCCTCTGCAGCCACCTGTGCTCCTCTTCCTGCAGGGATGAGAAAGCGCATCCTCGTCCCCGTCTTCTTAGTGTGCCATAATTGCAAAATGCACCCTCTAATGTATAATTTTGACAAAATGCATCCCAAATTATTAAATATTGCATAATTGAAAAGAATGGCAAAATGAGCCTCCCAAGTCTTATTAAAATAGAATGATATATTAAAATATGAGTAATTTTAAGTGTAAATCAATTTTGACTACGTGTAAATCATTATTATGTGCAAATCATAAAAGTTTACGTGCAAATCAACTTGTTAAGTGCAAACAAGATGAAAATTAAAAAAAAAAATGATTTTCACTTAATTAAAGGCGGCTGTTGATTCGCATATTTTGTCTATTCGCTTAATGTTAAGATAAGATTATATGGTTTTAAGTTGTTTAATGAAATTTAAGAGGAATTAAATGGGAACATAAGTCTTAGCAAGCCTAAGTCTTACTATCAGTAAACTAGTTATTTTTAGATAAACTTTTTATATTTTTTCAAAGTTAGACCAATGGTTTTGAGAATCGGACAGCAGATTGAATCGAAACAAGGAGATGTTCAAGGTTGAATTGGTCGAACCGGTCAGAGTAAGGTTGAACTGTAATAAACTAATTATATAAAACATATTTTAATATTATTATATTTTTTATCATCACAAATATAAAATAAAACACATTCAAATATATCATTCAAATTTAACTAAATATAATATTTAGGTATTCATTAAAATACTATAAAATATTCCTAATTTTTAAAAAAATATTTTTTATGTTGACTCAAATGTACGAACAAATAAATATTAAATAAATGTTATAATATTTAGGTATTCATTAAACATTAATGTATATATAATTATTTATTAAATAATTAATACATTATTTATATTTATATATTTTAACCTTAATTATATTTATATTTATACATTATTTATATTTATACATTATTTATATATTAAAGTATAAATAAATGTTGATCCGATTCAGTTTTTAAAACCGAGTTAACAGCCCAATCCTAAACCACCCACATTGGAAATTCCTCCCAATCCTACTGTCAGTCGCCTGCCCTCAAAACTTTTGGGCAATTTTGAAATTTCTAATTATTATAAAATTTGTAGAGCTTAGATAATTTTGGTTTTAATTTTTTTATTTTTATTTCTTAATTTGCAATTAAAATAAAGCAGTGTTATATATAAGCACGTCAATTTTCACTATTGAAATTAGGATTCAGACGAAATAGGAAAGGAGGAGCACAAAAAATGGAGATGAGAACAAACATTCAAAGAAAGGGGGTGCGACATTCTTCTGGTGAAGCTCCTCGGCGTGCAAATGAGACTTAAATTGATTGTAAAAATGTCTCATTTACACGTGATGCACCATCCTCTGCGTGCAAATGAGACTTTTTATACTTAAATCACATTTTTTCGGTAACATAAAATTGATTGTAGCAAAAACAAATTACGAAATATAAATTAGGAAATTTTTACAATCAATTTAAGTACTTATTTGCCCATATTCTGTATATTTTTGAAAATTTTAAAGTGGTATTTTTTTGTTTTTATTGGAAAACATTTTGAAATTTCAGTTAGAATTTTCAAGTCAAAATAAAAAAAATACAACAACAACAACAACAACCGAACCCATATAGTCCCCAATCATTGGGGGTATGGGTGGGGGAAGATTGGAAATAGACCTAATCTTTGGCAATAAAATGCACAAAGTGGCTGCTCACAGAGTACCATTGAAATAATAGCCCCCCTATATCGTCATGTTTGCTGTGAAGTCATGCCCTCAAATCAAAGTCAAAGACATCAGAGAGGGCAGACCAAGAATCCATTTTGATTTATGTGCACATAATCATGCTTCCTTCATTCAAAACCAAAAAAATACAACTGTAATTTTTGGTACAAAATATGGGCAAATGAGTACTTAAATTGATTGTAAAAATGTCATAATTTATATTCCATATTAAAAGATTTGCTAAAATCAATTTTTTGTTACAAAAAAAAAGTGATTTAAGTATAGAAAATCCTCATTGAATTTTCTCTTAAGGAATGAATGCAGTATTATTATATGAGCTTGATTAGTTATTAGAGATAGAGGACACACCCAAGACTTAGGGTAGGTGATGCGGTCAACGCGGACCTTCCACGTGAATTCGGCGTTGATGCGGAGCTTGAGGGGGTCGTTGACGGAGTCTACCTGAAGCAAATTGAATCGGCTAACGCTGACCTTGTGATCCACCGTCAGGGTGCTTTTCGCCGGTTGCACGAACTCCGGCACCGACGCCGTGCCAAGCCGCACGCCGCCGTAAAAAACGCGGACATTCGACGCCTCGTGCCTGATATCCGTCTGGTGAGGGTTCGCCGACACGAAACACAGCGTTATATTCAGCGAAAGGTACATCGCCGACGAAGGCGACGAGGGCGGCGCCATTCCGCCGGCGCCTCCGTCGACCTCATTCGGCGCTATAAGAAAATGTTCGACATCCACGCGCTGTAGATTGAATGTAGGCTCCGTCAAATCAGATCTGGCTAAGAAGATGAACAAGAAGATGACCAGTGCGGAGACGAGAAGGGTGAGGCAGCAGCAACGGCAGCAGCTTTTGTCTCTGCAGGATTTGGCCGAGGAAGGTGGCCGGGGATTTCTGTCGCCGGCGTATTGATTCGACATTTGATGCCGGAGATGCGAAATGTAGTGTGGTGGTGGCCGGGGAGGCGGGGATGGGATTGTATACTAGCGCGGCAGAATTTTAGGGAAGGGCCGTGTGGTAAATTTGTAGTGAATGTTTGGCCAGTTCTGCTGGAGCGGAGAAAACTCCCTTTTTAGTAGTGCTTAAAGTTAAATAATAATAATAATAATAATAATAATAATAATAAATACCATTTTGAGTGTCTTTCATTTCATACGTTCACAAATTTTGGGTCCCATAATAAATCAAATGGTGCAGAATTTATTGATTAAAAGAAAAATATAAAAGAATATGATTATTTAACCAGCAGAGTCATCCTGAAATACATATGGACCATGAAAAAAATAGTAACCATTTCGTCGGAAATAAAGAGGATCTTGATCTTGAATTTTCATGGTGGGAAGCCCGACGAAGATCGGGCCACATGCACACCGCAAAATAATATGAAAAAAACTTAAATCTTTTAATTCTATTTCACCCTTTGTTTCCCGCACTCAGCCCGCACGATCCCGTATTCCTCCACTTATGCTCGCTCCTAGGATTTTTTTTTTTTGCAGGAGTCGCCCCGTCCGCCTTCCTTCGCGCACGACTCCGACCAAGGTTTTGGACGTCAACGGCCTCGTAAGGTCTCCATTTCTTTAGGATATTCAAGAATTACGTAGAATAGTCTATTTTGTTCTAATGAATCCATGGTGTGGGGAATTTTCTAGCTTAGAGTGAGAACATTCTAAAATTGTGCAGAAGGGTCATACAAGTAAGACATCAAAATATGTAGAAGGGACGTAGAGTATGAAAGAATATAGTCTTGATGGGTACCCCCGCTTTATTTAAAGGGAATTCGGGCAGCGATTAGCAAATTTCCTCCATTAGTCCATTATGAGAGTGCTCATAATGATGGGAGTGGGAGATTCCAAGACCTCCTCCACTATAAGAAAGCCCAAGTAGAGGAGGAGGAGGAGACTGACCACCAAAACCATTCCACCCACACAAGTCTGTGTGCTACAATGCGAGCGACCGCACGGGGTGGTGCGCCCACACACGCACATACCCACGTGTGAGTCAGCGTGCGCACCCGCGCGCGGTTCCATGCGCCCGGGGTTGTCGCCCGCAGTAGCGCGCGGTAGCGTACGTGGACGCACACTCTTGACCACGACACCCTTAGCCGCACGCCGTGTTCATACACCTACTCTCGATGCACGACTACTTCTACGCGCATAGATTCCCCTCCGGGCGCACATCACAATTTACCTTCTTTTACAAGAACTACATGAATGTTCCCAGTTGGCGGTTCGCAGTTTGTTAAAGTCACCATAACAAATCTGTCTGAATTGACAAAATCGCCCGGGGGCAAATACATCATATGTGCAAATTTTTTGATTCGTGTGCTCAAGATCGAGGAACTTGATTTGTCAGTCTGGTAGTTATGGCGGTTACAACTGCGCAATTACCAGAGCGTCCTTGCCCAAAACTACAAAAGGAGTTCAGAGCCTTCATTTCAAGAAACCTTGCATTCTGCGCCCGATAGAGTGTTGAAAGGGGGCCGACCGACTCTAGCGGAGTACCCCCCCCCCCCCCCCCCCCCAACCGGACTACAGTCCACCGCATCCCAACCCCTCTCCACGTGATGCGTGTGGCCCATCTCCCATACCGGGCGATCCTACCCTTAAACTGGCCGCATGGAGGATTGTTGAGGTCACCAAGGCGTTGTCATCCGGCCTTGATCCCGTGACCTCCTTTATGAGGAGACTAACACAACTCCTCATACCCATCAATGATGCACAGTTTTTGTTGAAAGGGGGCCGACCGACTCTAGTGGAGTACCGAGCCTCCCCCAGTCGGACTACAGTCCACCGCGTCCCAACCCCTCTCCACGTGTCGTGTGCGGCCCATCTCCCATACCGGACAGGTCTACCCTTAAACTGGCCACGTGACGGGTTGTTGAGGTCACAAAGGCGTTACCACACGGCCTTGATCTCGTGACCTCCTTTATGAGGAGCCTAACACCACTCCTCATACCCATTCGCACTGCAGCGCAGATGGGCATGAAGAGTGGTGTTAGGCTCCTCATAAAGGAGGTCGGGGAATCGAGGTTGGGCAAGCACAACGCCTCGTCGACCTTAACAACCCGCTATGTTGTCAGTTAAGGTAGGCTCGCCCGGTATGGGAGATGGGCCACACGCGATCAATGGAGAGGGGTTGGGGTCGGTGGACTGCTGTCCGGCTGGGGGCGGCTCGGTACTCCGCTAGAGTGGGCCTGCCCCCTTTGAACAAAAAATGGTTTTTTGTTGAAAGGGGGCCGGCCCACTCTAGCGGAGTACCGGGCCTCCCCCAGCCGGACTGCAGTCCACCGAGTCCCAACCCCTCTCCACGTGTCGTGTGCGGCCCATCTCCCATACCGGACAGGTCTACCCTTAAACTGGCCACGTGACGGGTTGTTGAGGTCACAAAGGCGTTACCACACGGCCTTGATCTCGTGACCTCCTTTATGAGGAGCCTAACACCACTCCTCATACCCATTCGCACTGCAGCGCAGATGGGCATGAAGAGTGGTGTTAGGCTCCTCATAAAGGAGGTCGGGGAATCGAGGTTGGGCAAGCACAACGCCTCGTCGACCTTAACAACCCGCTATGTTGTCAGTTAAGGTTGGCTCGCCCGGTATGGGAGATGGGCCACACACGATCAATGGAGAGGGGTTGGGGTCGGTGGACTGCTGTCCGGCTGGGGGCGGCTCGGTACTCCGCTAGAGTGGGCCTGCCCCCTTTGAACAAAAAATGGTTTTTTGTTGAAAGGGGGCCGGCCCACTCTAGCGGAGTACCGGGCCTCCCCCAGCCGGACTGCAGTCCACCGAGTCCCAACCCCTCTCCACGTGTCGTGTGCGGCCCAGTTTTTGTTGTAAGGGAGCCTGCCCACTTTAGCGGAGACCGGGCCGCCCCAACCGGACTGCAATCCCTCGCGTCACGACTCCTCTCCACGTGTTGCGTGCGACCCATCTCCCATATTGGGTGGGCCCAACCTTAAACTGGCCACGTGGCGGGTTGTTGAGGTCACCAAGGCGTTGCCACCCGACCTTGATCCCGTGACCTCCTTTATGAGGATTCTAACACCACTCATCATACCCATCCACGCTGCAGCGCAGATGGGTATGATGAGTGGTGTTAGGATCCTCATAAAAGAGGTCACAGGATCAAGGTCGGGTGGCAATGCCTTGGTGACCTCAATAACCCGCAACATGGCCAGTTTAAGGGTAAGCCTGCCCGGTATGGGAGATAGGCCGCACGCGGCATGTGGAGAGGGCTTGGGACGCGGTGGACTACAGTCCGGCTGGGGGCGGCCTGGTACTCAGCTAGAGTGGGCCAGCCCCCTTTCAACAAAACCCGGTTGTTGTTGAAAGGGGGCCGACCCACTCTAGCGGAGTACTGGGCCGCCTCAGCCGGACTGCAGTCCACTGCTTCCCAACCCCTCTCCACGTGCATTGAAGATGGGTATGAGGAGTGGTGTTAGTCTCCTCATAAAGGAGGTCACGGGATCATGGCCGGATGGCAACGCCTTGGTGACCTCAACTACCCACCACGTGGTCAGTTTAAGTTTGGGCCCGCTCGATATGGGAGATGGGCCGCACGCGGCATGTGTAGAGGGGTTGGGACGCGTGGGACTGCAGTCCGGCTGGGGGAGGCCCGGGATACTCCGCTTGAGTGCGTCAGACCCCTTCCAACATAGAGCTCTTTCGAAGATCCTCCAGAGTTCTCCCTTGGTGTTCGAACTCCCTTCAAAGATCTTCATCAGCCTTTGAAGATCTCTCTCCCCTTCGAAGGCAACTCGAAGATCTCCTGATCTCCTTCGACCTTCGAGGATCTCCTTACAGGGCAACTTGAAGTTCTTGTTGCACCTAACTCAAGGATCCCGGTAGACCGCTCTAAATTTATTTGTTTAAAAAAGATTCGGTGTACTAATAACAAAATTGAAGAGCATTTTGGGTCCCTCCTCTGCCAAAGAATTTCATACATTCCCTCCCTCCGTTTGGTGCCGTGGTAGCGGCAGTGAAAGCGGTGGTTATGAACTGTCGATCATCGCCCGACCTATCCATGAAACTTCACTCACTTTAATTTACTTTCAAAATTAATTTTTTTTCTTCTCATTGTCACGGGCATAACCGTTGTCATTTCAAACACATTTTATACCGATGGCTTATTTGTCCAAATTCACCGAAGCAAAAAACATTGCGCCAAACAAATCTTCATTGATGGGCAGAGTTTTAGGAAACATTTTTTAAGTTCTAATTTTTGTAGTCACAATCCAACCACTTTTCCCCTCCCTTCTTGTATGTCTTTAAATATAGGGGAGCAATATCAATTGTTCCGACGGTTAACCATCATGAAATCTAGCCTCCGTTTAACGCGGAATTTTTTGAACTGGAGCCCGTTTGGAAATCTAAGTCCGGGTTTAACCATGGAGCGACACGTGGCGCCATCAGAGCGGCATATTAAATCCCGCTATTTTTCTTCCGTCTTCCGTCGTTTCTTCTACTGTGCTCCTGCAAACTGTGCTCGAAACTCCGGCGAACTGTGCTCGAAACTTACCGTCTTCCTGCGCATCCTCGCCGTCATACTGAAGTCCATTTCTACAGCCTCTCGTTCGAAAATCATCTACAGGTCAGTTCCTGCCCTAGTTGTAGGGTTTCCTTGCTTACATCCTGCAATGCCTGACCGTGGCGATGGAAGACGATCTCCACGTTCTGTATAACGATCTCCTGGGAGATCACAAGTGTTTTCCACCATGGAGATGATCACAGTTGATCTCCATGGAGAACACAGTTGATCTCCATGGAGATGATCACAGTTGATCTCCATGGAGAACACAGTTGATCTCCATGGAGAACACAGTTGATCTCCTTGGAGATCACAGTTGATCTCCATGGAGAACACAGTTGATCTCCTTGGAGATCACAGTTGATATCCATGGAGAACACAGTTGATCTCCTTGGAGATCACAGTTGATCTCCACGGAGAACACAGTTGATCTCCAGTTAACTGATGACCCAGGTTATCCGTTTGTTTGTCCCAGGAGATCTATTTTGATCTCCTAGGATATCATTTATGATCTCCTGGCAGATCACAGTTAACTGATGGCTTTTGTCCAGACAGGAGATCATTATTGAAAAATCACTGATGAAATGTGTTGTCCAGACAGGAGATCAAAACTGAAATGTGTTATCTGAGGAAATGTGTTAACTGATGTCAATGATTCCTCCTTGTTTGACAGATATAAATGGAGAAAGGTGGTAGCCGACATTTTCTAAGTTCAAGGTGCTATTTCTCCAATTTTGTGGGCTAAGTTGAGAAAATAATTGACCGACTGCTGGCCGAGGAGAAGGAAAAGCTGAGGGAATGTAATGTTTTACCTATTTTCACTGCTCCAAGGGTACCACAAAATATTCCTCTCCTGTATTACTTGGTTTCTGTCTATGATGCAAGGAAGGATACATTTTCTATTGGTTCTAGGGAGCTTTCATTTACCCCTAATGATGTAGCACTAATAATGGGGCTACCAAATAATGGGGATAACCTAGTCATTGTTCAAAAACCTTATGCCGTTAAGACAAAAGCCATTTTAAGGAAAGAAATTGCTTAAATGGATAGTGGTAGTTGTGTTGTTAGCTTGAATTCCCTTCTCTTACATGTATTATGCAACCTATTTTTCCCTCTAGTCTGGAATATATTCCACAGTCCACAGTTATTTGAGAACTTGTCGGAATTGGAAGCCTTCAAAAAAATAAATTGGGCCCAAGCCATACATTCATACTTGATGATAAGTGTGAGATCTGTAAGGGGCAAGCTAACTCCCACCCCCGCAAGTAATATTTATGTACGGCCTCAGGGATCCTTGGGATATCTATATGGATGCACACAGGCATTGATTGTGAGTATGTTAATTTTACAAACCAACTTCTTTTCTATGTTTGTTATCTACACTAATTGATTTATTATTTGCTTTTAGATATGATTTTTGGAGCATACCACAAGCATGCCTGTTTCTTTTCCTGAACAAAGACCACGACTTGTTAGATGGTCTGAAAAATGTACATTCAAGTTAAAAGCTTTGGTTTTCAAGGTGCCTCAAATGACTGATGAGCAGGTTAATATTAATATACTATTAATAAATTTCAACTAAAATTTTGCATATCTTTTAACATATTATGTAATTATTCTTGTAGGTTCGGGGGGAGATGCAGGATGTAACTGAAGATGAGAAGGAATTATTTTCTGTTATTGATATTCTTATCTCATCTCAGGTGCCAAAGGGAAAGAGGTCAAAGAGAGCCGGCCTACTTCCACTTCCTCTTGTACAAAAGAGGTTGAAGATTGTTGAAGCACATGAAGAACCCCTCTCCCCTCATCCACAAGATGCTGCTCCACATGATCCAACATCATCCCTTCCTCCACCAGATGCCCCAACCCCAACTCCCCCCCACCAGATTTTGCCAAACTGATTATAGATTTAGAGAGTAAGTTGTTTGCTTGTCTAGACGAGATTTTTTCATATGTTAAAAATGTAGATAAAAAATTGATTCATTAAGTGAGTGCTATGATTCATTAAAAGAGCGTGTTGATGAGCTAATCCATCGGCCGCAAGCTCCTCCTACCCCTCCTTGCTCTCCTACCCCTCCTTGCTCTCCTACCCCTCCTTGCTCTCCTACGGGTTTAGAGATAACAATTGTAAATATAGAAGACTCTCCATTTAAAGGACCTAAAATACCAACAAATGATAGTATTATTGAACCCTATTGATGGGTCCTCATCTATTTTGTAGAGAAATCCAGGTTGCATTTAGCCAAAAACCCAACTCCCCACTAAGATAGTGGGGGCATGGGCAAGAAAGAGGAGGAAACCGCCGCAACCACAACACGAAGCCGCGCACAGCACCACACACGGCCACAAGGCCGCGCGGCACCACACGGCGACGCGCGCCTAATGCCGCGCGCCCAGTGCCGCGCGGCGACACCGCGCGGTACCGCGCGGCGACACCGCGCGGTGTCGCGCGGCGACACCGTTCGCGGCGCCACGCGGTGCCGCGCGCCCGGTGCCGCGCGCCCAGTACCGCGCAGCGACACCGCGCGGTGCCGCGCGGTGCCGCGCGGCGGCACCATGCGCGGCACCACGCGCCCGGCACCGCCCGGTGCCGCGCGCCCGGTGCCGCGCGCCCGGTGCCGCGCAGCGACACCGCGAGCGGCACCGCGCGGCGCGGTGCCGCGCAGTGCCGCGCGGCGGCACCGTGCGCGGCACCGCGCGACCGGCACCGCGCGGTGCCGCGCGCCCGGTGCCGCGCGCCCGGTGCCGCGCGCCCGGTGCCGCGCAGCGACACCGCGAGCGGCACCGCACAGCGACACCGCGCGACCGGCACCGCGCGGTGCCGCGCGCCCAGTGCCGCGCAGCGACACCCCGCGCGGTGTCGCCCGATGCCGCGCGGCGGCACCATGCGCGGCACCACGCGCCCGGCACCACGCGCCTAGCGCCGCACGGTACCGCCCGACACCTCGCGCGACCGGGCGGTGGGCGCGGTGCCGGCCGGCCTCCCTAACCGCCGGGCGCACTTTTCGGCCCCTCTCGTCTCATCCCCGGTCGGCCTCCCGTGACCAACGGGCGCGCTCGCCCGACCTCTCCCACCTCATTCGGCGGAGAAGACGAAGACGATCAAGGCAAATCCCGCTAAACCTGAAAACTCCCCATCATGGGGTGCAAATAGTGAAACTCCCCATCATGGGGTGCAAATAGTGAAACTCCCCATCATTGGGTGCAAATAGTGAAAATCCTCCAACATGAGGATATAAATGGTAAAAACCTTCATCCGGTCTGCGTCTAGCAAATAATATGGTTATGGTGTGCGCATAATCATATCCATCATATGAATACATATTATCACCAAACTATATAAATTGGTGTGCGCATAGCCATACTCATAGTGAGTGGGCATCCGGTCTGCGTCTAGCAAATAATATGGTTATGGTGATCATATCCATCATATGAATACATATTATCACCAAACTATATAAATTGGTGTGCGCATAGCCATATTCATAGTGAGTGGGCATCCGATCTGCGTCTAGCAAATAATATGGTTATGGTGTGCGCATAACCATATCCGTCATATGAACTCATATCATCCTAAAAATTACACAAACTGGTGTGCGCATAGCCATATCCATGATAAATGTGCATATAGCACATAAATTGGTTATGGTGTACAGATAGCCATCCTAACCACCATAACCACCCTAACCACCCTCAAAAGCTATAAAAGGAACCTCATGGCTTCATTTCAAGGGACTTGGAATTTTCTTCACGGGAGAGAGCTCTCTGGAATTCCTTTGAAGATCTTCATCAGCATTCGAAGATCTCCTTCGGAACTTGAAGATCTCCATCAGCATTCGAAGATTTCCTTCGGAACCCGAAGTTCTCCTTCGGAACCCGAAGATCTCCTTCAACGTTCGAAGACCTTCATCAGCACACGAAGACCTCCTTCAACCTTCGAAGTACTCCTTCGTCGCTTGAAGACCCCCGTCGCCGCTTGAAGATCTCCTGTAAACTCTGAAGATTGCTCAAGAAGAAGAAAGTACTTAGTTTTTCTGAGAGGTGGCCTGTCACCCTCAGAAGCCTTCATTCAGATTACAATTGTAACGGGAGCGGCCTGTCGCCCCTGATTCTAGCACCATTTCTTGTAACGCTCCACCGTATAGTGAAATTTGGTCGGCGCCGATCCGACCACGTGGTTTTTCACCCTTTCCGGGTTTTCCACGGTAAAAACGTCCTCTTGCCACCTGTTCTTTCTCTCTGTGACTGTTTGCGCGCTCGGTTCACTCTCGGGATAAGACGGTTTGATTCGCCCGGTCTGAAAGAACGTTGAGCGGCTCGCAACAGTTTGGCGCCGTCTGTGGGAAAAGTGTTCCCCAAACTCTGCAAAAGCTTTTCGAAGACAGTATTCGCCTCGTGGCAATACTCGTGACTGACAACAATGGCAAGAAGGAGTGCTCGCACCACTGATGGTTCCATCCCTGAAGGACGCGTCGATCCCGCTCCATCCCATTCACTCATCAACGCACCTCCTGCCGAAGAAGTTCCTTTAGCGCCCGTTGCCGCGCTAGAAGGGCGTATTCGCCAGATGGAAGAGCAACAAACTGAAATGCTGGCTCTTCTCAGAAACCTCGGAGTCCCGCAAGGTCCTGCTCCACCTACCGCTCCAATCATCCCGCCTCCCTTGGTCCCTGATCACGCTCCATTGGGAGAAGCCTCCCAAGAAGGAGAAACGTACGAAGAAGAATACTCGGATGCCGCCAGCTCCGCGCATCCAGTCCGCCCCGTCAGGGGAGCTAGAGGTGAACCCCTTCACCGCCAGCAAGGAGGAGTAGGAGTCGAGCAAGTCATAGGAAGGCCCACTCGCGAGGAGATACGCGACGTGATAGCTGAAGAATACGGACAGGCCGGACACCGGGGCATCTTCGCCCGCCGCCCCCTACGTCGCGGCTCCCCGCTCGCACAACAAATCTTGGACCATCCAATTCCGCACGGCTTCAAGCTTCCCAACGTCGAGACATTCGATGGAATGGACGATCCCCTGGAGCACGTCAACCATTTTACAACCATCATGCGAATCTACAACGCCGCTGATCAGCTCCTCTGCCAAGTGTTTCCGGCAACACTCAGGGGGCAGGCGCGCACTTGGTTTCATTCCCTGCGGGATGGATCCGTCAACAACTTCACCGAGCTCGCGCAGCAGTTTACGGACCAATTCATCGCAAACCGAAGAATCGTTCGAGATCCCTCGCATCTTTCAGGAATCCGCCAGAACGAAGGAGAGACCCTCAAAGACTTTTTCCGCCGCTTCACGACTGAGGCACGGCAAATCCCAGGGGTTGATCCCGAGCTTCTGCGCGGCGTTTTCCTGGGGGGACTCCGCCCAAGCGGATTCTACTCCGCTCTGATGAGGGAGACAGTACCCAGCTATCCTGACCTTGTGCATCGGGTAGAGGCGCAGATAGCGGCGGATGAGGCGATTGAGGCACATCGCCAGCAGTTCGAAGGAAGTCAGAAGAGAAGGAAAGGGCAGGAGCAGGCCCCCAGGAGGCAGGAGGAGCGGCGTATGAAGGAACGCCGGAATGATGATCATCGCCGAGACCCCTGAAGAGATCAGGGTCCCCGGCCGCCACGGATTTACACCCCGCTCAACACGTCACGAACCAACGTGCTTTACGCCATTCAAGAAAACCCGGCGGTCCGCAGGCCAAGACCGCCTATCCCGAATGAAAGAACCGACCAATCAAAGTACTGTGAATTCCATAGAGGGGCCGGGCACACGACTGAAGAGTGTACCAGGCTGAAGGAGGAGATCGAGCGCCTTGTCAGGCAAGGGCTCCTCGGAAGGTTCCTGCAAGGTCAGCTACCAAACCAACAGCAGCAACCCAGGCAGCCCAGAGATTAGCCCCCCGCACCTCACGGGGCAGCAGCAGGAAGGCCGATGGTAGGAGAAGTCGAGACTATAGCCGGGTCTCCTAACCTCGCCGCGCAAATTCTTTCCATCGCTAGGCCAGAAAGAGAACATGAAGATAAAAGGATAAAGCAAGACACCATCATCGCCTTCGGAGATGAAGACCTAGAGGGGTTACGGCTGCCGCACCAAGACCCGCTCGTGATCAATGCCGGGATCGGGGATCCCTGTTTCAATGTCAAGAGAATATTAGTCGACAACGGGAGCTCAGTCGACGTCCTGTTCCTCTCCACTCTACAGAGTATGAATCTCACCAAGGAGCACCTTAGCCCAGTAGCGGGGCCCGTTTACGGTTTTGATAATCGCCCCGTCCCGGTCCAGGGCATGATCACCCTTCCGGTAACACTCGGCGAGTTTCCAAGACAGACAAGCCACAACATTCAGTTCGTAGTCGTGGAGTCAAACTCCGCCTGCAACGCAATCTTCGGGAGACCACTCCAGTCTGTCTTCAAAGCCATCCCATCAATCCCGCACTTAGCCATGAAGTTTCCGACTGCCGCTGGAATAGGAGTCGTTCGCGGGAATCAAGAAGCAGCCAGAACCTGCTATCTAAAGCAAGCTCAACCCACAAGGGCGACGACCCTCAACATCGACAACTTCGACCTGCGAGATGAAGCTAACCTTCAGCGGGGGGCGCCCGTTGAAGGGTTGGTGGAAGTGCCGCTCTCCCAGCGGGATTCGACCCGGACTGTCCAGGTCGGGTCCCTCTTGTCGCCAGAAGAACGAGAAGAATTCACAACTTTTCTGCAAGAGAACGAGGACATTTTCGCTTGGAGCCCGGAGGACATGCCTGGGGTAGATCCTGAAGTCATTTTTCACTCATTAAATGTTAACCCTGCCTGCAGGCCCGTGATTCAAAAGAAGAGGAACTTCGCCCCCGAGCGAGTGAAGGCAATCGAAGAAGAAGTGGCTAAGCTTCTGGAGGCACGGTTCATCCGTGAGGTAGATTATCCCACGTGGCTCGCTAACGTGGTGATGGTGAAGAAGGCCTCGGGGAAGTGGCGAATGTGCGTCGACTACAGCAACCTGAACCAGGCCTGCCCAAAGGACAGTTTCCCTCTTCCCAGGATCGACCAGCTCGTCGATGCAACGGCCGGCCACGAGCTGCTCAGCTTCATGGACGCGTACTCAGGCTACAACCAGATAAGAATGAATCCCGCGGACGAGGAGCACACCGCCTTCCGCACCGATAAATGAGTCTACTGCTACACGGTGATGCCGTTCGGCCTTAAAAACGCCGGAGCGACATACCAAAGATTGATGAACAAAGTCTTCAAGGACCTCATCGGGGAGACGATGGAGGTATACGTGGACGACATGCTAGTGAAGAGTGTCCACCGTCGCGACCATTTGAAAGACTTGGGAAAGTGCTTTCAGCTTCTTCGTCGCTTCCAGATGCGGCTCAACCCCAGCAAATGCGCGTTTGGTGTGACGGCGGGGAAGTTCCTGGGCTTCATGGTAACCCATCGGGGAATCGAGGCTAACCCCGAGAAGATCAAGGCGTTGGAGGACATGTCGCCGCCTCGTTCAATCAAAGAAGTACAACGCCTGAACGGGAGGATCGCTGCTTTGTCCCGCTTCCTGTCGAGGACAGGGGACAAATACCTCCCTTTCTTCAAGATTCTCCGGGGAGCGCGCCACACTGGGTTCCAGTGGACGGACGAGTGCCAGACAGCTTTCGAGCTTCTCAAACGGTACCTGGCCTCGCCGCCGCTTCTGTCGAAGCCAGTCCCCGGGGAAATCCTGTTCTTATACCTTGCAGTTTCGCCTACGGCCCTCAGTTCGGTGCTTGTGAAGGATGAAGGAGGGGTGCAACGGCCGATCTACTACCTCAGCAAGGTCCTCACCGATACCGAAACCAGGTATCCGGCAGCAGAAAAAACGGCCTTAGCGCTCGTCTTCTCGGCGCGAAAGCTTCGGCCCTACTTCCAGGCGCACACAGTAAAGGTATTAACTCAGCTCCCGCTACGAACAATCCTCCAGAAACCAGAAGTCTCAGGAAGACTAGTGAAGTGGGCGGTGGAGCTCGGCGAATTCGACATTCAATTCATGCCTCGGCCGGACATCAAGTCGCAAGTGCTCGCTGACTTTGTTGTAGAATACACCATCCCGCCGGAAGCAACTCCTATCAAAGGTATCACCGCACCCCGTTGGACTCTCTACGTCGACGGTGCCTCAGGAGCTGAAGGAGCCGGAGCAGGATTATTTCTCATAAGCCCCGACGAGATCGCTTTGGAGTATGGCCTCAGACTGAAGTTCCCAGCAACTAACAACGTCGCAGAGTACGAGGCTTTGGTCGCCGGCCTCCGGCTCGCCATCGATTGTAGAGTTGAGAGCCTGACGATTTACGCCGACTCCCAACTTGTAGTCTCGCAAGTCGAAGGAGATTACGAGGCCAAGAATGATCAAATTGCGCATTACCTCACATACGTAAAGTCGCTCCTTCAGAATATTCCGTCATACCAAATCTTGCACGTACCCCGAGAGCAGAATTCTAGAGCGGACGCGCTCTCTAAGCTGGCAACTTCATCCACCCGCTATCAATCGCGAAGACGCCGAGTCGAAGAAATCATGGTCCCAAGTATCCCAGGGCCATGGGAGATTGCATCAATCAATGAAGAGGAGCCATCTTGGATGACCCCCCTGCGGGCCTACCTGGAGCATGGGCGTCTCCCCGAAGACCGCTTGGAGGCGCGCAGATTGCGAATGCGAGCGGCGTCATTCACCATCATTGACGGGGAGATCTACAAGCGGGCGTTCTCTGGGCCCTACCTAAAATGTTTACCAGCCGGCGAAGCAGACTATGCCCTAAGAGAGGTGCACGGAGGGGTCTGCGGAGAACATCTAGGAGGAAAAGCGCTGGCCCGGAAGATCTTGCGCCAAGGTTTCTATTGGCCAACGATGAAGAAAGATGCGGCCGAACTCGTCCAGAAATGCAGGAGCTGTCAGCTTCACGCGAACGTACCTCACCAGCCCCCAGTTGCGCTCACCACGCTCCAGAGTGCGTGGCCCTTCGCACAGTGGGGGATTGATCTCCTCGGTCCCCTGCCTCTGGCATCCGGGCAGAGAAAATTCATCATCTTAGCCATCGATTACTTCACCAAGTGGGTAGAAGCTGAGCCCCTGGCAAAAATCACGGAGGAGAATGCTAAGCAGTTCGTCTGGAAGAACATAGTCTGCCGCTTCGGAATCCCAGCAACGATCATCGCCGACAACGGCACCCAGTTTACTGGGAAGTCATTCACCAAGATGTGCGAGGACCTGAAGATCAATCTCCGCCACACAGCCGTAGCACATCCGCAGACAAATGGGCAGGTGGAGGTCACCAACCGTACCATCCTCAAAGGGATGAAGACGCGTCTCGAAGAAGCTAGGGGGCAGTGGGTGGATGCACTCCCAAATGTGTTGTGGGCATACCGTACAACAGAGAGGACTCCAACAGGAGAGACGTCGTACAACCTCTGCTATGGGACTGAAGCTGTCATCCCCGTCGACATCGGAGTACCAAGCATCCGGGTGCTGACTTTCGATCCAAGTAAGAACGACGGACTGCTCCGCGAAAACCTCGATCTAATCTCCGAAACTCGAGACAACGCCGCTCAGCGCATCGCTATCTACCAAAGGCGAGTGGCCCGGCTCTATGACAGGAGGGTTAAGCCCAAGCCAATCAACGTCGGAGATCTCGTCCTGCGCAACGTTGAAGCAGCCGGGAAGGGCCCGCAGAAAGACAAACTCTCTCCAGCATGGGAAGGACCCTATGTGGTCACCGCGGCGGTGAAGCCTGGGACATTCAAACTCAGAACGGCGGAAGGAAAGACCCTCCCGCGCACTTGGAACGCACAGAATCTGCGCCGCTTTTATCAGTGACTTTTCTTACTCCGTATGTACAAGCCGCGAGTTTCGACTCACGCAAACTATCTTATTATGATTTTGTGTGCAAGCCGCGAGTTTCGACTCGCGCAAACTATCTTACTATGATTTTGTATGCAGGCCGCGAGCCTCGACTCGCGCAAATTCTCTCATTATGATTTTGTGTACAAGCCACGAGCCTCGACTCGCGCAAACTTACCTTACTACGATTTTATGCACAAGCCGCGAGCCTCGACTCGCGCAAACTACTTTACTAAAACTTTATGTACAAGCCGTGAACCTCGATTCGCGCAAATTATTTCTGCGCAATTATTATGAAAGCCGCAAGCTCCGACTCGCGCAAGCTATCTCCCAACGATGGCTCAATATTGCTCGGGGCCAGTTCCCCAGTGATCTCGCGCTACCCGGTCCGAAGCGTCCGCCCTTCCCCGGTAGTAAGATCACGGCACCGCCAGGGCCTGCCCCCCTCACGGCCGCCCACGGTTCGAAGCGTCCGCCCTTCACCGCCACTCGGGGCCAGTTCCCCAGTGATCTCGCGCTACCCGGTCCGAAGCGTCAGCCCTTCCCCGGTAGTAAGATCACGGCACCGCCAGGGCCTGCCCCCCTCACGGTCGCCCACGGTTCGAAGCGTCCGCCCTTCACCGCCACTCGGGGCCAGTTCCCCAGTGATCTCGCGCTACCCGGTCCGAAGCGTCAGCCCTTCCCCGGTAGTAAGATCACGGCACCGCCAGGGCCTGCCCCCCTCACGGTCGCCCACGGTTCGAAGCGTCCGCCCTTCACCGCCACTCGGGGCCAGTTCCCTAGTGATCTCACGCTACCCGGTCCGAAGCGTCCGCCCTTCCCCGGTAGTAAGGTCACGGCACCGCTAGGGCCTGCCCCCTCACGGTTGCCCACGGTTCGAAGCGTCAGCCCTTCACCGCTACTCGGGACCAGATCCCCACTAACCTCGCGCAGAAATGAGAAAAACAGGAGTAAGCGGTGGACAAATAAGTAGCCATCAATCAATATAACAAAGCAAAGAGTTGTACAACTCCACTACAGGAGACGCTAATACAGGAACAAGGGGGTACGATACATAACGAAAGAAAGCAAAGCACACATACAAATAAAGACAAAGACCATCAGCCCTCAACGTCTACATCGGTGCAGTCATCCTCAGAAAGATCGTCTGCGCCAAGCCCGGACGTACTGCACCCAAGCTTCCTCTCCACCATACGAAGGGTCTTCCAATAGGGGGTCCACCTCCTTGGTCATGATCTCGGCTCGAAGCTCCTCAGAAATCCTAGAGCGCTCCTCTACGAATTCCAGGGAGTCCTTGTACTCGGCAACTCCCTCGGCCTTAATGGCCTTGATGTCTGGCTCAAGGGAAGAAAGCCTCTCCACCTCGCTTCTCAAAAACCCCAGCTCGCCATCTTGACGGAACATGTCACCCTGCAAATCTTGGACCAACTGGGAGGCACTCTCGGCGGCGGCTTTTTCTGCGCTAAGCTCCCTCTGAAGACGCTCTACCTCAGAGCGAGCATGAGCAAGATCAGACTCCAATTTGAGCCCACGTGATTTCTCGTGCTCCCTCTTCTTCTGGAAATCCTCCAGAGAACTCTTCGCAACACGAAGCTCCTCTTGAAGAGTAAAAAATCCGTCCTTCAACCCAACATAGCAATCGTTCCAAGTACGAGCGACGCTAGTCATGACATCAGCCTGTGAAAAAAAAATGGGATAAGAATCTCTGGAAAAAAGAACACATAAAAGATAAACAACAGAAAGACATGACTAACCGCCGAAGTCATCGCCCGTAATGTAGAGGATACCCTCTTCGCCGTCACCAATGGAGGAGAAGGAGGACCGCTCCGAGGAAGCGCCTCCACCGCAGGAGAAGCCACGATCTCAGCATCAACATCAATAGGAATCGCCTCGGGCACGACTCCGCTGGGACCCACACCATCAGAACGGCTCTTCGGCGGAGGCGGAGGTGGCGCCATCTCAGAACCTACGCATTTGATAAAAAATTTCCTCTTCCTATCACGCGACAAAGCAACAGCAGCATCACGCTCAACGTCCGACGAAAGGCCGACCAACAACAATTTCTTCTCCTCCGCATAATGAACCACGCCATAAAGAGCCTTCGACAAATCATCACGACCGGGAAAGCCAGGAAGGGGCTGGAATTCATTCTCTCGCCCCACTTGGCGGCGGCAACGTCCCGGGAGGTTCCTCCAAAGCTCTGGCAAATCCCATCGGTTGCAAACATACCCATACAAAGTATTCCCATGGCGATAGTGTGAAATTTTTTTTCGGACCTTGTGAGAGTAAGCAGGAATAACAACTAGAGATGCAAGCCAAACAACCAGAGACAATCTTAGGCAAACAAACGATCTTTATTGATAGCAACACTTCAATTACAGGGCAAGACATGCTCGACGAGACATGATTTCGTCAGCACAAAACTTCAAAGAGAAAGAACAGAAACTGAAGATAACTGAGACCGCACGGTCTCTTGCCGAACTCAGCAGCTCGCCAGACCGCTGCTGCCAGACCGCAACCGCTCCCGATCTCGAAACACCACCAAACCGCTGCACCAGACCGCTCCTTTGCCGATCTCCTGATTCCCGAATTCCAGCACCACAACTCCAAGCCGCAAACCGCCCGAACACTTTCAGAGGAAGAGGTGATCGCTGCTGCCTGCACTATCCGCAGAAGCTGCACAAAGAAGAATTCAATCAGAGACCGCTCGGTCAGATAAACACAGACCGCAGGAACTAGGCAAACTCGGCTTACACTTGGTGTGTTCTGATTGTTGCTACAGTGGCTCCCTATTTATAGGCGTGAGACCTGATCCAGTCACCACCCCATGAGATAGAGTCACCACCCATCAGATCGCGCGACCTTACCGGTCAACCCGCGCAATCACTGCAACCCTCCTGCTTCATTTTGGTGAGCGCCGACTTCACTCCAGACCGCGGGAGATCGCTACTCCCTTGGTCTGAACACGACTCCACACGGAGATCGCCAGACCGCCTAGAAGTCACCCACCACTTGTGTTCGCCTGAGACCGCAAACACAGCCAGCTCGCCCTCCTGGTCTCCTCCTGAGACCGCGAACTGAGACCGCGCGACTAAGATGACTTAGTCCGCGAACTCCTTCAGAACCCTCTGGAAAGCCACCAGACTGGATTCAAGAGCCAACCCGTGCGGTCACGCCAGACCGGCACGTCCTTGAAGAGAACAACTTGTCACGCGGTCAGAGACAGACCGCGCGACCCTGAGGAAGATCACCCGTCATGCGGTCACAGCCAGACCGCACGACCTCCACCTCCAGCAGCCCTTGGACCAGACCAGCGGTCAACCCCGGAAGCCGCAGCTGACCAATAGAACAGATCGCCATTGTCAGACCGCCAGACCGTGCGGTCACGCCAGACCGCCCGGTCTCTTCCCAGACTGCCCAGGTCCAAAAGCCTCCTCCACTTCCACTTCAATAATTTCAACACTCCCCCTTGAAGTGGGAAGTGGAAACTAGCCCAAGTAGCTCCCTTAGCCGTGTGAACGGCCCCTTTGCCAGCGCCTTTGTGAAGATGTCTGCGACATTGTCCGCACTCCGCACATGCTCGACCGAAAGAGATCCCTCCAGCACCTTCTCCCGTATGAAGTGATGCTCGATCTCAATATGCTTGGTCCTCGCGTGACAAACTGGATTGGTCACCAGTTTGAGAGCACTCTCGTTGTCACCGCGTAGCAGAGTCGGCTCCCGAACCTCCTTGTGGACGTCTCCAACCAACCTCCTAAGCCAGATGGCTTCCTGAGCTGCCAAGGCCGAAGCCTTGTATTCCGCTTCCGTGGTAGAGACCGATACGGAATCCTGCTTCTTGATGCACCATGATATAGCCGTAGGGCCCGCCATGAAGACGAATCCAGATGTCGACTTCCGATCATCCGAATCTCCCCCATAATCAGCATCCATGTATCCATGCACCTCGAAGCCCGCATCCTTCCTGTATAGGAGACCCATGTCCGAGGTCGCCTTGACATACTTCAGAATGTTCTTGGCCGCTAGCAGATGAGGTACCCGTGGCTCCGCCATAAACCGACTCACCCTGCCCACTGCATATGCAATGTCTGGCCTCGTGATCGTCAGATAGATTAAGCTCCCAACCAGAGCTCGGAACACCAACGGATCTTGCATGATCCTCCCCTCATCCTTCCGAAGCTTCATAGCCTTCTCCAGAGGTGTGGAAGTGCACTTCCCTTCCTTCATGCCGAACCGCTCCACGATCCGCTCCGCATATCCGGCTTGGGTCACCAGCACTCCACCTTCCTTCCTCTGCACCTCAAGTCCAAGGAAATGGTGAAGCTCACCTAAGTCCTTCATCTCGAACCTGATAGATAGCTCGGCCCGAAGCTGCGCTACCTCCTCCTTCGAGTTCCCCGTCACGATCATATCGTCGACGTATAACAGCACAATGACCTGAAGCTCCCCGCTCTTCTTGACGAACAAGCTTGAGTCTGAGTCTGAAGCAACAAATCCACAGAATAGGAGATATTCTGCGATCTTCCCGTACCATGCCCTCGGCGCTTGCTTCAAACCATACAGGGCCTTCTTCAGCTTGCAGACATGCTCCGGAGAATCTTCAGACACAAAACCTGGTGGCTGGACCATGAAGATGTCCTTGTCAATCTCGCCGTACAAGAAAGCGTTCTTGACGTCGAGCTGCCAAATCTCCCATCCACTGAACGCCGCCAAGGCAATGATGAACCGAACTGAAGTCATTTTTGCCACCGGACTGAATGTCTCATCATAATCTTCACAGTATTGCTGCGAGAACCCCCGAGCTACAAGACGAGCCTTGTAACGCTCGATACTGCCGTCAGCTTTCTTCTTCAGCTTGTAGACCCACTTGCATGTCATAGGAGCGATGCCCTTAGGCTTGGGCACAAGAGACCAGGTCTCATTCTTCTCGAGAGCTGCCATCTCTTCTTGCATCGCAACATCCCACTCCTTCACGCCTTTGGCCTTCTCAAAGCTCGACGGCTCCCTCTCATCCAAGGGACCAGCAAAGAAACATGAGACAAAGCTCACTGCGTTTCCTCCTGTATAGCGATCAGGGGCAATGATAGATCGCTTCGATCTCCTCAGCTCCTTCCCCTGAACCGCTTCATCTCCAGCTGCTTCTTCCCTAGCTCCTCTTCCAGACGTGCTAGGAGCATTGCTCCCCCTGCTCCCTGAACCAGAAGCCCCCGTCTCGGAACTAGAAGGAGATGGACCACCTGGTGACACAGGTAGCTCCACCTGAAGATTTTCCACAGCTTTCTCCGGCACTTCCACCCTGCTTTCTGGTACCTCTACATCAGAAGACCCCTTATAAGATGTCACCTCATCAAATACAACGTCGCGAGATACAACAAATCTCCGCGTCTCTGGGTCCATGCACTTCCAACCTTTCTTCCGCTCATCGTATCCCACGAAGACTAGCTTCCTTGCTTTCGCATCTAGCTTCGTCCGAAGAGCATCTGGAACATGCACGTAGCAGGTGGAACCAAACACCCTAAGGTGTGCCACACTCGGCTTCTCCTTGAACATCATCTCATGTGGGGTCAGCATGTTGATGGGGCTCAAAGGCATCCTGTTGATGACGTAGGCAGCACAAGACATTCCCTCCGCCCAGAAGGACTTTGGGATACTCTTGGCATGCAGCCAACACTTGCAGGTCTCCGTCAGATGACGGATCTTCCGCTCTGCAACTCCGTTCTGTTGTGGAGTATGTGCACAAGTGAGCTCCCTCCGGATGCCCGCCTTCCTGCAGAAACTGGAGAACTCAGCAGAGGTGAACTCCCCTCTGTTATCCGTCCTCAGCTTCTTGATCCGCAGATTCAGCCGACCCTCCACGAGCTCCTTGAACTCCACAAACCGGGCAAATGCCTCCGCCTTCTCCTTCAGGAAATATACCCAGACATATCTGGAGTAATCATCGATCAACACCAGCATATATCTGCTGCCTCCGAGGCTTGGGGTAGCAGTTGGTCCCATCAAGTCACCGTGGATGCACTCCAACGGCACACTACTCCTTGTCTGCGACTTGTCAAACGGTAGTCGATGAGACTTGCCGAACTGACATCCTGCGCAAACATGACCTTCTCCGTAGGAAGATAGACTTGGCAGGCCCTTGACCAGACCTTTCACCGCCATTGCTTTCAGCTTATCCATTCCTACATGCCCCAACCTCTCATGTCATATAACGGCACCATCATTCGTCTTCATCTTGTCGACGTAGGAACTTGTCGATAAAACGAACAAGTCCTTCGCCCTTCTCCCGACATGGACGACCTCGGCCTTCACGGCTTCTACATTTCGTAGAAATTTCACTTCTGTCGGGCCGAACAGAACGTGATACCCAGCGTCAACAGCGTTGGTCACGGAGAAGAGGTTTTTCTTCATTCCGGGCACATGATAGACACTCTTCAAAGTAAGTGGCCCTCTATCACTGCCCAAAGAAACAACCCCCACCTTCTCGACTGCATGCACAGTATTATCTGCAGTAATAATAGCATTGTTACCTGTGTACGGCTCTGCTGAAGAAAGCTTCGACTCGTCCCCGGTGAGGTGATGACCACACCCCGAGTCCACGATCCAGTCCTCCTGATAGTTGATAGGAGCCGAGGCTCCAATAGAAGCCGAGAAGGCTCCTCCCCATCCTCCATCAAAGTGCCTGGCCGGTGCTTCCTCCTTCTCAGCAGCATGCCCTGGCTGAGTATTCAGCCTACAGTCCTTCTTAAAGTGCCCAACCTTTCCGCACTTGAAGCATTTGAGACCTTCCTTCTTCTTCTTCCCGTCAGCCTTGGGAGCATACCCCCTTTCCTGCTGCCCAGAAGTTGAAGGCCCATGGCCTTCCGTGGTCTTCTTCTTCTTCTCCCACTTCTTCTTCCCTGAGAAGAGAACCTCGCCATCTCCCCCAGTCACTGACACCCCCGCCATCTGCCTTGCCAGACTTTCCTGCGAAGCTAGCAGATTCTCCAGCTCTAGCAGAGACGGCTGATTTGCCCATCCCTGTACCGACGTCACAAAGGCCACATATTCCTTCCGCAAGCCGCGGATGATGTGCCTCTTCAGCTTCGCCTCAGAAATTGGCTCATCAGGATCCAGTGCTGATATCTCAGCGCAGAGATTCTTCATCTTCAAAAAGAAGTTCGAGATAGAAAGATCACCTTGAGCTGACCTCGCCAACTCATTCTCTAAGAACTGTAGCCTTGCTATATTCTTTTTATTAAACAGCCCATCCAGGGCTCTCCAGATCTCAGCAGCTGATCCACACCCCAAGATGTGATCAAAGAGATCAGGTGAAATGGCACGCTTCAAGGTGAACTCGGCCTTGGCGTTGGTCTTCCTCCATGCCCTCACGGCCGGTCCATTATCACCTCCTTCTACTGCCTTCACCTCTTCTGTTTCATCTCCTCCTACCACCTCCCAGAGGTCCTCACCCAGAAGATAGCTCTGCATACACGACTTCCACTTCTTGAAGTTAGTCGATGTAAGCATCTCAATACCAAGACCTCTTGCAAAACCACCTTCCATTGTTCTTCCTCTGGTTCCTTCTTCACAAAGGCGATGGCTACTCTAAGTTATTCACTGCTCTTTCAACTCCAACCTCCCTCTGATACCATGTGAATTTTTTTTTCGGACCTTGTGAGAGTAAGCAGGAATAACAACTAGAGATGCAAGCCAAACAACCAGAGACAATCTTAGGCAAACAAACGATCTTTATTGATAGCAACACTTCAATTACAGGGCAAGACATGCTCGACGAGACATGATTTCGTCAGCACAAAACTTCAAAGAGAAAGAACAGAAACTGAAGATAACTGAGACCGCACGGTCTCTTGCCGAACTCAGCAGCTCGCCAGACCGCTGCTGCCAGACCGCAACCGCTCCCGATCTCGAAACACCACCAAACCGCTGCACCAGACCGCTCCTTTGCCGATCTCCTGATTCCCGAATTCCAGCACCACAACTCCAAGCCGCAAACCGCCCGAACACTTTCAGAGGAAGAGGTGATCGCTGCTGCCTGCACTATCCGCAGAAGCTGCACAAAGAAGAATTCAATCAGAGACCGCTCGGTCAGATAAACACAGACCGCAGGAACTAGGCAAACTCGGCTTACACTTGGTGTGTTCTGATTGTTGCTACAGTGGCTCCCTATTTATAGGCGTGAGACCTGATCCAGTCACCACCCCATGAGATAGAGTCACCACCCATCAGATCGCGCGACCTTACCGGTCAACCCGCGCAATCACTGCAACCCTCCTGCTTCATTTTGGTGAGCGCCGACTTCACTCCAGACCGCGGGAGATCGCTACTCCCTTGGTCTGAACACGACTCCACACGGAGATCGCCAGACCGCCTAGAAGTCACCCACCACTTGTGTTCGCCTGAGACCGCAAACACAGCCAGCTCGCCCTCCTGGTCTCCTCCTGAGACCGCGAACTGAGACCGCGCGACTAAGATGACTTAGTCCGCGAACTCCTTCAGAACCCTCTGGAAAGCCACCAGACTGGATTCAAGAGCCAACCCGTGCGGTCACGCCAGACCGGCACGTCCTTGAAGAGAACAACTTGTCACGCGGTCAGAGACAGACCGCGCGACCCTGAGGAAGATCACCCGTCATGCGGTCACAGCCAGACCGCACGACCTCCACCTCCAGCAGCCCTTGGACCAGACCAATGGTCAACCCCGGAAGCCGCAGCTGACCAATAGAACAGATCGCCATTGTCAGACCGCCAGACCGTGCGGTCACGCCAGATCGCCCGGTCTCTTCCCAGACTGCCCAGGTCCAAAAGCCTCCTCCACTTCCACTTCAATAATTTCAACAGATAGTCGTTCCTTTCCTCAAAACGGAACCACCTCTTATTGCTGCAAACATCAATCCGGCCTCCCGGATCCGTGAAGACCTCACACCAATCTTGGAAGATCTCCAAAGAGAATTGCGAGCCATGCTCCCGAAAAAACGCAATCAACCCCATGATTCTCGCCATCCCGGCTGGGGTAAATTGCGAGATAGGAACGCCGCAAAATCTGAAAATCTCAATAGCCTCCTCCGATGGGGGGGAAGCGGAATCCCGACTTCAAACAACTCTCAGAAATGGTAATAAAGCCGGTCGGGGGGTTCTGGGCACGTGCCTCCGGATATGGAATCTTCACCTCAACAGATGACGGGAGTCTAAACCGCTTGCGCCAAGCCTCGACACGCTCAATGGTTAGCGAGGAACGCATCAGCATGGATTTTGATCGTGCACCATTCCGTGACGCCTGAAAAGAGAAAGAAGAAATAAACAAAAATAATCGACAAAAATTATGCGGGCTAACACCGTACAATGCAAAGATTATTACAAAAGGAGAAACGACAAACGACAAAATAAGAGGGAAGAATATCGAAAATACCTCCGCCATAACGTCACAACAGCAACTGGACCGCGCCAAAGGACGATAAAATCCTCGTACTTCTCTAAGTAAGATGAGCGAACTCCGAGGATTTGGGAGGCAATTGATGGGTCCTCATCTATTTTGTAGAGAAATCCGGGTTGCATTTAGCCAAAAACCCAACTCCCCACTAAGATAGTGGGGGCATGGGCAAGAAAGAGGAGGAAACCGCCGCAACCACCGCACGAAGCCGCGCACATCACCACACACGGCCACAAGGCCGCGCGGCACCACACGGTGACGCGCGCCTAATGCCGCGCGCCCAGTGCCGCGCGGCGACACCGCGCGGCGACACCGCGCGGTACCGCACGGCGACACCGCGTGGTGTCGCGCGGCGACATCGCGCGGTGTCGCGCGGCGACACCGTTCGCGGCGCCACGCGGTGCCGCGCGCCCAGTACCGCGCAGCGACACCGCGCGGTGCCGCGCGGCGGCACCATGCGCGGCACCACGCGCCCGGCACCGCCCGGTGCCGCGCGCCCGGTGCCGCGCAGCGACACCGCGAGCGGCACCGCGCGCGGTGCCGCGCAGTGCCGCGCGGCGGCACCGTGCGTGGCACCGCGCGACCGGCACCGCGCGGTGCCGCGCGCCCAGTGCCGCGCAGCGACGCCCCGCGCGGTGTCGCCCAATGCCGCGCGGCGGCACCATGCGCGGCACCACGCGCCCGGCACCGCCCGGTGCCGCGCGCCCGGTGCCGCGCAGCGACACCGCGAGCGGCACCGCGCAGCGACACCGCGAGCGGCACCGCGCAGCGACACCGCGCGCGGTGCCGCGCAGTGCCGCGCGGCGGCACCGTGCGCGGCACCGCGCGACCGGCACCGCGCGGTGCCGCGCGCCCGGTGCCGCGCAGCGACACCGCGAGCGGCACCGCACAGCGGCACCGCGCGACCGGCACCGCGCGGTGCCGCGCGCCCAGTGCCGCGCAGCGACACCCCGCGCGGTGTCGCCCGATGCCGCGCGGCGGCACCATGCGCGGCACCACGCGCCCGGCACCACGCGCCTAGCGCCACGCGGTACCGCCCGACACCTCGCGCGGCCGGGCAGTGGGCGCGGTGCCGGCCGGCCTCCCTAACCGCCGGGCGCACTTTTCGGCCCCTCTCGTCTCATCCCCGGTCGGCCTCCCGTGACCAACGGGCTCGCTCGCCCGACCTCTCCCACCTCATTCGGCGGAGAAGACGGAGACGATCAAGGCAAATCCCGCTAAACCTGAAAACTCCCCATCATGGGGTGCAAATAGTGAAACTCCCCATCATGGGGTGCAAATAGTGAAACTCCCCATCATGGGGTGCAAATAGTGAAAATCCTCCAACATGGGGATATAAATGGTAAAAACCTTCATCCGGTCTGCGTCTAGCAAATAATATGGTTATGGTGTGCGCATAATCATATCCATCATATGAATACATATTATCACCAAACTATATAAATTGGTGTGCGCATAGCCATACTCATAGTGAGTGGGCATCCGGTCTGCGTCTAGCAAATAATATGGTTATGGTGATCATATCCATCATATGAATACATATTATCACCAAACTATATAAATTGGTGTGCGCATAGCCATATTCATAGTGAGTGGGCATCCGGTCTGCGTCTAGCAAATAATATGGTTATGGTGTGCGCATAACCATATCCGTCATATGAACTCATATCATCCTAAAAATTACACAAACTGGTGTGCGCATAGCCATATCCATGATAAATGTGCATATAGCACATAAATTGGTTATGGTGTACAGATAGCCATCCTAACCACCATAACCACCCTAACCACCCTCAAAAGCTATAAAAGGAACCTCATGGCTTCATTTCAAGGGACTTGGAATTTTCTTCACGGGAGAGAGCTCTCTGGAATTCCTTTGAAGATCTTCATCAGCATTCGAAGATCTCCTTCGGAACTTAAAGATCTCCATCAGCATTCGAAGATTTCCTTCGGAACCCGAAGTTCTCCTTCGGAACCCGAAGATCTCCTTCAACGTTCGAAGACCTTCATCAGCACACGAAGACCTCCTTCAACCTTCGAAGTACTCCTTCGTCGCTTGAAGACCCCCGTCGCCGCTTGAAGATCTCCTGTAAACTCTGAAGATTGCTCAAGAAGAAGAAAGTACTTAGTTTTTCTGAGAGGTGGCCTGTCACCCTCAGAAGCCTTCATTCAGATTACAATTGTAACGGGAGCGGCCTGTCGCCCCTGATTCTAGCACCATTTCTTGTAACGCTCCACCGTATAGTGAAATTTGGTCGGCGCCGATCCGACCACGTGGTTTTTCACCCTTTCCGGGTTTTCCACGGTAAAAACGTCCTCTTGCCACCTGTTCTTTCTCTCTGTGACTGTTTGCGCGCTCGGTTCACTCTCGGGCTAAGACGGTTTGATTCGCCCGGTCTGAAAGAACGTTGAGCGGCTCGCAACACCTATAATGAAGAATATCCAGGAAAATCCCTTATATCTGAAGAGAAAAGACAATTTATCCATGCTAGGATGAGCTCTATTCCCTCCAAGTAAGTTCCCCATTATAGTATTTTCTTATGCCAATTAAGTTGATTTTATGTTATGAATACTAACTTTGTTATTTTCATTAATGTATTAGGAATCACATAGCGTTCACCAGTTGGAACATTGTAGCCTTTAGAGACTCAATGTAAGATCTGCTTTCAACCGGGTACATTGGTGATTGCCATGTCGATGCATGGGCAAAATTTTTGGAAATTCGTAGAGAAAAGGATGATAAATTATGTCGTCCATTTCTCTACGTTAGTGCTAATCTATGGGTAGGTTTTTTCAGAAATGTATTGTATTTCAATTATTAATTAGGGTTTTATTAACCAAAGTTTAATTTTATAGTTACACAACCAAGATCCAAGCGCTACAATAAAGTACACCTCAGTGAAACTTTTTGTATCCCACATCACCAAAAACAATATTCAAGTGTCACAAATAATATTAATGCCGGCGTGTCGCAATGAACATTGGTTTTTATTGGTGGGTCTAGCGCCAAAGAAGACATGGATTCTGCACGACTCCCTTCCAAATCCTAAACGAAATGATATGGCAAGAGACTCAGTAAGTCTATGCCATATGGTATATTTATATACCTAGGAGTGCATTCCTTTAAACATATTTGACTGTTTTTCCTTGTGCAGATTAGTGTTCTTCAAAAGGCGACAGACAAGAGGACAAATTATAACTTCAGTGAGTGGAGTTTGGTTCTTGCTAAGAGTATACCCCGGCAGATTAATTCATATGATTGTGGTGTATACGTCATCAAGTACATGGAGCACATTTTACAGCCTGGAGTCATAGATTGGAAAGACTGTCATGACTGGGCTGAGAAAATGCCCTTATTCAGGGCAGAAATTGCTTACGAAATCTTTAAAATATTTCTTGTAGATGATGATGTTTGAGAAGTATGCCTGAATGCTTATTTTACAGTTGTTGATTATATATATCTTATATCAATTTAATTCATTTATTTATTTTAAAGTTGTGATATTTGTCATGTTGAAAAGCTTCTGTTTGAGGAGTGATGATTGTGTGATTTGTGTTCATGTTGAAAAGCTTCAGTTTATGGTAGTTACTGAGTGATGGTCTCTACCAGGAGATCAATTTTGATCTCCCAGGAGATCAATTTTGATCTCCCAGGAGATCATGGGAGATCAAAATTGATCTCCTGGCAGGGTGTTTATAATTTTTACTCCAATTTCAACTCCAGGGAAATAAGGAAATCTGTTTTTAGAAACCAGCAACATTAGATTATTGATCCAACAAAACAAAGTGAACTTCAGTATTCAGCATGGACAACATTTACTTGTTGAAAACAAAACTAGTACATCTAAATCCTGTTGGAAATTCTGCTTGGAGTGAAGTTTGCTCGTCTAAATTTTGCATTGACTGGGACAAGATGTCAATTGGTTCTTCTTTAATTGGATCTTCAATTGGTTCTTCTTTAATTGGATCTTCATTTGAGGTCGTCGTTGGCTGTTCTTTTCTCTTAACATCTTGCTTTCTCCCTGAAATAGAATTAGTGTTTAAATTATCAAATGCTTCTTTAACCAGAAGATGTATAGTACAGAAAAAACTCACTTGGTTTTTCCCAGTGATCTTTTATTCGAGCATTCGAAACACCTTTAGGCCTCAAGCAAGGTGGATCCTTGATTGATGACTTTTTCTTCAGCTTTGATCCTGTCATATTATTATCCAAGCAGGAGTCTGTATATTGAGATATTTCTTCAATTGCATCTACCACATATTTCTTGGTAATTTCACACTTTTCTACACGAAGAGTCAAATCATACGCAGCACGACACATATGATTTCTAAAAGCAAGACTACAATTAGATTCACTTCTTTTCAAGTTGTCATGGCGATAGATGCTCCTCTTTGCATGTACCATCCACCTTCGAAGTAAATATTTTTCGGGAATGCTTGTTAAATGCTTATGTGTATATGCTTTAAGTGCATGACTACACAAAATGTCATTTGTTTCAAACTTGCAACAAGAACAATGTATGTTCAATGTCTTAAGATCAAGCTCAACTGTCCAATATTTGTTATTTTCAGCTCGATCACACCACCTTATCTCCATAATGCATATGCTTTCACTTGTCATGTAATCTTTTTCAATAAATAGACCAAATGCCCCTACTTTGAAGCTCTCATAGAATTTACCATACATTGTTCTGGTGTACATCTTGGACACTTGTTTTAGGATTGGACAATTTCTAACATCAACATGGACAGTCCCCTGCTTGCATCTGAAATCCTCTTCTTTTTCTCTTTCCCGACAATTGATTATCATTTTCTCCATTTGTAAAAAACAACCAATCAAAGAAGAAGAGGACTTTGTAATTGCATGGCATACATTGTTCATGAACTCACTTCTCTGAGTAGACAGAATACCATGATCAAGAACATTCTTATTAAATGTCGTAGACACCTTTTCTTTTAATTTGTAGAGATCATTCAACCATCTGTTATCTTGAAGGTTCCCAAGAGCAATCATTCGACCCCAATATTCTTCAAATTCTTCAACGGTATCACATTTGTTAAGACAATGGTAAAAATAAAGAACGTATATTACTGTCTCCATTGAATGAGTGAACTTTGGAAGGAGCTTTCTTAGCAATATGCCATTGGCATAATCGATGCCGGCTTTGGCTCAACACTCTCCCAATTGCAACAGCCATTGCTTGATCTTGATCTGTGTATATTGTCAAAGGTTGCTTGCCGGAAACAAATTTTAGAAATGTCTCAAATAACCAGGTGAATGTTTCTATGGTTTCATCAGATATAAATGTTATTGCAATAACTGCATTTTGCCAATGATGATTAACTGCCACAAAAGGAGCACATGCAAGATTATACTTGTTCATTCTGTATGTGGTGTCAAATGTAATTACATCGCCAAAACAATCATAATTGATTTTTTCTTGACCATCAATCCATAAAAAATTTGTCAACTTGTTCATGTCGTCAACTTGGACATCGAAGGAAAACATATTATCCTGCATTTGACGCTCCTTAAGTAATTCTAAGAGACTAGCAGCATCACCACCATCGAGCTTAGATCTTCTTCCCTTGTCAATAAAGTTATATGCATCACGTTTGGTGAAGCCCAAATTTTGAGATCCCCCCACTTCATCAGCTAGGTAGGAGTATGCATCAGATGTTCTTATGCCAGCTTCAGTCATTGACTGTAGAACAGTACCACTCTCCTTATACTTCGTTGTGACGGAAGCAAATGTCGTTCGTTTTCCGTAACAAGAGGATGATTATGTTCTTCCACAAACTTGCTAACAGTCAACTGTTTACCTTCTTTATTTGCCTTAAATATAATAACAGCCGGACAATTTGTCCTAGTATCTAGCCGACGAAACTTAAAATCTGAATCTGGGACTTTTGACACTCTTTTTGATCCGCCCTTACAACAACAATATTCACGTAACTTTAAAATTTTAGTTCCAAGCCAAAAGAGTCTGTGCTCTTTACGCACACTAAATCCAATCCTAGTAGCATACTGACAGTATAACTCATAAGCTTCATCTTCACTATCCACAATTGTAAAAATATCCTACACATGATAGCATCGACCAATTAAAAAAGAAAAGCAGACCATAATGATAAAAAATAATCTCCACACAGCTGGAGAGGTTTCTCCAACTAGGAAAATCATTTTGATCGCCTACAGAAGTGATCTCCCAGGAGAGCAACATTTATTTGCATGGAGATTACACTCAATTTCTTAGGAGATCATTTTTAATCTCCTTGGAGATCAGAAATGATCTCGGCCACAGAAATCATTTTAATGATCTCCACAGAAATCATAAGTTTTCTCTTGTCGGAAAATCATTTTGACCTCCCAGGAAATCATTTCTAATCTCCTGAACTCCCAGGAGAGCAACTTTTATATCCTGGATGGAAAATCATTTTGACAACCCATGAGTTCTCCATTATTGACATACCTGTATCTTCGCCATTCAGCTAGAATAAGGCCTCCCGACAGTGGCGTAGAGTGATCTCTTGGGAAACCGCCGTCAAAACTGAAAATATCTTGCAGGTAGAATCCACAGCCGTTGAAAGTCGGAACTTTTTCGAGGGTTTAGAAGGCAAGAAAGGCGAAGAAGAATGGCGCGGATACAGGTGAAGACGCCGGCTGACTCCCAGAAGTCGATTTGTGAAAAAGGATGAGAGATTTAGCCAAGGATATGATTTTTTGCGCCATGTGTCGCTCCAGGGTTAAACCTGGACTTTAGATTTACAAACCGGCTCCGGTTCTAAAAATTTCCCCCGTTTAACACGGGATAGCGATCGTGAATGTGGTGGTTATGAACCTGTATTCGCCGAGAAGGGGTCCAGCCAAAGTCAAAGTCAGCAAAAGACAAAGCCGCGCGACGTAGACAAAGACCAACCGAGTAGGCGAGGAAGAATGACAGGTTTCCCCCTGTGTCCCCGAACCTCAGGCCGTCATTTTTTCCGAACTTTCGGGATTAGGATTTTTCCAGCCCCAACACTCATCTAAGGAACTTCATTCAATGTTATATTCAAAAGTAGTTTTCTTTTCTCGGGGTGACGACCATAACCGCCCATTGTCATGCCAAACATATATTATATGACTGTAGTTTTTGTCCATGACTCGCCGGAGCAAAAAATGCCGCACCAAATAGAGCCATAATGTTGAGATCCCGCCCACTAAACGACGGATCACATCACCATAATGCCACCCATCAATTTCAGGTCGAGAAGAATATTCCGGTCCCAAGCAGGAGGATCAGCCGCCACCATATGGATATATTTTTGCTTACGCTACATGCTCCCAGAGTAAGGAGCGCAAGTGCCGATCTCGCCGTCCGATTTAGCTTCAAAAAGCATGCTTTGTTTCTTTTTTTCTTTTTTAATTTTGGGGAGATCACCCACGTTGGAGGCACGAGATCAATGTCTTAAATTTCTCTGAGAGGAAGAAGCGCTACAAATACACAATTATTGTTAGACACAACTTGCTCATGCGCAAAAAATGTATTTCATTATTGGATCAACGTAAGTTGAGACAAATTTAAAATAAAACAAAACAATTAAATACTGCTTTTCTCCGAATTAATTAGAAAAATGTCCGAGCATCGTGACTAGGATTTTTGTAAGCGAGCAGCAATTGATTTCTGGGGCTTAAGACTACGAAGCAGTTCACGTATACCTGCGAGATTATACTCAAAGTTAAAGAACTAAAAGTAAATTAATGGTGATTAAGAACTAAAAGTAAATTAATATTTTTAAGTAATGTCATTAAGGGTGCATGTCAGGCTTATTTGCTCCGCTGAGGTTGGACAAAAACATCATTATCACAGAAAAATAAACTAGTTTGGCCGGGGCATACGATTTTAGTATGACAATGACGTTTTTGTCCAACCTCACCGGAGCAAATAAGCCGTGATAAGCCGCGCCAAACGCACCCTAAGAACTCCTCGAAGAAGAAGTGAGAAGAGGCTTCGAGGAACTACGACGGTGATGTTTTTGTCCAAACTCGTCGGAACAAAAATATCACATCAGGGCTATACAAGATGGACGTTCTAATTGTAAGGTTTTGACAAAATGCATCCCAAATTATTAAATATTACAAAATGCACCACACAATTAGAAAATTACTGGTAAAATGCACCCCCCAACAAGAAGCAAAGTATCGGCCTTTTCTAATTTGGAGGTGCATTTTATAATATTTAATAATTTAAGGTGCATTTTATCAAAACCTTACATTTCGAGGATGCACCTTGCCAATTGCCCTCAAACGTAGCCTTAATTGTCACTTAGGCTGCATTTGGTGTGGCTTATTGCTCTGGTGAAGTTGGACAAAAACATCATTGTTATACCAAACATTTTATGCTTCAAATTAGTTTCTTTTTTTGATAAAAATAGTAACATTTGCCATTCCAACCTCACCGGAGCAAATAAGCCGCGCCAAACATAGCATTAAACTTGCATTTTCGTTAGAGACAACGGTTTTACAAAGTTAGGGACTAAAGTCTTAAAATTACTAAACCTTTGAGACCAAAAATATTAAAATTTAAAATTTTGGAACTAATTTCTTGAAGTTCTCAAATCTTAGAGATTGAATTCAAATTTTTTGTCTTATAAAATCATATCTTATGTATAAATATCAAAGTCATTATATTAGTTAATCAAAATTAAAATCTTTGCAAGTTTAAGTTGTAATTAATGTAATTTTATATTATTGGGAGTAACGTTACACTGGGGAACATAGTGCCGGCACGACAGTACCCCAATCAAGACGGCGTCCGTCGCAGGACAGCTTCGCTTGCACCCCCAAAATTCAGTATTCTCCGACTATCGGTCAATCTTTTAATGTGAATGAGAGTGGAGGGAACCTCGTCGCGCCACAACACCGTCGGGGTCACTCTTTATAATTATTACGGATATATAATTTACATGTTTGGAAGCGACGAGAACACACCTAGGGCTGTTCACAAATAATATAGTTCGTGAATAATTCGGGATTCGATTCGTGAAGATTCGATTAAAATTCGTATTTTTCGAATTTGAATACAAATATGAATTTGAATTATTTTCAAATCAGAATCCAAATAATTTTATTACTAGAAGGATTCGCGAATAGTTCTTGAATACTAAAATATATATTTAAACAATATTAATATATTTAATTAAATATCAAATATAATTATATTTAAACATTATATATAATTAAATATTATAAAATTTGAATTTGAATTCGAATCTATGTTCGAATTCGAATCTGAATTCAAACCCAAATCCGAATCCAATATTTCATGACGAATCCGAATTCGAATCTTTGTATTTTTTGGCAAATTTGGATTCGATTGAAGAGTTATTCGATTCGGTTCGTGAACATCACACACCTGATCCGTAGGGTCGACCATGAGGCAACCGGTGATCTTCCACGTGATATTGGCGGTGACGCGGAGCTCGACGCCGTCGTTCACGGCGGCATCGAGAACCAGCTCCGGTGAATCGACCTGAAGCATATTGAAGCGGCTAACGGTGAACCTACAATCCACCGGCCGGGTGTTGTGCCTCGGCTACTCGAATCCCTGCACCACCGCCTTACCAAGCGGCACTCCGTGGTACAAAACGTAGATATTCGTCCCCTCGTACAAGAGCTCCCCCCAGTCACGGTTCACCGAGGTGAACACAGTGTTATGTTCAGCGAAAGGTACACCGCGGAGGGGGACGCCGTTCTGCCGCCGGCGCCTCCGACCTCATTCGGCGCTATACGAAAATATTCGACATCTACCTGCTCTAGATCGAAATCAGGCGTCCGTGGTGCGATTATGACGTAGATCATGAAGGGGAGGAACAGGACGATGAGAAAGAGGTAGAAACAGCAACAACTGTTAAATTTTTGTGTGCTTTAAGTACAAGAACACCAACGATGAACAAAGACGAAGAACTCTTTATAACTAGGCAGATTACAACAACAAGACAAGCTGGCTACAAGGTGCATACACCTTGAATCACGTCAGCTGAAAATATATGAAAACAAAAAACTTGTCGCGGACAAGGTCCGCTTCTCCACTAGGTGTCGTTGAGCTTGTCAACGCACTCTCCACTTCAACTCACTCAACCCTGCACTCTTCACCTCACAGTGCACTCTCCACCTCTCGCTGAGGTGCAGGTTGGGGTTGGACCTCTTAGGGTGTAGGCACACTCCCACTCTCTCAACTCTTCTCTTCTCTATCTCTCTCTCTCTTCACTTTCGCATTAGCATTAGCATTAGCCTTAGCACATGGGGGGGGGGGGGGGGGGGTATTTATAGAGAACACACAAATGAGGGTAGGGGGGCAAGCACACACCACCTTGCATGGCTCCACTCGACAAGGGTCATGTACACACCACTTGCACATGCCCACTCGCACACCTCTCACTTCCACTCGGCAAGGCAACTCCTCCATGGTGCACTCGCCCAGCTCACAGCAGCCCCCCTCCCCACTCTTCCACCCGCACAGCTTCAACTGCACCTCACCCACTCGCAAGCTCAAAACCCCCCATGCACAGCACTTCTTCTCTCTTCATACACTTCTCCACTTGGCAAAGCCAACAAGGCCCACAAAGGCCCATTACAAAGCAGCCCCCCCCCCCCCCCTTCATTGCTCCACTCGGCAGAGCCAAGGCAGCCCCCTCCACTCGCACCTCACCCACTCGCACAGGACACCATCCTCCACTCGCCTGGTCCACTTCACAAGGCTCCACTCGCCTCCTACCTCCACTCGCCTCCTACCTCCACTCGCCCACCCCTCAAGCCACTTCAAATCTCAACACTCCCCCTTGAAGTGAGCTTCAGGGACAACTCCAAGGAAAGCGCGAAGCTTCTTGAACGGCCCCGCAGATAGGGGCTTTGTGAAGATGTCCGTCAGGTTCTCTTCACTCCGCACATGCTCCACCGCAAGCGTGCCACCCAACACCTTCTCTCGGATGAAGTGGTGCTCGATCTCTATGTGCTTTGTCCTTGCGTGACACACTGGGTTGGTTGCCAGCTTCAGCGCACTCTCGTTGTCGCCACGCAGCACAGTAGGTCATCTGACCTTCTCATCCACATCTTCCACCAGCCTCCTCAGCCAGACACACTCCTGAGCTGCTAAGGACGACGCCTTGTACTCGGCCTCAGTGGTGGAAAGGGAAATGGAGTCCTGCTTCTTGCTGCACCACGAGATGGCAGTGGCTCCACACTTGAACACGTAACCTGATGTCGACTTGCGGTCATCAGCGTCTCCTTCGTAGTCTGCATCTGTGTAGCCATGCAGCTTGAAGTCGGTCTTCCCTCCATAGAACAACCCCATCTCCAGGGTGCCCTTCACATACTTCAGTATCCCCTTAGCTGCCTCCAGATGAGGCTTCCGCGGCTCCTGCATGTACCGACTCACTCGGCCGACAGCAAAGGCGATGTTCGGCCTTGTGATGGTCCGATAGATTAAGCTCCCCACCAGTGCCCAGAAGATCTTCGGATCAGGAAGAATCCTCCCTTCTTCCTTCCGAAGCTTCAGCCCAACCTCTAGTGGAACGGAGCTGCTCTTCCCCTCCTTCATGCCGAATCTCTCGACGATCTTCTCGGCATACGCCTTCTGGGTCACGAGCAGCCCGCCACTTCTCTTATCCACTTGAAGTCCAAGGAAATGGTGCAGTTCACCAAGATCCTTCATCTCAAACCGGATGGCTAGCTGTTGTCTCAGCGCCGCGACCTCTTCACCATTGTTCCCGGTCACGATCATGTCGTCGATGTTGGGTTTTTCTACAACCATACATCGAATGTAGGCGCAGCGGAAATAAAGAGAAACAACCCAAAAAGATTCGGATCGGGCCATGAACATTGAATCAAGAAGTTAAGAAAATTGCTAGGTAGGAAATTACCTTTGCGGGATTGGATCGAATCCAACCTAGGTGCTCCAAGAAGATGAATCATGTCTGCGGCTATGCGAGTCCTCACGTAGAATAATGTCTACGTCTCTACAGTGATCCACACGAGCCGGGAGAACAACGACTGCACCTTGCGCTTCCACGAACTGCTAGGTTCGCTCCAGGAAGAACAACACCGGCGACGATCGCCGGAGAGGAGGTCGGCGGAGGAGAACGGGGCGACGGAACTCCTTCCGTCTAGGGTTCGGGCGGAACACCTTCCGTCGGCTAAAGTCTTTCGTGAAGTGAAAGAACCCTAAAAGAAGATCTATTTATACCCAAAGCATAAACAGGCTTCTAGAAGAATCGCTATCCGCAGACCACACAGCAGAATTGGGGTTTCTGTAACAATTCGTCGGGATTCCACGGAACAATCCGACGAATTCCGACGAATCATATCAGACGGCAACATTTGCCGAGTTAAAGCTCTCTGTAACAATTCGTCGAGATTCCACGGAACATTCCGACGAATCCCGACGAATTCCGACGAATCATATCCGACGAATTCCGACGAATTCCGACGAAACATATCCGACGAATTCCGACGAATTCAGACAGCAACATTTGCTGGACCTCCCCCATTCTATATGGTGATTGGTAACCTTTACCAACACAGTCAATCTTCCATCTTCTCCACATGCTCTTATGTGCGACCCTGCAGGCTCATATCGCGTTGCAGTGAGACTACATGTTTGACCACTTCTAGATCATAATGGTAACTCCAACAGTCGACGTACAGCAGCACCAGCACGTGAAGATCTCCACTCTTCTTCACAAACATGCTAGAGTCTGAGTCTGAGAAATCGTAACCACAGAACTGCAGATACTCTGCAATCTTCCCATACCAAGCTCTCGGCGCCTGTTTCAACCCATATAGGGCCTTCTTCAGCTTGCAGACATGACACGGCTAAGACTTGGACACGTATCCAGGAGGTTGCACCATGAATATGTCCTTGTCTATCTCTCCGTATAGGAACGCGTTCTTCACATCCAGCTGCCACAGCTTCCACCCTCTGCACGCTGCTAGGGCAATGACCGTCCTCACCGACGTCATCTTCGCGACAGGACTGAACGTCTCCTCGTAGTCCTCTCCATAGGTTTGGGAGAAACCTCGAGCGACAAGCCTCGCCTTGTACCGCTCTACTTCTCCGTCAGCCCTCTTCTTCACCTTGTACACCCACTTGCAGGTGACAGACTTGATGCCCTCCACCATGGGAACAAGGTCCCATGTCTCGTTCTTCTTCAGGGCCTCCATTTCCTCATCCATGGCCACGTCCCACTCCTTGGTACCTACAACATCTTCAAAGCGGGCAGGTTCCCTCTCGTCGAGTGGCCCTGCAAAGAAGCAAGAGACCAAGCTCACGAAGTTCCCCTCCTTATAACGAGCAGGCGGGACGATGGTCCGCTTCGACCTCCTCAAGGCTTGGCCACTCTCTACCGCTCCGGTAGACTCCTCCTCTCTAGCTCCTCCTTCAACTTCTCTTGAAGCAGCGCTCCTCCTGCTTCTAGAGCTTGAAGCTCCACCTGAGCCAGAAGCTCCCCTTGAGCCAGATGGCGATGGGGCACTTTGAGATACCTCCAACTCCACAGTAGAGTCCTCAGTGACTCTCTATTCTCTCCTGCTTGATTCTCCACTCTCCGGCAGCACCACAGAAGAGACTCCCTGATACGAGATCAGTTCGTCAAACACAACGTCGCGCGAGACGACGAACTTGTGGGTCTGCGGGTTCATGCACTTCCATCCCTTCTTCCTCTCGTCGTAGCCGATGAAGACACACTTCCTCGCTTTCGGCTCCAACTTGGTTCTCTCGGCCTCTAGAACGTGCACGAAGCAGGTAGAGCCAAACACCCTCATGTGACTCACATCTGGCTTCTCCCCGAACATGAGCTGGTGCGGAGACACCATCCTGTTAGGACTCATAGGTAGCCGGTTGATCACATGGGTGGCACACGCCATTCCCTCTGCCCATAAGGCTTTGGGAATCCCCTTGGCATGTAGCCAACTCCTGGTAGTCTCCACCAGATGGCGGATCTTCCTCTCTGCAACCCCATTTTGCTGAGGGGTGTGGGCGCAAGAGAGCTCTCGTCGGATGCCGCATTTCCTGCAGAAAGAGTTGAAAGCGTTAGAGGTAAACTCTCCCCCGTTATCACTTCTCAACTTCTTCACCCTCAGGTTCAGCCTCCCCTCCACTAGTTCCTTCCACTCCTGGAACTTCTCAAACACCTCTGCCTTCTCCCTCATGAAGTACACCCACGTGTAGCGAGTGTAATCATTCACCAAGACCAGCGCATACTTGTTTCCTCCATAGGTCAGGGTGGCGCACGGTCCCATCACATCAGCGTGTACGCACTCAAGGGGTGCCCTACACCTGGTCTCCGATTTGTCAAATGGAAGTCGATGTGACTTTCCAAACTGACAACCCTCACACACACGGCCGTCGCCGCAAGAAGAGAGATTGGGCAGGCCAGACACCAGGCCCTTTGCCGCTATCATCTTCAGCTTGTCCATCCCTACGTGACCTAGCCTCTCATGCCAGATCGCTGCGCTGTCATTCGTCTTCAGCTTGTCCACGTAGGCACTTGCAGAGAGAACATACAAGTCCTTCAACCTTCTCCCGGTGAGCGTAACATCAGCATCAACTGAAGACAGGTTCTTCAGGAACTTCACCTCCTTCGGTCCGAACAGCACGTGGTATCCTGCATCCACTGCATTCGCAACCGAGAAGAGGTTCTTCTTCATGCCCGGCACGTGATACGCACTCTTCAGTGTCACAGGCTTCTCTTCACTTTCCAGGGACACCAACCCTTCCTGCTCAACTGGATGCACCGTATCATCCGCCGTGATGATATCATCAGTTCCACCATACGCCTTCAAGGAGGCAAACTTCGACACATCTCCAGTGAGAAGGTGCCCGCAACCGGAGTCCACTATCCAGTCGTTCTCGAAGCTGACCGAGGCTAAGGCATCGACTGACGTTGCCGTCATCTCAGCCAAGAAGCAGTTGTCACCGCCTTCACCACCCTGGTGACCTCGACCTCTTCCTCCTCCTCTTCTTCCACCTATTTGATGGTCACCACCTCTCCGGTGGTCTTCCTCTCTCTCAGCAACATGACCGGCCTTGAGATTAGACATGCACTCCTTTGCCATGTGCCCATACTTCTTGCAGGCAAAGCAGAGGGGTCTCCCCCTCTGGTCATCGGGAGGGAGAAAGTTCTCCCTAGCTCCCTGAGATGACGTTGAGGGTCCATCTCCAGAGTTCTTCTTCTTCTTGTCCCAAGGCTTCCTCTTGCCTGAGAACAACGCCTCGCTATCTCCACCTGAGATAGACACTCCTGTCATCTGCTTCGCCAAGCTCTCCTATGACGACAGCAGGTTCTCCAGCTCCAGTAAGGAGGGCTGAGTAGCCCATCCTTGCACAGATGTGACAAACGGCACATACTTCTTCCGCAGGCCTCTGAGTATATGTCTCTTCAGCTTCGCCTCAGAGATCGGCTCGTCAGGATCCAAGGCCGAGATCTCCGCACACAGGTTCTTCACCTTCAAGAAGAAGGTGGATATCGACAACTCTCCCTGAGTGGACCGTGCCAACTCATTCTCCAAGAACTGTAGTCGCGTTACATTCTTCTTGTTGAATAGCCCATCCAGGGAACTCCAGATCTCTGATGCTGACTTGCACCCCACGATGTGGTCGAACAAGTCACGAGCAATAGCTCTCTTCAGAGTGAACTCCGCCTTGGCGTTGGTCTTCCTCCACGCCCTCACAGCTGGACCGTTGTCCTCGGCCGCAACAACCTCCTCCTGCTCATCTCCCCCAACGACCTCCCATAGGTCCTCTCCAAGAAGGTAGCTCTCCATGCATGACTTCCACTTCTTGTAGTTGGTCTGGGTGAGCAGCTCAATGCATAGACCTCTCGCATAACCTCCTCCGCCGTCCATCTTGGATGTCAACCTTGAACCTCGATAGCACGCGCCGCTTCAGCAACCTGGCTCTGATAACATGTTAAATTTTTGTGTGCTTTAAGTACAAGAACACCAACGATGAACAAAGACGAAGAACTCTTTATAACTAGGCAGATTACAACAACAAGACAAGCTGGCTACAAGGTGCATACACCTTGAATCACGTCAGCTGAAAATATATGAAAACAAAAAACTTGTCGCGGACAAGGTCCGCTTCTCCACTAGGTGTCGTTGAGCTTGTCAACGCACTCTCCACTTCAACTCACTCAACCCTGCACTCTTTGTTGTGAAATCGGATCGGGTTAAGCCGCGGTAGCGCAACGGAATTTCACGAATGAGCAAGAACCAATATCGTGCAAAATAAAATACGGAACGAGATTCTAGCATACACAGACGACACAAAAGATTACGTGGTTCAGAGTATGGGACTCCTACTCCACGGGGAGAGCGTGCCGGACAAATTCCACTAAAATCAGAAAGTTACCGATTACAATAGACCTCAATGGGTCGAACAGAGAAAGGAGAACAAAAAACAAAACTGAAACTGGAGCTGTCGAAGCGCTGTCGCCGGAACGTTGCTCCTCCTGAGCAACCAAAAATGCGCGCGCCAAGCTCGGCCGGAACTCCCTCCAGACCACCGTGCTCCTTCGCCGCTGCGCCTGATGCCTGTCTCGTTGCTGCTCTGCCACCGGGCCCAAGACCCGCCGCCGCTGCCTGAGACGAAGCCGAAGCCGCCGGAATTGCGTCGCCTGAAGCTCTCTGTTCACAAATTGGGATCTCACGGATTCCCTCCTCTTCTCACTGTTACGGCAAAAAAAAAGCCCATGTCTCACGTCCAAGCATATATAATATATATGTAAAGAAGAGAGAGGGAATCATCCCAATTAAAGAAACCATGCCAAAGTTGGCAGCCCAATAACGTGAAAATACCATTGATGATGGAATAAAATTTTTCCAAAAAAAAACTGAAGTCAGGCATTATAGGCGGTCTAGGAAGCAATATTCCCAAATTGAATTTCGCCCAGAATAGGTAATAACACCTCCCACGGATCGCCGACGTGGCGCGATCCGGACGATCCATGCGCGTGTGAGGTGTCACGATCCTAACAATCTCCACCTTGACGCCTCACGCAAACGAAACTCCACCTTGACGAACGTAACTCCACCTTCAGCTTAAATCTCCACTACCGGCGACTACGAACCCCCTCTCCCTGGGGCCTAACCGCGATCAATGCGCATCAGAATGAGTCAAGTCAAGACCGCTCTTGAACTTGACTCCAGTCACTGGACTTCCTCGCAAGTCCGTACTAATATCCCTCCAGGATATCTCCCGCAACTTCCTGCCTCCACCTCTACCGAACTCCCTCAACTCCCGGTGGCGCACCCCGACGAGCTTCGCCCTTGCCCTATAGACCGAGTCTTTTGCAAGACGACTCGCACTCAACCTCTCACTGTGCGACTCCACCTTCTCCTGAGTGATCATGAGTTCCCTGGTGGGACCCTTGAGCCGGATGGCTCCCTTTGCGGCGTCTGGGCTCTCCAGAGATGACTCTCCGCCCACGGATGCGAAATTTTTACCTCCGCCAAGGTCCTCTCTCTGCGCACACGCCCTCGCCACGAAACCTGCCCTGGACGTCGTGGTGCCAATCAGTCTATAGAGCGACCCGAAACGCTCTCCTCTCAAGACTGTCTGCGCGCCTCTCTTGACCTCCAAATATCCGCCGTTACTGGTAAAAGAATACTCAGCGGCCTCCAGAGTGCCTAACGAAATCAAACTCTTCCTCAAATTGGGCACATACCGAACTTCAGTGAGGGTCCTAACCACTCCGTCAAACATCCTGATCCTGATGTTACCGACTCCCGATATCTCGCACTCTGAAACGTTCCCCATCCGAACTCGACCACCCTCATGTTGCCTAAAGCTGGAGAACCACTCTCTATATGGGCACATGTGGAACGTGCATCCTGTATCCAAGATCCAGGAGCCTGTGGTCTCACTGCTGGGTGCAACATGAAGAGCGTCAGCATCGCTCTCATCCTCAGATGCCACCGCAGCCAAATCTGCCTCATGCGCCTTCTCCTTGAGCTTCAACTTCGGACACTTGTCCTTCCAGTGCCCTTCCTCTTTACAGTAGTGACACGTGTTCCTACCTACGGACTTTACCCTAGGTCGGTCTTCCCACTTGCCTTTCCCTCTCGATCTACCACTCAATGTGTCCTTGCTCTTCACGAATAAGCCCTCGTCGGCCCTAGGGCCCGACTTGCTCCTCGTTTCGTTCGAGAGCAGCATCGTCATCACTTCTTCCATCTTCAGGGTATCCTTCCCGTAGAGGATAGTGGTAATGATCGAAGGACCTCGGCAATGAAGACAACAGGAGCAGAGCCTGGTCTTCCTCCTCGACCTTAACGTCCATACTCCGCAACTGGGAGACGAGCTTGTTGAACACGTTCATGTGATCTAGCAATTGCGAGCCCTCCGACATTCTCAGACTGTATAGCTGCTTCTTCACGTACAGTTTATTCGTCAGCGACTTGGACATATATAGCTCCTCGAGCTTCTTCCACAAGTCCGTCGTCGTCTCAGCATCCACCACGTTGTACATCACCTCATCGGCCAAACACAGTTGAATCGTGCTGATGGCCTTCAGATCGAGCTCCTCCCATTCGTCGTCCTCCTTCCCAGATTTCTCCTTGCCGAGGAGAGCCTTGTGAAGACCTTGCTGGACGAGAACGGCCTTTATGCGCTTCTGCCAAAGGCCAAAATCAATCTTGCCGTCGTACCTAGAAATTTCGAATTTTGTCGACATTGTCTTGCTCGCAAAGCTACTGGGCGATCAAGATGATATTCGCGGAACCGATCTGGGAAGATAGGGAGCGGACTAATGTCGTCACCCACCGTTGACCCAAATCAGAAAACCGGAACGTCCAGACGATCACCCCCGCGGAACCTGGCTCTGATACCAATTGTTGTGAAATCGGATCGGGTTAAGCCGCGGTAGCGCAACGGAATTTCACGAATGAGCAAGAACCAATATCACGCAAAATAAAATACGGAACGAGATTCTAGCATACACAGACGACACAAAAGATTACGTGGTTCGGAGTATGGGACTCCTACTCCACGGGGAGAGCGTGCCGGACAAATTCCACTAAAATCAGAAAGTTACCGATTACAATAGACCTCAATGGGTCGAACAGAGAAAGGAGAACAAAAAACAAAACTGAAACTGGAGCTGTCGAAGCGCTGTCGCCAGAACGTTGCTCCTCCTGAGCAACCAAAAATGCGCGCGCCAAGCTCGACCGGAACTCCCTCCAGACCACCGTGCTCCTTCGCCGCTGCGCCTGATGCCTGTCTCGTTGCTGCTCTGCCACCGGTGCCCAAGACCCGCCGCCGCTGCCTGAGACCAAGCCGAAGCCGCCGGAATTGCGCCGCCTGAAGCTCTCTGTTCACAAATTGGGATCTCACGGATTCCCTCCTCTTCTCACTGTTACAGCAAAAAAAAAAGCCCATGTCTCACGTCCAAGCATATATAATATATATGTAAAGAAGAGAGAGGGAATCATCCCAATTAAAGATGTTGAAACCAGCAACTGGTCTCTTGAGTTCGGACCCACTGGGGGTGTAGCCGATGCTTATTTCTCCCTCACTAGACTCTCCTGACGGTGGATGCTGGAAACGGAATAGACCCAAGGCTGAAGCGAGGAGGTCCCGCCACACACCCGGAAGATCTTAGAGAGCTTCCCCTCCCAAACCAAAGCTCAACCGGGCACCTTGGAGGGCACTGGCTGCCAACCAAAACTAGCCTAGAGGAGAGGATTCTCTAAAATCGGATCTCCTCCAAGGTGCCCTTAAGGGTCTATTTATAATCTTCCTAGGCTGGTCTGTAAATAGCCTGGCTCCGCCTTTTAATTTTACTAACCGCACCCCAAATTGGTCTGCTAATAGCCTAACTCCGTTGTTCCGAGGGGCTATTTGCAGCCCACCAGGGGTATCCTGGTCATTTTCTCCTCACACCCATTTGGGCGAATGGTCCGCGAGGGCACCATTCGCTGGGCACCCGCCTGTCTGGGCGAATGCCCATGCTTCTGGGCGAGTGGTCCCCTGGCTGGGCGAATGCTCTCATTTCTGGGCGAGTGGTCCGTGAGGGCACCACTCGCCTAGCCCGTCTTATTTCCTATAGCTTACCTCTACCATCTTGAGGGCATTTTTACCTCACTTAGCCTGGGCGAGTGACCCGACGAATGATCCGGACGACCCAGGTTTCGCCAGTTGGCTGGGGGGGCCCACTCGGCGAATACGGGTTGTACACAATCCCCGCTCTTTACGAGCGGTTCCTACGATCGTAAAGAACAGTCCAACCCTGTATTCGGTGAGTGCCTGCTGACTGGACCCATGAGATTCCGTGGGTACCACCGCCACCTTATATATATATCCTCATGTCAGGTTTTCCTGGACCACTCTCTCATCTCGGCTCGGAGTTCCTCCACTTCCCAATGTCTTTCCACAAACCTTCTGCGAAACCCCTCTCGCGAGAGATGATCGACCGCCTAGCTGTGGCCCAAGCTGCGACTGCCCCCCGAGCATCCAAATTTGCTCCCTGGCTAATGTCTAAACGGGATCCGAGCGCCCCCTATGTCTCGCGTCGAGCCAAGACGATTCGGCTGAATCGTCAGAGAGGCGAGACTGCTTCGGAGTCTCTGGCGGATACTCCACCGGCGGATACGCTGGCGGATGCCCTTTCGGACCCCGCGGTGCTGGTATGAGGAATCTTCTTGTCTCCATTTGGTTCCTATCCCTTACCCTGCATTTATTCCAACCATTCGCAGGGGGCTTTGGTACCCGAGGACGGCCATGGGGCCGTTCTGAGCAGTGTGGTGGTGCCACCTCCCGCGGACGAGATACCTCCTCCCGATTCGGATCTTGCTCCTCCACCTCCTCCTGGGGAGACTGTACCCCAATCTCGTGAGTTGTGAACCTTCTCGCTACTCCCTTTTATGTTGTCGGCTACTAACCACTATCTTTTCGCAACCCTCAACACTAGCGTCCCGCTGCGGGACTCCATCCCTCCCAGTCCTCCTGCTCAGGTGAACCTTTCTGCCACCGCGAATGAACGGAGGGTCTCCCCTGAGCGAGAGCTGGATCAGCATCTCTGTGCTGATGACCGTGCGGAGGCTCCGGCCCCTTCTTCACAGCCTTACCGTCCAGGAAAGGGAAAGGTCTTACCTCCCGCCTGGCTGTCTGGGACGCACCCGCATTCGTCTCGTCCTTCGGGTCACCCGGATCCCATCCCAGGTCAGTTCACTCACCCGCCTCTATTGCACTCGCATACTTTATCACCGCTAATCCTAGTTGTGATTCCGCAGGCTATCGAGAAGCCTCCCCCCTCGACTACTACTACGAGGGGGGAGAGGGAATGCTCTCGCCTCTCCCTTCCCCTGGGGATCTCGCTGACTTCCTGGGTGATTCCTCGGATCACGCGACCCTGAAGGATCGGATCTCGGAGGTCCTGGGGAAGCTTATCCATATCCAGCGAAACGTCGCCGGTCAGGTGGATGAGGTGCGGCTGGGAGTCACACGGGAGCTGAAGGACCTTCGACGAAGTCACTCGCATCTTCTCGCGGCGGTGGAGCGGCTGGGGGGTGAAGGAGGGGAGTTGTCTCCCGCAAGGCATGCCGCGCGAGCCCGGGACCAACTCCACCTTGCTTCCCAGGAAATCACCAGTATGCTCGCGCTCTACCGCCCGCGAGCGCCCACGGAAGCTGGGTCGCGAAAGCGAGGTCGATGGGTCTGGGAGGAGATCTGACCTTCCCAACGTCCATCCCTCTTGTTGTTTTCCTTTCTTACCTTGTGCTGCGAATGTTGAACATTGTTTTTATCTGTAATAATTTTTCTATGCTTTGCGAATGCTTCTTTATTTATCTTTCGTATCTCATAACTCTACTTGGGTTTTGCCGAGTGATAACCTTTAGCCGGATGCTTTTCCTATTTCGTTGCGTAGCCTCGGAATGAATAGACATAGGGCATTTGTCATTAATGAGCGAGAGGGGCCGGCTCGGGCTTCGAGGCGTCGGGAGGGCGCGATGGCTATCCGCACACCCGAGGTCTCGAAAGTCCAAACGCCGTTTAGTCCCTCTATAAATAGGTCTCTCAACCACCGTATTAAATACCTAACCATCCGCTTTCCTCCCCTGCGCTAGCACTCGCGCTTCTTCCTCGTCTGCTGCTCCTCTTTTCTTCTTCATTCGCAAAAATGGGCGGCGATGCGGAAGGCAGAGCCAAGTGCGCCAGCGCATTCGCCAACCACGTCTTCGATTCCTGCGACCTCTCTGAGGAGGCCTACCTGTCTGCCGTCGCCGACTACGTCCCGCCGGGTTTCGAGGCGCGAAAGCCCAGGCCGGATGAGCGCCTGAATTCCATCTCGCCTTGTGCTCTCGCGATCCCGCTAGAGCACTTCGAGGTGGGGTTTCGCCTCCCGATCTGGCCGGAACTCCGCCAGACGTTCAGATACTATGGGGTCGTGCCCGGCCAGCTCAACCCCAATTCCATCGCGATGCTGGTCGGGTACGCGAGCTACCTGCGAGAAGAGGGGATCGAGTTCTCGCTGCCCGTCTTCCGCAAGCTCTATACCTTCCGCTGCACCCATGGTATCTCGTTCTTCTCGGGACAGAGCCCCCTAAAGCACTACGGGCTCCCGAACAAGAACCATGACTGGGTTCGCCGCTTTATTTTCGTAAGCGGGAGCCTAGGGAACACCCTCCTCGCGCCGGTGCAGGAGGAGGAGTCAACCTTCCGCCCCCCGACCCTAGGGGGGCACGAGGACAAACTCCACCAATACATCCTGGAGCACGGGATGGATCTCGTCCATCTCCGGCGGAATGTCAACTCGCTTCCACCTATTCCGCAGGGCGAGGGTAAGTGTTCGAGACTTCATTCGCTTTCGCTTTGTAATTTTTACATCATTCGCTAGAACCGTTCGTTATATTGTACAGGTGTGCGCCATTTCCCTCTCCATCCGCCGCGTCCTTCCGGATCTTCCCTCGCTCTCGCACAGGCCGCCGCGGATGCCTGCCGGGAGGAACCTTCTTCCTCCAAGCCTGGCGGGAAGAAGCGCAAGCCAGCGGCGCCGACCCCTTCCACCTCCAAGAAATCCAAACCCCCCCTTCCGCCAAGGGGAAGGGGGTCCTGGGCGAGACCCTCGCGGCGAGTGCTCAGATCCAAGCGCTGGGGACGAGTGCGCCAGGAGAGACCACCCCTCGCGCGGGACCGTCGTTGCCGCCGCCCCCACTTCCCAGGGACCATCGGAACTTCCCCAGCGGCGAGAAGTACATGGACCCCTCGGGGGCTCCTTTGGTCAAGTGGGACCGGAATGCTAACCGGGTCTCGCTCTCCACCCTCCATCCGTCGTGGATAGAGAGCGATCTCGCCAGCGGGGAGGCTTACGCCATCGCGTATGCCCTCTATGGCCGAGAAGACGCCGAAGTTTATGATGCCGAGACGACCCAGATTCTCGCGCATGAGAGTGCCAGGGCCATGCTGCGGGCGCTCGAGCTCGCGCACATGTCTTCGCGCCGGAGCATCAAATTGGCGCGGGACTTGGCGGCGGTTGAGGAGTCCCGGTCCGTTGCTTCTGCTGAGGCGATGGAGCTTAGGACCAAGCTGACGGCTGCGGAGACCCTTCTCGCCAACCGTCCTGTCGCAGAGGTATGTGTGCTTTCGCCTTTCTCGCGAATGACTTGTTGCCGAGTGACGACTTTATTCTTACTAACCTTTGTTATTAATCTCAGGATACCACGGTTGCCGAGATGCTCCGTGCTCGGGTGGCCGGCCTTGAGGATGAAATCCGTCTGGCCAAAGCCGAGGTCCAGCGATTACGAGAGGCTGGTGCGTCAGCACTCGACCCGGGGAGCGGGGGCCATTTTTATCCCCATCACGAGTTGGAGCAGCTGATGCAAGAGAATGCGCAGAATGCCGTCAAGCATGCGCTGCAGGTGCTGAGGCGAGTGGGATACCTGAAGGCGGAGGCCGAACGCCTTTCCGCCCGTCAAGTCGTCCCCGAGCTCTATATCCCAATTCCCTTTCCCGAGGATGACCACGTCGAGCCGCGAGAAGAGGCCCTCGTTCCAGACTCTGACGAGAGCGGCGGATCTTCAAGCGAGAAGTCTGTGGATCCTTGAGAAGGGCTTTTTGTATTTCCTCTTTTTGCAGTTATACTTTTGATTGTAATCTTGAACCGGCGAGTGCTTGTAAAAGATGTACTTCATTGATTACACTTTGCATTATTCTCAGCTTTTTTTCTCAATCGCTGCCATACCACGTTAGGCTCGTTAGGACGTCGATTCTTCTCATTCGCTGCCACATCTCGTTAGGCTCATTAGGACGTCGATTCTTCTCATTCGCTGCCACATCTCGCTAGGCTCATTAGGACGCCGGGTCGTGACGCGACTGTCTTGGCTACCCCGCGAATGTTCGATGATGACTTAGGTCGGTTGCTCCCCTTCGATCTCTCGCTACCAAGTGAACATTACCATTCGCGTATCGCGGGGTTTCGCTTAAGTAGTCAAGAGAGTGGGATGTGATCCTCTCTCCGGCGCGTGGTCTATGCGAATGCTCTTGAGATCATCTCTTGAGAATTGAGAGACAGCCACCGAGTGAGCCTTCGGACCTGCCAGCTAGATAAGAGCCTGGACAGCGGGTCGGCTCGGGGCCAACCTCTTGAACATAGAACCTGCCACCGAGTGAGCCTTCGGACCTGCCAGCTAGATGAGAGCCTGGACAGCGGGTCTGCTCGGGGCCAACCTCTGGAACATAGAACCTGCCACCGAGTGAGCCTTCGGACCTGCCAGCTAGATGAGAGCCTGGACAGCGGGTCTGCTCGGGGCCAACCTCTGGAACATAGGACCTGCCACCGAGTGAGCCTTCAGACCTGCCAGCTAGATGAGAGCCTGGACAGCGGGTCTGCTCGGGGCCAACCTCTGGAACATAGAACCTGCCACCGAGTGAGCCTTCGGACCTGCCAGCTAGATGAGAGCCTGGACAGCGGGTCTGTTCGGGGCCAACCTCTGGAACATAGAACCTGCCACCGAGTGAGCCTTCGGACCTGCCAGCTAGATGAGAGCCTGGACAGCGGGTCTGCTCGGGGCCAACCTCTGGAACATAGGACCTGCCACCGAGTGAGCCTTCGGACCTGCCAGCTAGATGAGAGCCTGGACAGCGGGTCTGCTCGGGGCCAACCTCTGGAACATAGAACCTGCCACCGAGTGAGCCTTCAGACCTGCCAGCTAGATGAGAGCCTGGACAGCGGGTCTGCTCGGGGCCAACCTCTGGAACATAGAACCTGCCACCGAGTGAGCCTTCGGACCTGCCATCTAGATGAGAGTCTGGACAGCGGGTCTGCTCGGGGCCAACCTCTGGAACATAGGACCTGCCACCGAGTGAGCCTTCGGACCTGCCAGCTAGATGAGAGCCTGGACAGCGGGTCTGCTCGGGGCCAACCTCTGGAACATAGAACCTGCCACCGAGTGAGCCTTCGGACCTGCCAACTAGATGAGAGCCTGGACAGCGGGTCTGCTCGGGGCCAACCTCTGGAACATAGAACCTGCCACCGAGTGAGCCTTCAGACCTGCCAGCTAGATGAGAGCCTGGACAGCGGGTCTGCTCGGGGCCAACCTCTGGAACATAGAACCTGCCACCGAGTGAGCCTTCGGACCTGCCAGCTAGATGAGAGCCTGGACAGCGGGTCTGCTCGGGGCCAACCTCTGGAACATAGAACCTGCCACCGAGTGAGCCTTCGGACCTGCCAGCTAGATGAGAGCCTGGACAGCGGGTCTGCTCGGGGCCAACCTCTGGAACATAGAACCTGCCACTGAGTGAGCCTTCGGACCTGCCAGCTAGATGAGAGCCTGGACAGCGGGTCTGCTCGGGGCCAACCTTTGGAACATCCAGGGTCTCTCCTGCGAGCTGTAGCATCATTTTCATACACATAGTTTAAACAAAATGCTTTCATTCAAAAAACATCATTTATTACATGGTACTAAGGATAAAAGCGTTTAAGGTCGTCGCCACTCCATGTGTGGCTGAGGAGCTGGCCCTCCACATTCTGAAGGCGATACCCCCCAGACTTTAGTGCTTCTTCCACGACATAGGGGCCTTCCCAGTTGGGGTTAAGTTTTCCCACCGCGGCGGATCTCCCAGCCGCGTCGACCTTCTTGAGTACCAGATCTCCCTTCTCGAACTGCTTGATCCTGACGTGCCTGTCAAAATACTTGGCCATCCGCTGCTTGACCTCTTCTTGATGGATGGCTGCTCGATCCCGAGCTTCTTCGATGAGGTCGAGGGAGAGCCGCAACTCCTCCTCGTTCTCGGCTCTCCAATCTTCCTCTCCATTTGCGGCGACCGTTACCCGTGGTGTCGTAATCTCGAACTCTATGGGGATGACCGCCTCGCAGCCGTGAGAGAGCCTGAAAGGGGTCTCTTTCGTGGCGGTGTTGGGGGTGGTTCTTAAAGCCCATAGGACCGAGGGGAGCTGCTCCACCCAATTGCCTTTGAGATTTTCCACCTTCTTCTTGAGCAAGTTCACGATGACCTTGTTCGCTGCCTCTACCTGCCCGTTGCTCCTGGGATGGTGGACGGACGCAAACCTAAGGTCTATCCCCAGCTGGCCACAGAAGCTGATGAATTCCTCGCTTGCGAACTGCGGTCCATTATCCGTGACTATGGCCTGCGGAAGCCCATGTCGACAAATGATCTCCCCCCATACGAAGTTGCGGATTACCTGGGAGGTGACCTTAGCCAATGCCTTGACCTCCAGCCACTTTGTGAAGTAGTCAATCATGACTAGGAGAAATCTCCTCTGCCCACTAGCCTGGGGGAAGGGTCCTACCAGATCCATTGCCCATATGGCGAATGGCCAGGGCGCCGTGATACTCTTCAGCCTCTGAGCTGGCATGAGCTGAAGCGGGGCGAACATTTGGCACTTCTGGCATCTCTTGGCGAAGGCTGCCGCGTCTTTGCTTAGGGTTGGCCAGAAGTACCCCTGCCTCACTATTCTTGCCTCCAGCATCCTCCTCCCCGAGTGGCTGCCGCACTCGCCGGAGTGGACTTCTTCCAAGATCCTTGGGACCTCTTCCTCCGAGATGCATCGGGCCAGGAGGCCCGAGAGGGTCTTCCGATACAAGTCACCCTCATGGAGCACGTAGTAGGCAGACTTATACCGGAAGCGCCTCTGGTCCGGAACTTCTTCCGGAAATTTTCCCGTTGCAAGGAAGGTGACGAAGGGATCCTTCCAGGAGGGCCGCTGTTCTACTTCCATGAGCTCTCCCTCTTCGATCGAAGGACGGAATAGGTCCGTCAGGGTCCCTCCGGCTCGAGGACCAGATTTTGCCAACCGATCTGCCGGGGTGCTCTCCTCTCGAGGACATGCCGGATGGAGAAAGTTTTGAACGTCCCCACGAGACCTTTGACTTTTGCTAAGTACTTCATGAGCACAGGTTCCCTTGTTTCGAACTCTCCCCTTATCTGAGAAGCTATTATCATGGAATCAGTGAGGACCTCCACGTCATGGACCCCGAGCTCCCGGGCCAACCGCAGGCCGGCGATTACAGCCTCATACTCCGCCTGGTTGTTGGTGATTGGGAAGTGTATCACTAGCGTCTGCTCTAACTTTACTCCGTGGGGACTCTCCAGCACCACCCCTCCTCCGAGAGAGTTCTTGCCCGAAGCCCCGTCCACCAGCAGCTTCCATGGAACGTGACGAGGGGCTCCGTCTTCTCCCAACTCGGCCGCGAAGTCTATCATGAAATCAGCCACCACCTGCGCCTTCATAGATAATAAGGAAATCTGTTTTTAGAAACCAGCAACATTAGATTATTGATCCAACAAAACAAAGTGAACTTCAGTATTCAGCATGGACAACATTTACTTGTTGAAAACAAAACTAGTACATCTAAATCCTGTTGGAAATTCTGCTTGGAGTGAAGTTTGCTCGTCTAAATTTTGCATTGACTGGGACAAGATGTCAATTGGTTCTTCTTTAATTGGATCTTCAATTGGTTCTTCTTTAATTGGATCTTCATTTGAGGTCGTCGTTGGCTGTTCTTTTCTCTTAACATCTTGCTTTCTCCCTGAAATAGAATTAGTGTTTAAATTATCAAATGCTTCTTTAACCAGAAGATGTATAGTACAGAAAAAACTCACTTGGTTTTTCCCAGTGATCTTTTATTCGAGCATTCGAAACACCTTTAGGCCTCAAGCAAGGTGGATCCTTGATTGATGACTTTTTCTTCAGCTTTGATCCTGTCATATTATTATCCAAGCAGGAGTCTGTATATTGAGATATTTCTTCAATTGCATCTACCACATATTTCTTGGTAATTTCACACTTTTCTACACGAAGAGTCAAATCATACGCAGCACGACACATATGATTTCTAAAAGCAAGACTACAATTAGATTCACTTCTTTTCAAGTTGTCATGGCGATAGATGCTCCTCTTTGCATGTACCATCCACCTTCGAAGTAAATATTTTTCGGGAATGCTTGTTAAATGCTTATGTGTATATGCTTTAAGTGCATGACTACACAAAATGTCATTTGTTTCAAACTTGCAACAAGAACAATGTATGTTCAATGTCTTAAGATCAAGCTCAACTGTCCAATATTTGTTATTTTCAGCTCGATCACACCACCTTATCTCCATAATGCATATGCTTTCACTTGTCATGTAATCTTTTTCAATAAATAGACCAAATGCCCCTACTTTGAAGCTCTCATAGAATTTACCATACATTGTTCTGGTGTACATCTTGGACACTTGTTTTAGGATTGGACAATTTCTAACATCAACATGGACAGTCCCCTGCTTGCATCTGAAATCCTCTTCTTTTTCTCTTTCCCGACAATTGATTATCATTTTCTCCATTTGTAAAAAACAACCAATCAAAGAAGAAGAGGACTTTGTAATTGCATGGCATACATTGTTCATGAACTCACTTCTCTGAGTAGACAGAATACCATGATCAAGAACATTCTTATTAAATGTCGTAGACACCTTTTCTTTTAATTTGTAGAGATCATTCAACCATCTGTTATCTTGAAGGTTCCCAAGAGCAATCATTCGACCCCAATATTCTTCAAATTCTTCAACGGTATCACATTTGTTAAGACAATGGTAAAAATAAAGAACGTATATTACTGTCTCCATTGAATGAGTGAACTTTGGAAGGAGCTTTCTTAGCAATATGCCATTGGCATAATCGATGCCGGCTTTGGCTCAACACTCTCCCAATTGCAACAGCCATTGCTTGATCTTGATCTGTGTATATTGTCAAAGGTTGCTTGCCGGAAACAAATTTTAGAAATGTCTCAAATAACCAGGTGAATGTTTCTATGGTTTCATCAGATATAAATGTTATTGCAATAACTGCATTTTGCCAATGATGATTAACTGCCACAAAAGGAGCACATGCAAGATTATACTTGTTCATTCTGTATGTGGTGTCAAATGTAATTACATCGCCAAAACAATCATAATTGATTTTTTCTTGACCATCAATCCATAAAAAATTTGTCAACTTGTTCATGTCGTCAACTTGGACATCGAAGGAAAACATATTATCCTGCATTTGACGCTCCTTAAGTAATTCTAAGAGACTAGCAGCATCACCACCATCGAGCTTAGATCTTCTTCCCTTGTCAATAAAGTTATATGCATCACGTTTGGTGAAGCCCAAATTTTGAGATCCCCCCACTTCATCAGCTAGGTAGGAGTATGCATCAGATGTTCTTATGCCAGCTTCAGTCATTGACTGTAGAACAGTACCACTCTCCTTATACTTCGTTGTGACGGAAGCAAATGTCGTTCGTTTTCCGTAACAAGAGGATGATTATGTTCTTCCACAAACTTGCTAACAGTCAACTGTTTACCTTCTTTATTTGCCTTAAATATAATAACAGCCGGACAATTTGTCCTAGTATCTAGCCGACGAAACTTAAAATCTGAATCTGGGACTTTTGACACTCTTTTTGATCCGCCCTTACAACAACAATATTCACGTAACTTTAAAATTTTAGTTCCAAGCCAAAAGAGTCTGTGCTCTTTACGCACACTAAATCCAATCCTAGTAGCATACTGACAGTATAACTCATAAGCTTCATCTTCACTATCCACAATTGTAAAAATATCCTACACATGATAGCATCGACCAATTAAAAAAGAAAAGCAGACCATAATGATAAAAAATAATCTCCACACAGCTGGAGAGGTTTCTCCAACTAGGAAAATCATTTTGATCGCCTACAGAAGTGATCTCCCAGGAGAGCAACATTTATTTGCATGGAGATTACACTCAATTTCTTAGGAGATCATTTTTAATCTCCTTGGAGATCAGAAATGATCTCGGCCACAGAAATCATTTTAATGATCTCCACAGAAATCATAAGTTTTCTCTTGTCGGAAAATCATTTTGACCTCCCAGGAAATCATTTCTAATCTCCTGAACTCCCAGGAGAGCAACTTTTATATCCTGGATGGAAAATCATTTTGACAACCCATGAGTTCTCCATTATTGACATACCTGTATCTTCGCCATTCAGCTAGAATAAGGCCTCCCGACAGTGGCGTAGAGTGATCTCTTGGGAAACCGCCGTCAAAACTGAAAATATCTTGCAGGTAGAATCCACAGCCGTTGAAAGTCGGAACTTTTTCGAGGGTTTAGAAGGCAAGAAAGGCGAAGAAGAATGGCGCGGATACAGGTGAAGACGCCGGCTGACTCCCAGAAGTCGATTTGTGAAAAAGGATGAGAGATTTAGCCAAGGATATGATTTTTTGCGCCATGTGTCGCTCCAGGGTTAAACCTGGACTTTAGATTTACAAACCGGCTCCGGTTCTAAAAATTTCCCCCGTTTAACACGGGATAGCGATCGTGAATGTGGTGGTTATGAACCTGTATTCGCCGAGAAGGGGTCCAGCCAAAGTCAAAGTCAGCAAAAGACAAAGCCGCGCGACGTAGACAAAGACCAACCGAGTAGGCGAGGAAGAATGACAGGTTTCCCCCTGTGTCCCCGAACCTCAGGCCGTCATTTTTTCCGAACTTTCGGGATTAGGATTTTTCCAGCCCCAACACTCATCTAAGGAACTTCATTCAATGTTATATTCAAAAGTAGTTTTCTTTTCTCGGGGTGACGACCATAACCGCCCATTGTCATGCCAAACATATATTATATGACTGTAGTTTTTGTCCATGACTCGCCGGAGCAAAAAATGCCGCACCAAATAGAGCCATAATGTTGAGATCCCGCCCACTAAACGACGGATCACATCACCATAATGCCACCCATCAATTTCAGGTCGAGAAGAATATTCCGGTCCCAAGCAGGAGGATCAGCCGCCACCATATGGATATATTTTTGCTTACGCTACATGCTCCCAGAGTAAGGAGCGCAAGTGCCGATCTCGCCGTCCGATTTAGCTTCAAAAAGCATGCTTTGTTTCTTTTTTTCTTTTTTAATTTTGGGGAGATCACCCACGTTGGAGGCACGAGATCAATGTCTTAAATTTCTCTGAGAGGAAGAAGCGCTACAAATACACAATTATTGTTAGACACAACTTGCTCATGCGCAAAAAATGTATTTCATTATTGGATCAACGTAAGTTGAGACAAATTTAAAATAAAACAAAACAATTAAATACTGCTTTTCTCCGAATTAATTAGAAAAATGTCCGAGCATCGTGACTAGGATTTTTGTAAGCGAGCAGCAATTGATTTCTGGGGCTTAAGACTACGAAGCAGTTCACGTATACCTGCGAGATTATACTCAAAGTTAAAGAACTAAAAGTAAATTAATGGTGATTAAGAACTAAAAGTAAATTAATATTTTTAAGTAATGTCATTAAGGGTGCATGTCAGGCTTATTTGCTCCGCTGAGGTTGGACAAAAACATCATTATCACAGAAAAATAAACTAGTTTGGCCGGGGCATACGATTTTAGTATGACAATGACGTTTTTGTCCAACCTCACCGGAGCAAATAAGCCGTGATAAGCCGCGCCAAACGCACCCTAAGAACTCCTCGAAGAAGAAGTGAGAAGAGGCTTCGAGGAACTACGACGGTGATGTTTTTGTCCAAACTCGTCGGAACAAAAATATCACATCAGGGCTATACAAGATGGACGTTCTAATTGTAAGGTTTTGACAAAATGCATCCCAAATTATTAAATATTACAAAATGCACCACACAATTAGAAAATTACTGGTAAAATGCACCCCCCAACAAGAAGCAAAGTATCGGCCTTTTCTAATTTGGAGGTGCATTTTATAATATTTAATAATTTAAGGTGCATTTTATCAAAACCTTACATTTCGAGGATGCACCTTGCCAATTGCCCTCAAACGTAGCCTTAATTGTCACTTAGGCTGCATTTGGTGTGGCTTATTGCTCTGGTGAAGTTGGACAAAAACATCATTGTTATACCAAACATTTTATGCTTCAAATTAGTTTCTTTTTTTGATAAAAATAGTAACATTTGCCATTCCAACCTCACCGGAGCAAATAAGCCGCGCCAAACATAGCATTAAACTTGCATTTTCGTTAGAGACAACGGTTTTACAAAGTTAGGGACTAAAGTCTTAAAATTACTAAACCTTTGAGACCAAAAATATTAAAATTTAAAATTTTGGAACTAATTTCTTGAAGTTCTCAAATCTTAGAGATTGAATTCAAATTTTTTGTCTTATAAAATCATATCTTATGTATAAATATCAAAGTCATTATATTAGTTAATCAAAATTAAAATCTTTGCAAGTTTAAGTTGTAATTAATGTAATTTTATATTATTGGGAGTAACGTTACACTGGGGAACATAGTGCCGGCACGACAGTACCCCAATCAAGACGGCGTCCGTCGCAGGACAGCTTCGCTTGCACCCCCAAAATTCAGTATTCTCCGACTATCGGTCAATCTTTTAATGTGAATGAGAGTGGAGGGAACCTCGTCGCGCCACAACACCGTCGGGGTCACTCTTTATAATTATTACGGATATATAATTTACATGTTTGGAAGCGACGAGAACACACCTAGGGCTGTTCACAAATAATATAGTTCGTGAATAATTCGGGATTCGATTCGTGAAGATTCGATTAAAATTCGTATTTTTCGAATTTGAATACAAATATGAATTTGAATTATTTTCAAATCAGAATCCAAATAATTTTATTACTAGAAGGATTCGCGAATAGTTCTTGAATACTAAAATATATATTTAAACAATATTAATATATTTAATTAAATATCAAATATAATTATATTTAAACATTATATATAATTAAATATTATAAAATTTGAATTTGAATTCGAATCTATGTTCGAATTCGAATCTGAATTCAAACCCAAATCCGAATCCAATATTTCATGACGAATCCGAATTCGAATCTTTGTATTTTTTGGCAAATTTGGATTCGATTGAAGAGTTATTCGATTCGGTTCGTGAACATCACACACCTGATCCGTAGGGTCGACCATGAGGCAACCGGTGATCTTCCACGTGATATTGGCGGTGACGCGGAGCTCGACGCCGTCGTTCACGGCGGCATCGAGAACCAGCTCCGGTGAATCGACCTGAAGCATATTGAAGCGGCTAACGGTGAACCTACAATCCACCGGCCGGGTGTTGTGCCTCGGCTACTCGAATCCCTGCACCACCGCCTTACCAAGCGGCACTCCGTGGTACAAAACGTAGATATTCGTCCCCTCGTACAAGAGCTCCCCCCAGTCACGGTTCACCGAGGTGAACACAGTGTTATGTTCAGCGAAAGGTACACCGCGGAGGGGGACGCCGTTCTGCCGCCGGCGCCTCCGACCTCATTCGGCGCTATACGAAAATATTCGACATCTACCTGCTCTAGATCGAAATCAGGCGTCCGTGGTGCGATTATGACGTAGATCATGAAGGGGAGGAACAGGACGATGAGAAAGAGGTAGAAACAGCAACAACTGTTAAATTTTTGTGTGCTTTAAGTACAAGAACACCAACGATGAACAAAGACGAAGAACTCTTTATAACTAGGCAGATTACAACAACAAGACAAGCTGGCTACAAGGTGCATACACCTTGAATCACGTCAGCTGAAAATATATGAAAACAAAAAACTTGTCGCGGACAAGGTCCGCTTCTCCACTAGGTGTCGTTGAGCTTGTCAACGCACTCTCCACTTCAACTCACTCAACCCTGCACTCTTCACCTCACAGTGCACTCTCCACCTCTCGCTGAGGTGCAGGTTGGGGTTGGACCTCTTAGGGTGTAGGCACACTCCCACTCTCTCAACTCTTCTCTTCTCTATCTCTCTCTCTCTTCACTTTCGCATTAGCATTAGCATTAGCCTTAGCACATGGGGGGGGGGGGGGGGGGGGTATTTATAGAGAACACACAAATGAGGGTAGGGGGGCAAGCACACACCACCTTGCATGGCTCCACTCGACAAGGGTCATGTACACACCACTTGCACATGCCCACTCGCACACCTCTCACTTCCACTCGGCAAGGCAACTCCTCCATGGTGCACTCGCCCAGCTCACAGCAGCCCCCCTCCCCACTCTTCCACCCGCACAGCTTCAACTGCACCTCACCCACTCGCAAGCTCAAAACCCCCCATGCACAGCACTTCTTCTCTCTTCATACACTTCTCCACTTGGCAAAGCCAACAAGGCCCACAAAGGCCCATTACAAAGCAGCCCCCCCCCCCCCCCCTTCATTGCTCCACTCGGCAGAGCCAAGGCAGCCCCCTCCACTCGCACCTCACCCACTCGCACAGGACACCATCCTCCACTCGCCTGGTCCACTTCACAAGGCTCCACTCGCCTCCTACCTCCACTCGCCTCCTACCTCCACTCGCCCACCCCTCAAGCCACTTCAAATCTCAACACTCCCCCTTGAAGTGAGCTTCAGGGACAACTCCAAGGAAAGCGCGAAGCTTCTTGAACGGCCCCGCAGATAGGGGCTTTGTGAAGATGTCCGTCAGGTTCTCTTCACTCCGCACATGCTCCACCGCAAGCGTGCCACCCAACACCTTCTCTCGGATGAAGTGGTGCTCGATCTCTATGTGCTTTGTCCTTGCGTGACACACTGGGTTGGTTGCCAGCTTCAGCGCACTCTCGTTGTCGCCACGCAGCACAGTAGGTCATCTGACCTTCTCATCCACATCTTCCACCAGCCTCCTCAGCCAGACACACTCCTGAGCTGCTAAGGACGACGCCTTGTACTCGGCCTCAGTGGTGGAAAGGGAAATGGAGTCCTGCTTCTTGCTGCACCACGAGATGGCAGTGGCTCCACACTTGAACACGTAACCTGATGTCGACTTGCGGTCATCAGCGTCTCCTTCGTAGTCTGCATCTGTGTAGCCATGCAGCTTGAAGTCGGTCTTCCCTCCATAGAACAACCCCATCTCCAGGGTGCCCTTCACATACTTCAGTATCCCCTTAGCTGCCTCCAGATGAGGCTTCCGCGGCTCCTGCATGTACCGACTCACTCGGCCGACAGCAAAGGCGATGTTCGGCCTTGTGATGGTCCGATAGATTAAGCTCCCCACCAGTGCCCAGAAGATCTTCGGATCAGGAAGAATCCTCCCTTCTTCCTTCCGAAGCTTCAGCCCAACCTCTAGTGGAACGGAGCTGCTCTTCCCCTCCTTCATGCCGAATCTCTCGACGATCTTCTCGGCATACGCCTTCTGGGTCACGAGCAGCCCGCCACTTCTCTTATCCACTTGAAGTCCAAGGAAATGGTGCAGTTCACCAAGATCCTTCATCTCAAACCGGATGGCTAGCTGTTGTCTCAGCGCCGCGACCTCTTCACCATTGTTCCCGGTCACGATCATGTCGTCGATGTTGGGTTTTTCTACAACCATACATCGAATGTAGGCGCAGCGGAAATAAAGAGAAACAACCCAAAAAGATTCGGATCGGGCCATGAACATTGAATCAAGAAGTTAAGAAAATTGCTAGGTAGGAAATTACCTTTGCGGGATTGGATCGAATCCAACCTAGGTGCTCCAAGAAGATGAATCATGTCTGCGGCTATGCGAGTCCTCACGTAGAATAATGTCTACGTCTCTACAGTGATCCACACGAGCCGGGAGAACAACGACTGCACCTTGCGCTTCCACGAACTGCTAGGTTCGCTCCAGGAAGAACAACACCGGCGACGATCGCCGGAGAGGAGGTCGGCGGAGGAGAACGGGGCGACGGAACTCCTTCCGTCTAGGGTTCGGGCGGAACACCTTCCGTCGGCTAAAGTCTTTCGTGAAGTGAAAGAACCCTAAAAGAAGATCTATTTATACCCAAAGCATAAACAGGCTTCTAGAAGAATCGCTATCCGCAGACCACACAGCAGAATTGGGGTTTCTGTAACAATTCGTCGGGATTCCACGGAACAATCCGACGAATTCCGACGAATCATATCAGACGGCAACATTTGCCAAGTTAAAGCTCTCTGTAACAATTCGTCGAGATTCCACGGAACATTCCGACGAATCCCGACGAATTCCGACGAATCATATCCGACGAATTCCGACGAATTCCGACGAAACATATCCGACGAATTCCGACGAATTCAGACAGCAACATTTGCTGGACCTCCCCCATTCTATATGGTGATTGGTAACCTTTACCAACACAGTCAATCTTCCATCTTCTCCACATGCTCTTATGTGCGACCCTGCAGGCTCATATCGCGTTGCAGTGAGACTACATGTTTGACCACTTCTAGATCATAATGGTAACTCCAACAGTCGACGTACAGCAGCACCAGCACGTGAAGATCTCCACTCTTCTTCACAAACATGCTAGAGTCTGAGTCTGAGAAATCGTAACCACAGAACTGCAGATACTCTGCAATCTTCCCATACCAAGCTCTCGGCGCCTGTTTCAACCCATATAGGGCCTTCTTCAGCTTGCAGACATGACACGGCTAAGACTTGGACACGTATCCAGGAGGTTGCACCATGAATATGTCCTTGTCTATCTCTCCGTATAGGAACGCGTTCTTCACATCCAGCTGCCACAGCTTCCACCCTCTGCACGCTGCTAGGGCAATGACCGTCCTCACCGACGTCATCTTCGCGACAGGACTGAACGTCTCCTCGTAGTCCTCTCCATAGGTTTGGGAGAAACCTCGAGCGACAAGCCTCGCCTTGTACCGCTCTACTTCTCCGTCAGCCCTCTTCTTCACCTTGTACACCCACTTGCAGGTGACAGACTTGATGCCCTCCACCATGGGAACAAGGTCCCATGTCTCGTTCTTCTTCAGGGCCTCCATTTCCTCATCCATGGCCACGTCCCACTCCTTGGTACCTACAACATCTTCAAAGCGGGCAGGTTCCCTCTCGTCGAGTGGCCCTGCAAAGAAGCAAGAGACCAAGCTCACGAAGTTCCCCTCCTTATAACGAGCAGGCGGGACGATGGTCCGCTTCGACCTCCTCAAGGCTTGGCCACTCTCTACCGCTCCGGTAGACTCCTCCTCTCTAGCTCCTCCTTCAACTTCTCTTGAAGCAGCGCTCCTCCTGCTTCTAGAGCTTGAAGCTCCACCTGAGCCAGAAGCTCCCCTTGAGCCAGATGGCGATGGGGCACTTTGAGATACCTCCAACTCCACAGTAGAGTCCTCAGTGACTCTCTATTCTCTCCTGCTTGATTCTCCACTCTCCGGCAGCACCACAGAAGAGACTCCCTGATACGAGATCAGTTCGTCAAACACAACGTCGCGCGAGACGACGAACTTGTGGGTCTGCGGGTTCATGCACTTCCATCCCTTCTTCCTCTCGTCGTAGCCGATGAAGACACACTTCCTCGCTTTCGGCTCCAACTTGGTTCTCTCGGCCTCTAGAACGTGCACGAAGCAGGTAGAGCCAAACACCCTCATGTGACTCACATCTGGCTTCTCCCCGAACATGAGCTGGTGCGGAGACACCATCCTGTTAGGACTCATAGGTAGCCGGTTGATCACATGGGTGGCACACGCCATTCCCTCTGCCCATAAGGCTTTGGGAATCCCCTTGGCATGTAGCCAACTCCTGGTAGTCTCCACCAGATGGCGGATCTTCCTCTCTGCAACCCCATTTTGCTGAGGGGTGTGGGCGCAAGAGAGCTCTCGTCGGATGCCGCATTTCCTGCAGAAAGAGTTGAAAGCGTTAGAGGTAAACTCTCCCCCGTTATCACTTCTCAACTTCTTCACCCTCAGGTTCAGCCTCCCCTCCACTAGTTCCTTCCACTCCTGGAACTTCTCAAACACCTCTGCCTTCTCCCTCATGAAGTACACCCACGTGTAGCGAGTGTAATCATTCACCAAGACCAGCGCATACTTGTTTCCTCCATAGGTCAGGGTGGCGCACGGTCCCATCACATCAGCGTGTACGCACTCAAGGGGTGCCCTACACCTGGTCTCCGATTTGTCAAATGGAAGTCGATGTGACTTTCCAAACTGACAACCCTCACACACACGGCCGTCGCCGCAAGAAGAGAGATTGGGCAGGCCAGACACCAGGCCCTTTGCCGCTATCATCTTCAGCTTGTCCATCCCTACGTGACCTAGCCTCTCATGCCAGATCGCTGCGCTGTCATTCGTCTTCAGCTTGTCCACGTAGGCACTTGCAGAGAGAACATACAAGTCCTTCAACCTTCTCCCGGTGAGCGTGACATCAGCATCAACTGAAGACAGGTTCTTCAGGAACTTCACCTCCTTCGGTCCGAACAGCACGTGGTATCCTGCATCCACTGCATTCGCAACCGAGAAGAGGTTCTTCTTCATGCCCGGCACGTGATACGCACTCTTCAGTGTCACAGGCTTCTCTTCACTTTCCAGGGACACCAACCCTTCCTGCTCAACTGGATGCACCGTATCATCCGCCGTGATGATATCATCAGTTCCACCATACGCCTTCAAGGAGGCAAACTTCGACACATCTCCAGTGAGAAGGTGCCCGCAACCGGAGTCCACTATCCAGTCGTTCTCGAAGCTGACCGAGGCTAAGGCATCGACTGACGTTGCCGTCATCTCAGCCAAGAAGCAGTTGTCACCGCCTTCACCACCCTGGTGACCTCGACCTCTTCCTCCTCCTCTTCTTCCACCTATTTGATGGTCACCACCTCTCCGGTGGTCTTCCTCTCTCTCAGCAACATGACCGGCCTTGAGATTAGACATGCACTCCTTTGCCATGTGCCCATACTTCTTGCAGGCAAAGCAGAGGGGTCTCCCCCTCTGGTCATCGGGAGGGAGAAAGTTCTCCCTAGCTCCCTGAGATGACGTTGAGGGTCCATCTCCAGAGTTCTTCTTCTTCTTGTCCCAAGGCTTCCTCTTGCCTGAGAACAACGCCTCGCTATCTCCACCTGAGATAGACACTCCTGTCATCTGCTTCGCCAAGCTCTCCTATGACGACAGCAGGTTCTCCAGCTCCAGTAAGGAGGGCTGAGTAGCCCATCCTTGCACAGATGTGACAAACGGCACATACTTCTTCCGCAGGCCTCTGAGTATATGTCTCTTCAGCTTCGCCTCAGAGATCGGCTCGTCAGGATCCAAGGCCGAGATCTCCGCACACAGGTTCTTCACCTTCAAGAAGAAGGTGGATATCGACAACTCTCCCTGAGTGGACCGTGCCAACTCATTCTCCAAGAACTGTAGTCGCGTTACATTCTTCTTGTTGAATAGCCCATCCAGGGAACTCCAGATCTCTGATGCTGACTTGCACCCCACGATGTGGTCGAACAAGTCACGAGCAATAGCTCTCTTCAGAGTGAACTCCGCCTTGGCGTTGGTCTTCCTCCACGCCCTCACAGCTGGACCGTTGTCCTCGGCCGCAACAACCTCCTCCTGCTCATCTCCCCCAACGACCTCCCATAGGTCCTCTCCAAGAAGGTAGCTCTCCATGCATGACTTCCACTTCTTGTAGTTGGTCTGGGTGAGCAGCTCAATGCATAGACCTCTCGCATAACCTCCTCCGCCGTCCATCTTGGATGTCAACCTTGAACCTCGATAGCACGCGCCGCTTCAGCAACCTGGCTCTGATAACATGTTAAATTTTTGTGTGCTTTAAGTACAAGAACACCAACGATGAACAAAGACGAAGAACTCTTTATAACTAGGCAGATTACAACAACAAGACAAGCTGGCTACAAGGTGCATACACCTTGAATCACGTCAGCTGAAAATATATGAAAACAAAAACTTGTCGCGGACAAGGTCCGCTTCTCCACTAGGTGTCGTTGAGCTTGTCAACGCACTCTCCACTTCAACTCACTCAACCCTGCACTCTTTGTTGTGAAATCGGATCGGGTTAAGCCGCGGTAGCGCAACGGAATTTCACGAATGAGCAAGAACCAATATCGTGCAAAATAAAATACGGAACGAGATTCTAGCATACACAGACGACACAAAAGATTACGTGGTTCAGAGTATGGGACTCCTACTCCACGGGGAGAGCGTGCCGGACAAATTCCACTAAAATCAGAAAGTTACCGATTACAATAGACCTCAATGGGTCGAACAGAGAAAGGAGAACAAAAAACAAAACTGAAACTGGAGCTGTCGAAGCGCTGTCGCCGGAACGTTGCTCCTCCTGAGCAACCAAAAATGCGCGCGCCAAGCTCGGCCGGAACTCCCTCCAGACCACCGTGCTCCTTCGCCGCTGCGCCTGATGCCTGTCTCGTTGCTGCTCTGCCACCGGGCCCAAGACCCACCGCCGCTGCCTGAGACGAAGCCGAAGCCGCCGGAATTGCGTCGCCTGAAGCTCTCTGTTCACAAATTGGGATCTCACGGATTCCCTCCTCTTCTCACTGTTACGGCAAAAAAAAAGCCCATGTCTCACGTCCAAGCATATATAATATATATGTAAAGAAGAGAGAGGGAATCATCCCAATTAAAGAAACCATGCCAAAGTTGGCAGCCCAATAACGTGAAAATACCATTGATGATGGAATAAAATTTTTCCAAAAAAAAACTGAAGTCAGGCATTATAGGCGGTCTAGGAAGCAATATTCCCAAATTGAATTTCGCCCAGAATAGGTAATAACACCTCCCACGGATCGCCGACGTGGCGCGATCCGGACGATCCATGCGCGTGTGAGGTGTCACGATCCTAACAATCTCCACCTTGACGCCTCACGCAAACGAAACTCCACCTTGACGAACGTAACTCCACCTTCAGCTTAAATCTCCACTACCGGCGACTACGAACCCCCTCTCCCTGGGGCCTAACCGCGATCAATGCGCATCAGAATGAGTCAAGTCAAGACCGCTCTTGAACTTGACTCCAGTCACTGGACTTCCTCGCAAGTCCGTACTAATATCCCTCCAGGATATCTCCCGCAACTTCCTGCCTCCACCTCTACCGAACTCCCTCAACTCCCGGTGGCGCACCCCGACGAGCTTCGCCCTTGCCCTATAGACCGAGTCTTTTGCAAGACGACTCGCACTCAACCTCTCACTGTGCGACTCCACCTTCTCCTGAGTGATCATGAGTTCCCTGGTGGGACCCTTGAGCCGGATGGCTCCCTTTGCGGCGTCTGGGCTCTCCAGAGATGACTCTCCGCCCACGGATGCGAAATTTTTACCTCCGCCAAGGTCCTCTCTCTGCGCACACGCCCTCGCCACGAAACCTGCCCTGGACGTCGTGGTGCCAATCAGTCTATAGAGCGACCCGAAACGCTCTCCTCTCAAGACTGTCTGCGCGCCTCTCTTGACCTCCAAATATCCGCCGTTACTGGTAAAAGAATACTCAGCGGCCTCCAGAGTGCCTAACGAAATCAAACTCTTCCTCAAATTGGGCACATACCGAACTTCAGTGAGGGTCCTAACCACTCCGTCAAACATCCTGATCCTGATGTTACCGACTCCCGATATCTCGCACTCTGAAACGTTCCCCATCCGAACTCGACCACCCTCATGTTGCCTAAAGCTGGAGAACCACTCTCTGTATGGGCACATGTGGAACGTGCATCCTGTATCCAAGATCCAGGAGCCTGTGGTCTCACTGCTGGGTGCAACATGAAGAGCGTCAGCATCGCTCTCATCCTCAGATGCCACCGCAGCCAAATCTGCCTCATGCGCCTTCTCCTTGAGCTTCAACTTCGGACACTTGTCCTTCCAGTGCCCTTCCTCTTTACAGTAGTGACACGTGTTCCTACCTACGGACTTTACCCTAGGTCGGTCTTCCCACTTGCCTTTCCCTCTCGATCTACCACTCAATGTGTCCTTGCTCTTCACGAATAAGCCCTCGTCGGCCCTAGGGCCCGACTTGCTCCTCGTTTCGTTCGAGAGCAGCATCGTCATCACTTCTTCCATCTTCAGGGTATCCTTCCCGTAGAGGATAGTGGTAATGATCGAAGGACCTCGGCAATGAAGACAACAGGAGCAGAGCCTGGTCTTCCTCCTCGACCTTAACGTCCATACTCCGCAACTGGGAGACGAGCTTGTTGAACACGTTCATGTGATCTAGCAATTGCGAGCCCTCCGACATTCTCAGACTGTATAGCTGCTTCTTCACGTACAGTTTATTCGTCAGCGACTTGGACATATATAGCTCCTCGAGCTTCTTCCACAAGTCCGTCGTCGTCTCAGCATCCACCACGTTGTACATCACCTCATCGGCCAAACACAGTTGAATCGTGCTGATGGCCTTCAGATCGAGCTCCTCCCATTCGTCGTCCTCCTTCCCAGATTTCTCCTTGCCGAGGAGAGCCTTGTGAAGACCTTGCTGGACGAGAACGGCCTTTATGCGCTTCTGCCAAAGGCCAAAATCAATCTTGCCGTCGTACCTAGAAATTTCGAATTTTGTCGACATTGTCTTGCTCGCAAAGCTACTGGGCGATCAAGATGATATTCGCGGAACCGATCTGGGAAGATAGGGAGCGGACTAATGTCGTCACCCACCGTTGACCCAAATCAGAAAACCGGAACGTCCAGACGATCACCCCCGCGGAACCTGGCTCTGATACCAATTGTTGTGAAATCGGATCGGGTTAAGCCGCGGTAGCGCAACGGAATTTCACGAATGAGCAAGAACCAATATCACGCAAAATAAAATACGGAACGAGATTCTAGCATACACAGACGACACAAAAGATTACGTGGTTCGGAGTATGGGACTCCTACTCCACGGGGAGAGCGTGCCGGACAAATTCCACTAAAATCAGAAAGTTACCGATTACAATAGACCTCAATGGGTCGAACAGAGAAAGGAGAACAAAAAACAAAACTGAAACTGGAGCTGTCGAAGCGCTGTCGCCAGAACGTTGCTCCTCCTGAGCAACCAAAAATGCGCGCGCCAAGCTCGACCGGAACTCCCTCCAGACCACCGTGCTCCTTCGCCGCTGCGCCTGATGCCTGTCTCGTTGCTGCTCTGCCACCGGTGCCCAAGACCCGCCGCCGCTGCCTGAGACCAAGCCGAAGCCGCCGGAATTGCGCCGCCTGAAGCTCTCTGTTCACAAATTGGGATCTCACGGATTCCCTCCTCTTCTCACTGTTACAGCAAAAAAAAAAGCCCATGTCTCACGTCCAAGCATATATAATATATATGTAAAGAAGAGAGAGGGAATCATCCCAATTAAAGATGTTGAAACCAGCAACTGGTCTCTTGAGTTCGGACCCACTGGGGGTGTAGCCGATGCTTATTTCTCCCTCACTAGACTCTCCTGACGGTGGATGCTGGAAACGGAATAGACCCAAGGCTGAAGCGAGGAGGTCCCGCCACACACCCGGAAGATCTTAGAGAGCTTCCCCTCCCAAACCAAAGCTCAACCGGGCACCTTGGAGGGCACTGGCTGCCAACCAAAACTAGCCTAGAGGAGAGGATTCTCTAAAATCGGATCTCCTCCAAGGTGCCCTTAAGGGTCTATTTATAGTCTTCCTAGGCTGGTCTGTAAATAGCCTGGCTCCGCCTTTTAATTTTACTAACCGCACCCCAAATTGGTCTGCTAATAGCCTAACTCCGCTGTTCCGAGGGGCTATTTGCAGCCCACCAGGGGTATCCTGGTCATTTTCTCCTCACACCCATTTGGGCGAATGGTCCGCGAGGGCACCATTCGCTGGGCACCCGCCTGTCTGGGCGAATGCCCATGCTTCTGGGCGAGTGGTCCCCTGGCTGGGCGAATGCTCTCATTTCTGGGCGAGTGGTCCGTGAGGGCACCACTCGCCTAGCCCGTCTTATTTCCTATAGCTTACCTCTACCATCTTGAGGGCATTTTTACCTCACTTAGCCTGGGCGAGTGACCCGACGAATGATCCGGACGACCCAGGTTTCGCCAGTTGGCTGGGGGGGCCCACTCGGCGAATACGGGTTGTACACAATCCCCGCTCTTTACGAGCGGTTCCTACGATCGTAAAGAACAGTCCAACCCTGTATTCGGTGAGTGCCTGCTGACTGGACCCATGAGATTCCGTGGGTCCCACCGCCACCTTATATATATATCCTCATGTCAGGTTTTCCTGGACCACTCTCTCATCTCGGCTCGGAGTTCCTCCACTTCCCAATGTCTTTCCACAAACCTTCTGCGAAACCCCTCTCGCGAGAGATGATCGACCGCCTAGCTGTGGCCCAAGCTGCGACTGCCCCCCGAGCATCCAAATTTGCTCCCTGGCTAATGTCTAAACGGGATCCGAGCGCCCCCTATGTCTCGCGTCGAGCCAAGACGATTCGGCTGAATCGTCAGAGAGGCGAGACTGCTTCGGAGTCTCTGGCGGATACTCCACCGGCGGATACGCTGGCGGATGCCCTTTCGGACCCCGCGGTGCTGGTATGAGGAATCTTCTTGTCTCCATTTGGTTCCTATCCCTTACCCTGCATTTATTCCAACCATTCGCAGGGGGCTTTGGTACCCGAGGACGGCCATGGGGCCGTTCTGAGCAGTGTGGTGGTGCCACCTCCCGCGGACGAGATACCTCCTCCCGATTCGGATCTTGCTCCTCCACCTCCTCCTGGGGAGACTGTACCCCAATCTCGTGAGTTGTGAACCTTCTCGCTACTCCCTTTTATGTTGTCGGCTACTAACCACTATCTTTTCGCAACCCTCAACACTAGCGTCCCGCTGCGGGACTCCATCCCTCCCAGTCCTCCTGCTCAGGTGAACCTTTCTGCCACCGCGAATGAACGGAGGGTCTCCCCTGAGCGAGAGATGGATCAGCATCTCTGTGCTGATGACCGTGCGGAGGCTCCGGCCCCTTCTTCACAGCCTTACCGTCCAGGAAAGGGAAAGGTCTTACCTCCCGCCTGGCTGTCTGGGACGCACCCGCATTCGTCTCGTCCTTCGGGTCACCCGGATCCCATCCCAGGTCAGTTCACTCACCCGCCTCTATTGCACTCGCATACTTTATCACCGCTAATCCTAGTTGTGATTCCGCAGGCTATCGAGAAGCCTCCCCCCTCGACTACTACTACGAGGGGGGAGAGGGAATGCTCTCGCCTCTCCCTTCCCCTGGGGATCTCGCTGACTTCCTGGGTGATTCCTCGGATCACGCGACCCTGAAGGATCGGATCTCGGAGGTCCTGGGGAAGCTTATCCATATCCAGCGAAACGTCGCCGGTCAGGTGGATGAGGTGCGGCTGGGAGTCACACGGGAGCTGAAGGACCTTCGACGAAGTCACTCGCATCTTCTCGCGGCGGTGGAGCGGCTGGGGGGTGAAGGAGGGGAGTTGTCTCCCGCAAGGCATGCCGCGCGAGCCCGGGACCAACTCCACCTTGCTTCCCAGGAAATCACCAGTATGCTCGCGCTCTACCGCCCGCGAGCGCCCACGGAAGCTGGGTCGCGAAAGCGAGGTCGATGGGTCTGGGAGGAGATCTGACCTTCCCAACGTCCATCCCTCTTGTTGTTTTCCTTTCTTACCTTGTGCTGCGAATGTTGAACATTGTTTTTATCTGTAATAATTTTTCTATGCTTTGCGAATGCTTCTTTATTTATCTTTCGTATCTCATAACTCTACTTGGGTTTTGCCGAGTGATAACCTTTAGCCGGATGCTTTTCCTATTTCGTTGCGTAGCCTCGGAATGAATAGACATAGGGCATTTGTCATTAATGAGCGAGAGGGGCCGGCTCGGGCTTCGAGGCGTCGGGAGGGCGCGATGGCTATCCGCACACCCGAGGTCTCGAAAGTCCAAACGCCGTTTAGTCCCTCTATAAATAGGTCTCTCAACCACCGTATTAAATACCTAACCATCCGCTTTCCTCCCCTGCGCTAGCACTCGCGCTTCTTCCTCGTCTGCTGCTCCTCTTTTCTTCTTCATTCGCAAAAATGGGCGGCGATGCGGAAGGCAGAGCCAAGTGCGCCAGCGCATTCGCCAACCACGTCTTCGATTCCTGCGACCTCTCTGAGGAGGCCTACCTGTCTGCCGTCGCCGACTACGTCCCGCCGGGTTTCGAGGCGCGAAAGCCCAGGCCGGATGAGCGCCTGAATTCCATCTCGCCTTGTGCTCTCGCGATCCCGCTAGAGCACTTCGAGGTGGGGTTTCGCCTCCCGATCTGGCCGGAACTCCGCCAGACGTTCAGATACTATGGGGTCGTGCCCGGCCAGCTCAACCCCAATTCCATCGCGATGCTGGTCGGGTACGCGAGCTACCTGCGAGAAGAGGGGATCGAGTTCTCGCTGCCCGTCTTCCGCAAGCTCTATACCTTCCACTGCACCCATGGTATCTCGTTCTTCTCGGGACAGAGCCCCCTAAAGCACTACGGGCTCCCGAACAAGAACCATGACTGGGTTCGCCGCTTTATTTTCGTAAGCGGGAGCCTAGGGAACACCCTCCTCGCGCCGGTGCAGGAGGAGGAGTCAACCTTCCGCCCCCCGACCCTAGGGGGGCACGAGGACAAACTCCACCAATACATCCTGGAGCACGGGATGGATCTCGTCCATCTCCGGCGGAATGTCAACTCGCTTCCACCTATTCCGCAGGGCGAGGGTAAGTGTTCGAGACTTCATTCGCTTTCGCTTTGTAATTTTTACATCATTCGCTAGAACCGTTCGTTATATTGTACAGGTGTGCGCCATTTCCCTCTCCATCCGCCGCGTCCTTCCGGATCTTCCCTCGCTCTCGCACAGGCCGCCGCGGATGCCTGCCGGGAGGAACCTTCTTCCTCCAAGCCTGGCGGGAAGAAGCGCAAGCCAGCGGCGCCGACCCCTTCCACCTCCAAGAAATCCAAAACCCCCCCTTCCGCCAAGGGGAAGGGGGTCCTGGGCGAGACCCTCGCGGCGAGTGCTCAGATCCAAGCGCTGGGGACGAGTGCGCCAGGAGAGACCACCCCTCGCGCGGGACCGTCGTTGCCGCCGCCCCCACTTCCCAGGGACCATCGGAACTTCCCCAGCGGCGAGAAGTACATGGACCCCTCGGGGGCTCCTTTGGTCAAGTGGGACCGGAATGCTAACCGGGTCTCGCTCTCCACCCTCCATCCGTCGTGGATAGAGAGCGATCTCGCCAGCGGGGAGGCTTACGCCATCGCGTATGCCCTCTATGGCCGAGAAGACGCCGAAGTTTATGATGCCGAGACGACCCAGATTCTCGCGCATGAGAGTGCCAGGGCCATGCTGCGGGCGCTCGAGCTCGCGCACATGTCTTCGCGCCGGAGCATCAAATTGGCGCGGGACTTGGCGGCGGTTGAGGAGTCCCGGTCCGTTGCTTCTGCTGAGGCGATGGAGCTTAGGACCAAGCTGACGGCTGCGGAGACCCTTCTCGCCAACCGTCCTGTCGCAGAGGTATGTGTGCTTTCGCCTTTCTCGCGAATGACTTGTTGCCGAGTGACGACTTTATTCTTACTAACCTTTGTTATTAATCTCAGGATACCACGGTTGCCGAGATGCTCCGTGCTCGGGTGGCCGGCCTTGAGGATGAAATCCGTCTGGCCAAAGCCGAGGTCCAGCGATTACGAGAGGCTGGTGCGTCAGCACTCGACCCGGGGAGCGGGGGCCATTTTTATCCCCATCACGAGTTGGAGCAGCTGATGCAAGAGAATGCGCAGAATGCCGTCAAGCATGCGCTGCAGGTGCTGAGGCGAGTGGGATACCTGAAGGCGGAGGCCGAACGCCTTTCCGCCCGTCAAGTCGTCCCCGAGCTCTATATCCCAATTCCCTTTCCCGAGGATGACCACGTCGAGCCGCGAGAAGAGGCCCTCGTTCCAGACTCTGACGAGAGCGGCGGATCTTCAAGCGAGAAGTCTGTGGATCCTTGAGAAGGGCTTTTTGTATTTCCTCTTTTTGCAGTTATACTTTTGATTGTAATCTTGAACCGGCGAGTGCTTGTAAAAGATGTACTTCATTGATTACACTTTGCATTATTCTCAGCTTTTTTTCTCAATCGCTGCCATACCACGTTAGGCTCGTTAGGACGTCGATTCTTCTCATTCGCTGCCACATCTCGTTAGGCTCATTAGGACGTCGATTCTTCTCATTCGCTGCCACATCTCGCTAGGCTCATTAGGACGCCGGGTCGTGACGCGACTGTCTTGGCTACCCCGCGAATGTTCGATGATGACTTAGGTCGGTTGCTCCCCTTCGATCTCTCGCTACCAAGTGAACATTACCATTCGCGTATCGCGGGGTTTCGCTTAAGTAGTCAAGAGAGTGGGATGTGATCCTCTCTCCGGCGCGTGGTCTATGCGAATGCTCTTGAGATCATCTCTTGAGAATTGAGAGACAGCCACCGAGTGAGCCTTCGGACCTGCCAGCTAGATAAGAGCCTGGACAGCGGGTCGGCTCGGGGCCAACCTCTTGAACATAGAACCTGCCACCGAGTGAGCCTTCGGACCTGCCAGCTAGATGAGAGCCTGGACAGCGGGTCTGCTCGGGGCCAACCTCTGGAACATAGAACCTGCCACCGAGTGAGCCTTCGGACCTGCCAGCTAGATGAGAGCCTGGACAGCGGGTCTGCTCGGGGCCAACCTCTGGAACATAGGACCTGCCACCGAGTGAGCCTTCAGACCTGCCAGCTAGATGAGAGCCTGGACAGCGGGTCTGCTCGGGGCCAACCTCTGGAACATAGAACCTGCCACCGAGTGAGCCTTCGGACCTGCCAGCTAGATGAGAGCCTGGACAGCGGGTCTGCTCGGGGCCAACCTCTGGAACATAGAACCTGCCACCGAGTGAGCCTTCGGACCTGCCAGCTAGATGAGAGCCTGGACAGCGGGTCTGCTCGGGGCCAACCTCTGGAACATAGGACCTGCCACCGAGTGAGCCTTCGGACCTGCCAGCTAGATGAGAGCCTGGACAGCGGGTCTGCTCGGGGCCAACCTCTGGAACATAGAACCTGCCACCGAGTGAGCCTTCAGACCTGCCAGCTAGATGAGAGCCTGGACAGCGGGTCTGCTCGGGGCCAACCTCTGGAACATAGAACCTGCCACCGAGTGAGCCTTCGGACCTGCCATCTAGATGAGAGTCTGGACAGCGGGTCTGCTCGGGGCCAACCTCTGGAACATAGGACCTGCCACCGAGTGAGCCTTCGGACCTGCCAGCTAGATGAGAGCCTGGACAGCGGGTCTGCTCGGGGCCAACCTCTGGAACATAGAACCTGCCACCGAGTGAGTCTTCGGACCTGCCAACTAGATGAGAGCCTGGACAGCGGGTCTGCTCGGGGCCAACCTCTGGAACATAGAACCTGCCACCGAGTGAGCCTTCAGACCTGCCAGCTAGATGAGAGCCTGGACAGCGGGTCTGCTCGGGGCCAACCTCTGGAACATAGAACCTGCCACCGAGTGAGCCTTCAGACCTGCCAGCTAGATGAGAGCCTGGACAGCGGGTCTGCTCGGGGCCAACCTCTGGAACATAGAACCTGCCACCGAGTGAGCCTTCGGACCTGCCAGCTAGATGAGAGCCTGGACAGCGGGTCTGCTCGGGGCCAACCTCTGGAACATAGAACCTGCCACTGAGTGAGCCTTCGGACCTGCCAGCTAGATGAGAGCCTGGACAGCGGGTCTGCTCGGGGCCAACCTTTGGAACATCCAGGGTCTCTCCTGCGAGCTGTAGCATCATTTTCATACACATAGTTTAAACAAAATGCTTTCATTCAAAAAACATCATTTATTACATGGTACTAAGGATAAAAGCGTTTAAGGTCGTCGCCACTCCATGTGTGGCTGAGGAGCTGGCCCTCCACATTCTGAAGGCGATACCCCCCAGACTTTAGTGCTTCTTCCACGACATAGGGGCCTTCCCAGTTGGGGTTAAGTTTTCCCACCGCGGCGGATCTCCCAGCCGCGTCGACCTTCTTGAGTACCAGATCTCCCTTCTCGAACTGCTTGATCCTGACGTGCCTGTCAAAATACTTGGCCATCCGCTGCTTGACCTCTTCTTGATGGATGGCTGCTCGATCCCGAGCTTCTTCGATGAGGTCGAGGGAGAGCCGCAACTCCTCCTCGTTCTCGGCTCTCCAATCTTCCTCTCCATTTGCGGCGACCGTTACCCGTGGTGTCGTAATCTCGAACTCTATGGGGATGACCGCCTCGCAGCCGTGAGAGAGCCTGAAAGGGGTCTCTTTCGTGGCGGTGTTGGGGGTGGTTCTTAAAGCCCATAGGACCGAGGGGAGCTGCTCCACCCAATTGCCTTTGAGATTTTCCACCTTCTTCTTGAGCAAGTTCACGATGACCTTGTTCGCTGCCTCTACCTGCCCGTTGCTCCTGGGATGGTGGACGGACGCAAACCTAAGGTCTATCCCCAGCTGGCCACAGAAGCTGATGAATTCCTCGCTTGCGAACTGCGGTCCATTATCCGTGACTATGGCCTGCGGAAGCCCATGTCGACAAATGATCTCCCCCCATACGAAGTTGCGGATTACCTGGGAGGTGACCTTAGCCAATGCCTTGACCTCCAGCCACTTTGTGAAGTAGTCAATCATGACTAGGAGAAATCTCCTCTGCCCACTAGCCTGGGGGAAGGGTCCTACCAGATCCATTGCCCATATGGCGAATGGCCAGGGCGCCGTGATACTCTTCAGCCTCTGAGCTGGCATGAGCTGAAGCGGGGCGAACATTTGGCACTTCTGGCATCTCTTGGCGAAGGCTGCCGCGTCTTTGCTTAGGGTTGGCCAGAAGTACCCCTGCCTCACTATTCTTGCCTCCAGCATCCTGCTCCCCGAGTGGCTGCCGCACTCGCCGGAGTGGACTTCTTCCAAGATCCTTGGGACCTCTTCCTCCGAGATGCATCGGGCCAGGAGGCCCGAGAGGGTCTTCCGATACAAGTCACCCTCATGGAGCACGTAGTAGGCAGACTTATACCGGAAGCGCCTCTGGTCCGGAACTTCTTCCGGAAATTTTCCCGTTGCAAGGAAGGTGACGAAGGGATCCTTCCAGGAGGGCCGCTGTTCTACTTCCATGAGCTCTCCCTCTTCGATCGAAGGACGGAATAGGTCCGTCAGGGTCCCTCCGGCTCGAGGACCAGATTTTGCCAACCGATCTGCCGGGGTGCTCTCCTCTCGAGGACATGCCGGATGGAGAAAGTTTTGAACGTCCCCACGAGACCTTTGACTTTTGCTAAGTACTTCATGAGCACAGGTTCCCTTGTTTCGAACTCTCCCCTTATCTGAGAAGCTATTATCATGGAATCAGTGAGGACCTCCACGTCATGGACCCCGAGCTCCCGGGCCAACCGCAGGCCGGCGATTACAGCCTCATACTCCGCCTGGTTGTTGGTGATTGGGAAGTGTATCACCAGCGTCTGCTCTATCTTTACTCCGTGGGGACTCTCCAGCACCACCCCTCCTCCGAGAGAATTCTTGCCCGAAGCCCCGTCCACCAGCAGCTTCCACGGAATGTGACGAGGGGCTCCGTCTTCTTTCATCTCGGCCACAAAATCTGACATGAAATCAGCTACCGCCTGCGCCTTCATAGATAATCGAGGGACAAAGGTAATGTTGAATTCACTTAGCTCGATTGACCATTTTGCGAGTCTTCCTGAGTGCTCCACTCCTTCGAAGATCTGGCGGAGAGGATGGTCCGTCACTACTTGGATTGAATGAGCCTGGAAGTATGGCCTGAGCTTCCTTGCTGCGATGACCAGGGCAAAGGCCAACTTCTCTAAAATTGGATACCTGAGCTCCGCTTCCCTCAGGACCCTGCTTACGTAGTAGACTGGCAGCTGCTTCTTTCCTTCCTCTCGAACCAGGACGGAGCTTACGGCCTCCGCCCCGACCCCGAGATATAAATGTAGATCCTCCCCCTCTTTGGGACTTTGCAGTAGCGGAGCCTTGGTGAGTTGGCTCTTCAAGGCCTGAAAGGCCTCCTCGCATTCTCTCGTCCACTCAAACTTTCGATTGCCTCGTAGCGCTTTGAAGAAGGGGGAGCATTTTTCCCCTGCCCGGGATAGAAACCTGTTCAGCCCGGCGAGTCTTCCGGTCAAGCGCTGAACTTCCTTGGCGTTCCGCGGCGACCCCAGCTCCATTATAGCCCTAACCTTGTCCGGGTTAGGTTCTACCCCCCAGGGGGTGAGAAGGTGCCCGAGGAACTTCCCTTTGCTGGCCCCGAACACACACTTCAGGGGGTTCAGGCGCATCTTGTACTTGCGTAGGGTGGCGAAGGTCTCCTCGAGGTCCTGGATGTGAGAGCTCACACACTTGCTCTTTATCATAAGGTCATCCACGTAGACCTCCAGGTTCCTTCCCCTTTGCTTCTTAAATACCCGATCCATCATCTTCTGGTAGGTTGCTCCTGCATTTTTCAGCCCGAAGGGCATCATCTTATAGCAGTAGCATCCCTCCCTGGTGATGAACGAGACATCTTTGACGTCCGGGGGGTGCATTCTTATTTGGTGATAACCTGAAAAAGCATCCAAAAAACTCATCACAGAAAAACCGACGGCTGAGTCAACCAGCGCGTCGATCCGAGGCAAGGGATAACAATCCTTAGGACAGGCCTTATTTAACAATGAAAAGTCCACACACATACGCCAGCGGCCATCGGCCTTTTTTACCATTACGACATTGGAGACCCAGCCTGGATACTGGATCTCCGTTACAAAACCTGCCTCGAGGAGTTTCGCCACCTCCTCGCGGATCGGTCCTTCGAGCTTGTCAGCTATAGTCCTTCTCTTCTGCCGGATGGGGCGGGCTTCTGGATCGAGGTTGAGACGATGGCAAGCCACGTCCGCCTCGATGCCTGGCATGTCCGCTGCGCTCCACGCGAAGATGTCCATGTTCTTCTGGATGCACTCCAGCATCCTTCTCTGGTCCTCCGGGCCGAGGCCCCCGCTGATCCGCACCTTCTCCACCCTTCCTGCCTGGGTGGTAACCTCCATCTCTATCACCTCTTCTGCCGGCTCGAGCCGGGCTGGCTCTTCTCACTGGCCCTTTGCTTCTCGCCCCTCCTCCCGAGCCTTTTCCCCTGCAGCTCCTTCCGCCTTCATCGGCTCGACCTCCTGCTCCTCACGAGCGACCTCCAACACCTCGACCTCCTGCTCCTCACGAGCAACCTCCATCAACTCCTCTCGGGCATCGCCCTCTCCCCCTTCTTCTCCCTTCTCCTCTTCCTCTCCCGGCCCCTCCGGCCTCACCATCTCTTCATCCATCTTTTCGGCATCCGCCATCCATGAAATGGTGTTGACGGCAGTCACGTAGCACTGCCTCGCCACCTTAGTATCTCCTCGGACGCGGATCTGGACTCCTCCACTATGGAGCTTTAAGCACTGATGGTACGATGAGGGCACGCACCGGAAGGCGCTGATGAGGGGTCGGCCGAAGATGGCGTTATAGCTGCTTGGAGCGTCCACGATGACGAACCGGCAGTTTCTTGGGACTCCTCCCAGCGTCACCTGGAGACCTACGCCTCCCTCGACCTCCTTCCGCTCTCCCGAAAAACCAAACAGTGGTCCGTCGGAGGCCTGCACTCTCTTCTTCTCTACTTCCATCGCGTCGAAAGCTTTTTTGAAGATCACATTCACCGAGCTCCCGTTGTCCACCAGGATCCGAGAGACCGTGAAGTTTTCTATTGCCGTCTGGATCACCAGGGCGTCGCAGAATGGGTCTTCGTAGTCCGGCATATCTTCTGAGGAGAAGGTGAGCTTCTCGGAGGGGGGTGGGGTCTGGGAGGTCGACACGACGTCCCTTCGGAACATGGCCTGGAAGCTTCTCTTGCGAGAGGCCTCTATCCCAACCCCACCGTGAATCACCCCGATTCCCCCCTGGTTCCTGTATCTGCCCTATCCTCACACCGGTCCTCTTCTGCCTCTGGAAGCACTTCCTCAATTCTGGCATGCGGCCGTCGCGGCTGTCCTCTTTCTCTCATTTCCAAGAACTCTGGGCAGGTGGCGATCGCGTGACCTTCTTCCTGATGAAAGTCACAGTAAGGCAACGCCACCCTGTCCTCTCTTCCAGCTCTTCCTCTTCCTCCTCTTGCTCCTCTACCTCTTCTCCCTCGGCCTACCGCCATGGCTTGCTCCCTCGGGGGGTGAGGGGGTCTGGGATCCTGCCTCCACCCCTGATTCACTCCTCCTGCCTCCCTTCCTTGGTACCTTTCATCCTGACCTCGCGCGGGCCCTTCCTGGTTCCTCCATCCCAACCTATTGTTGGGTTCTTGGTTCCTCCAAACCCGAGGTGGTCTTTCGAACCCCTGGCCCCTGGGCTCCTCTCGCCTTCTTCCTTCTGGCTGCCTCGCCTCGGGCTCGCTCATCTTTGCCAACCTTTTATAGAATTCGGGGTTGGCTGCCTCCCCTTCAATCTCCTCCGCGGCTCTCTCCATCAACTCCTCGAAGGATACAGGAGGTCTTCTCTTCAGGTCCATCTTGAAGAACCCCTCTCGCAGCCCTACGATGAATGCCATCTGGAGGGCGAATCCCGGCACCTCCTGCACTAGGTGTATCTCCTCCTGGAACCTGTCCACGTACTTAGCCATGGATTCCCCCTCCCTCTGTCTGATCTTGAAGAGAGCCTCCGCATCCTTCTTCCTCTTCTTTGACGTCGAGAAACGCAATCGGAAGCTTCGGCGCAGATCATCGAACGCATAGATGGAACCTGTGGGAAGTTGGTGGAACCAGTCCCTTGCTTTCTCCTTCAGGGTGGTCGCGAAGAGTCGGCATTGGAAAGAATCCGACATGGGGAGGATTGAAGTCATGTCCTCGAACCATTGCAGGTGCACAACTGGATCCTCCTTGCCGGTGTAGTAGGACATCTCCGGCCCACGAAACCCTTCTGGCACTGGGGCCGAGAGGATCATCTCGCAAAAGGGGCTCCCTTCCCCTGCTCGGCGAGTGGTCCTCTCACGCGGGACCAACTCACACACCTCAGCACTCGCCGGACTGCTGAACAGCTGCCGTCCGGGGAGGTCTCGCGCACTTCCTTCTGCTGGCACCTCCTTCCCCGGCCGCTGCCCCGGTGCATTCTCGCCAATCTGCAAAGGCGGGACCACTGGGACCACCGGGGTCTCGCACTCGGTCCTTGCTGCGAGAACCGTCTGCAGGACCTCTCGCTTGAACTTCTCAAACATCTCCAGCCACTCGCCTGCCGCTGGTGGCTGCGAGTGACCTGAGTCAGAACCATTTCCTCCATCTCCTGTCATCGAAACCAGCTTGGGATTTTCTTTCACCGGCTACGGTCCACGCTCACCGCACCAAAAATGTTGAAACCAGCAACTGGTCTCTTGAGTTCGGACCCACTGGGGGTGTAGCCGATGCTTATTTCTCCCTCACTAGACTCTCCTGACGGTGGATGCTGGAAACGGAATAGACCCAAGGCTGAAGCGAGGAGGTCCCGCCACACACCCGGAAGATCTTAGAGAGCTTCCCCTCCCAAACCAAAGCTCAACCGGGCACCTTGGAGGGCACTGGCTGCCAACCAAAACTAGCCTAGAGGAGAGGATTCTCTAAAATCGGATCTCCTCCAAGGTGCCCTTAAGGGTCTATTTATAGTCTTCCTAGGCTGGTCTGTAAATAGCCTGGCTCCGCCTTTTAATTTTACTAACCGCACCCCAAATTGGTCTGCTAATAGCCTAACTCCGCTGTTCCGAGGGGCTATTTGCAGCCCACCAGGGGTATCCTGGTCATTTTCTCCTCACACCCATTTGGGCGAATGGTCCGCGAGGGCACCATTCGCTGGGCACCTGCCTGTTTGGGCGAATGCCCATGCTTCTGGGCGAGTGGTCCCCTGGCTGGGCGAATGCTCTCATTTCTGGGCGAGTGGTCCGTGAGGGCACCACTCGCCTAGCGCGTCTTCTTTCCTATAGCTTACCTCTACCATCTTGAGGGCATTTTTACCTCACTTAGCCTGGGCGAGTGACCCGGCGAATGATCCGGACGACCCAGGTTTCGCCAGTTGGCTGGGGGGGCCCACTCGGCGAATACGGGTTGTACAAAAGAAACCATGCCAAAGTTGGCAGCCCAATAACGTGAAAATACCATTGATGATGGAATAAAATTTTTCCAAAAAAAAACTGAAGTCAACCATTATAGGCGGTCCAGGAAGCAATATTCCCAAATTGAATTTCGCCCGGAATAGGTAATAACACCTCCCACAGATCGCCGACGTGGCGCGATCCGGACGATCCATGCGCGTGTGAGGTGTCACGATCCTAACAACTCTTCACCTCACAGTGCACTCCTCCACCTCTCGCTGAGGTGCGGTGTACAACCCTCATATTTTCCGAGCCGGTGTGACCCGACGTGAGTAGGGTCGTGATGGAGAGGGTGACTGTGACGCAACGAGCCTTGGATCCAAACCAGAGAGAGGAGGCCCGAGGGGCAGACTTCCCCACTCGCCAACCCCTTGGGGGGGCGAGTAGGGGAGGTTCCCCCCTCCCCACTCGCCAACCCCCTTGGGGGGGGGGGGGGGGGGGGTAGGGGAGGTTCCCCCCTCCCCACTCGCCAACCCCCTTGGGGGGGGGGGGGGGGGGGGGGGGGGGGGGGGGGGGGGGGGGGGGGGGGGGGGG